>JAGSMT010000583.1:0-212439 GCA_029286875.1 Lamproptera curius
TCAATATCACATTGGGATGTTGCACATTCATTTGTAACATTTCTTTTGAATATTCAATATGCATATATAACGTCCCAGTTCTTGGGATCAAAACGTGTTATATTTCGAACTAAATAAATTTGTTTTTTTTTAATAAATAGCTTCTACACTACGATAGTAAATTAATGATAATTGTATTTATTCAATAACGTAATGTATTTTTTATGATAACTCTTTGCTATTTTAAGTGATTATATTCAAGTACTAAATTTGATAGCTATTGCTACTATTTTTTTTTAAACGCTACGGATAGGTTATTTTATTTGTGTTCATATAGCATCTATCCGTTGAAAGGTAGAACAAGAGTAGTTAAGTTTATTGTATTTAAATAATTTGATTTAACCATTCAAAATATATTTTATTTTATAAAAAGAATAATAACATTCTATAATATAAATCCCAAAATATTATTTTATTGATTTACTTATAGTTATATAATTTACTAGGTATACTAAATTAACAAAAAAAAATTAAAACGATATTTAAAAATCAATAAATAAAATAAATGGTAAAGAAATGGGAAAAAATTCAAGAAATCAAAAATTACTTTTAATTAAATAAAAAATATTGTAAGGGTCTGAAACTTAACAGCCGTCCGTTATTGCGGATGATTGGAAAAATTATATCTTTTAAGATTTCTTTTGAAAGAATACTTTTTCAATACCTTTTTAATTTAATTTGCTTTTGAAAAAGTTGCAAACCTTTTTATTATCATGTTACTTCGAGGTAAACAATGAAGTTAGAATTAACATAATTTAATTTCAAATAGCAATGAAGTAAACATAACTGCCTTCTTTACTTATTTAAAGCCGTTATAAGAGTAATTAAATATTAATATGTTTTACGAAGCAAGTTGTTTCGCGCTGTGGAAAAGTATTTATTAGTGTCGATTGGTTTTAAATCATTATCAGCCGTGATAGTCCACTGCGGACATAGGCCTCTAACACCGCACCCATTAGGGGTTTTTGATGTATCCCACCACGCTGGTCCAATGGGGTGGTGGGTGAACCGACTATTTACATGCCCATCCGACGATGGATCATCTTACTTTTCAGATAATTGGGATCGGCCCAAATTGTCCTAACCAACTAGGAATCAACAATGAAAATTTGTTGAGTCCCCGCAGAATCGAACCACGACCTCCGGTTTCTAAGCACACGCCCGTACCACTACGCTACGGAGGCAGGTTTTAATACTATTTATAATCATCATCATCATCAGCCTGTGTCAGTCAACTTCTGACAAGCGTCTTCACGTAACTACACGCTGCTCAATGCGGGTTCGTGGTGACCGACATTTTACATGCCATCTGACGCATGGATCATCTTACTTTTCAGAAAATGAAAGTCAGAAAAATAATTATATATAAATGCGTTTTATGTAAGCAATTATATTTTTACATTGCTTTGAAAATATTGAATAGATTCAATTAGTTTTAATGATACATTGTCATTAAATTTAAGGCACAGTCTCTCTATAGCGACGGCAAAGATAGTGTTGTAAACTGGACTAAATTTTATATACCATCCGCTGTGCGAATCGTTTTGATAGGCCTATATTGTCGAACAAACCAGAAAACAACGATAACAGAAGTTGTTTCCTCTCTTATTCAAACCCATGACCGCCTGTTTCTAAAGCGTAAGCCATACCACTAGGCTTACGGAGGTCACAAAATAATTTATAAAGTGATAAATTCTATAGTATTCATTTCATGGAGTCCTTTTTGTGTTAGTAGTAGTAGAAGTTAGTAAACTATGTGAAATTTTTCCATGCATTTCAGAGAGACGTTTAGTGCTCGAAGTTACTAAACAATATGCCACAAAAATTAAATTTTGCTCTTTGCTTAAATCATAAGTTTCGAAGGAAAGAAATCGTTTTACTTTTAAAATCTCAAAAGAATTCCAAAATTAAAAATTATAAAATTACTGAATATCTGTAATACTTCTTCTATTTATTTATTTTTAATAATGGCTCCACCAAGGATGTTTCAGTGATTCTGCCAATGACAAGGTTGAGGAACTACAAAGGATTTGGTTGAAACGGATCAGTAAAAGATGATATTTTATAGTAAAGATTCTAAACGGTTGAGATACCTGGACATACACAAGGCTTAGTAAGTATAGAACTACAGACAAACATGTTAAAACATATATTTGGTACAAAACAAACATTGATACAGACTCAACAAAATGAGAGAGTGAAGAGGGGGAAAATTTTAAGTTTAATATAATCACATGAATAAATTTACAAAGGGTTTAATTTGTATAGTTTATTAATTGTTAGAAGGAATGGGGTTGATAGGCCCTCGAATTTTCGGAGGAGTATGCCATAACAGGACTTCTATCTGGAATACGTAAAAACATTGAAATGGCTCAAGAGACCCCGACAACAGCTACCTGATGTCTCGTGCTGGTGAGTCGTTGCGTAACACCACTCAACACAGTAACACCATCACTGATGCAGAACACTTATCACACACGAGTAAAGTTCCGTTCCGGGTAGCGGCTTACAAAGATCTGTCCGCTGTATTTCAGACCACAGAGATCGCACAGAGAAAATATGTCGATATCGTGGCTCCTTTTTCTAATAACGCGGGTAGCTTTAGAAATAGTATTCCGACTATACATTATTAAACAGGTTACAATATATTCAATTTATTTACGTATGTACAAGATTACACTTTTGTCTGACGATAAGTTTTATCAATTTCGAATCGTTTTATTTCCTCTAATAGTTTGCTAAATAATTCTCGATTAGTAATTTGCATCCGTCAAGATTGTTTCCGCATTTTCAGATCAAACAAAACGTACAGAATATCATAGTTCTATATAAAGGAAAAAGAAAGGCTAAATTCTACAATAATGCATATAGTTATTAACATAGTTAATAAATACTAAATATCTGATGTATACAACAACAATTAGAGAGCGTTATCTACATAGTTGCTTTTATTACAGATAACAAGACACTTCTAAATACCTTCACCTATTTCGTAACTACAACGAATATTACTTTTATTGTATCTAATTGTTATTTTACATAAGTGTAGTTTAGGCTAACAGTTGTAAATGTTACAGACTACCAATTTGAAGTTACCCTTTATACTAATGCCTTTTGCTCTTAAACAGAGCTGGTGGTTTCTGTAATCCATAATTTTAAGTGTTTCTGAAAATTGTTTTATATTTTTAAGAATATTTTGCTAAGGCCGTCTGGGCAGCGTACATTGCGGTGCCTATTACCGCCGTATTGCAGTAGTGTTTAACGCGTGCGCCCCGGCTACCATAGCTATGAGGAATTTACTGGAGCAATGAGATGTATCATCCATAGTAGACAGCCCGTTAATGATACTCTGTATTGTCTATTTCAGGTGTCTCATAACCATTGGTTAGACGACGTTCGTCTGCCTACGGGCAAAGGTTATTACCTAAGCAGTGGTAATACCACAACTCTCCGTCTTCCAATTTGAAGATCACTGTATGGTTTAATTACTGGGTAGAGAAGTATCCATATGTTTTGTAGGCAGGATATGTACTACTTCAGATAACAGTCTTCCACGTTTTATCACTTTTTCCTAAACAAATTTCAACTAAACGCCGTGAGTTACCGTTATGAGAAGAGAATAGAATTGAAGCATATTATTATGTGAAAAAATAAAGTGAAGTAACATTGGTGAACACTAAGTAAAGTTAACTTAATTTAAAGTATAAATCTTTGAACATTGTGTTGGAAAAATTTTTGTATTAAATCAATAAAAGGGTAATTTATTGAAAGAAAATGTACAAGCAGTTAAATCACTAGTAATAGCCGTTTAATAGACCATCCGTTTCAGACAAGAATTCTAATGTCGCATTATTTTCTGACGCAATACTCAAAAAAGAGTGTACACTTGAGCCCTTAAAGAACAAAAGTAATCTGATTGTGAATAAATAACAATAACAATGGTTGAGACAAAATATTCATTGTGGAGAAAGTAAAAAGAAAAGAGCAGGAGTAAATTTCTTAGAATTTATTTCCAACTTACAGAAATTAAATGATTTGAAGAATGGAACTTCTGGGTATTTTTTTTTGTGACAATGTTGATCTAATGTAAGAAATTAGTATTAGTGAACACTTAGTCATAAGAATATGATGAATATATCCAAAGTCTATATTAAAGTCAAAGTAGGTAAAAGAAATTAGGTTCTCTCAATGACGTTAGTTTAAAACTATAAAAATGATTCAAATTTAGACTTGTTTAACAGAAAAATACCAATAAAACGACACAATTAAAATTAAATTTATAAAATATACCACTCAAGTTATTTGACCTTTCAGTACTAGAAGTAAAAGTTTAAACCCATATTTCACAACTGGTCCTTTTCAAAGTTTGTTCACAATTACTAGTCAGTAATAATGTAAAGGAAGTATGACAATTACGTGAAAAGTTTATGTTTGTGGAAAAATAGAAAAATAAGGAGAGTAAACAAATTGTTTAACCACTATTCAATAAATTGAGTAGTCTATTTCTTTACACACTTATGATATTTTTGTTTCCTTTAATATGACCATATTTTTTCTTGTTCTTTAAAATTATTTATCAATTACTTTTTATTAAGCAGCGTTCTTTTTGTCCTCTTTAACGTTTATTATCCTTTGAAAAAGTAAGTCAAATGAAGTGCCGGTTTTCTTTTCCAAAACCGCGACCATGGTCATAAAATTTTTAAATGGTCCCTGGCAGGGATTACTGTTCACCCGTGTTGTTCAATGTTAAAAACAATTTATCAAAAATGTTGATAAAATTGAGCCTAAAATATTGAAGTTATAAATTTGTTCAGATTTATCCACGACCGATGATGTCAAATTGACGACCCGCGGATAAACAGAACGGGCAGGGAACCTTGACCGGAAGGATTCTCCTTTGGTTGGGTTCCTTATAGGACACCGTCTTGGTACCACTGGCGGTGCTTTCAAACCGGGAGTAGTAAAAACACCCACCGTGTTCGGATTTGAAAGGCAACCGGAGCCAGCGTTTAAGGGCGGAAGAGACTTAACATCCTGGTCTCACGGCAGTTACGGGGCCACCTTAGGTTAAGTCTTGAGCGCCGGTGGCCACCTTTCCATCAGGTGGCCCGGACCGTCGCCTTCCGGCATGAAAAAAAAAAGGAAAATTTTTTTTCTTATTTTATAATTAATTTTTTTAACTTGTTTTTTAAAATTAATAAGAGTAATTTTGTAAAATCTATTGGGTAAAAGACAAAATTAAATTATAGATAGCCTTTTTCTGGTTCCATTTTTTAGCATAAAATTCCTAAAAGAAATAAAATCACTGAGCAGGAAATAAAAAAGGCTATTAAAAGGACCTTTTCTTCAATTAAATGACTTCAAAAAAGGGTATAACTATTTTTAAGAATAAAAAAAAAGAAACGAAGCCTTTTCCTAAAAGGAAATTTTCCGCGCTTTTTGCCACCGATGATCATTTCAAATCTTTAATATGACGATGTAACGAAGATTTTTTCAAACATTAAGTTTTATGGAAACTTAGGGGTTTTTTAAATATGCAACCGTATTTTTTAAATATATTTAACAAATAATGTTTTATTGGGTTATTTAAAAAAAAAGGAGAACGAGGCCCCAATATAATCGGGCTAAGGTTCAGTCCCGTTAATTTTTTTTACAAAAGACAGTTTAGTTGTGGTCAAATTTAATTTTCGGAATTTTCATTGAAAATTTTAATGCAATATGTATCTTGCTTAATATAAAATTGTAAAAAAATGGACCAAAATTAAGAAAACAAAAGAAAACGACATATGAAAAAGAATAAGCCATGAATTAATAACTTTTTATTTAATTAAAACAGTAATTGTGTTTTATTTTTAAGGGCACTGAGGCCGGGAATTATTTAGATTAAAAATTACCAAGTGTTGGCGGGAGGAACCTTGTAAATTAACGCCCATTTCTTAAGGGCCGTGTATTTAAAACTGTTCTAACATGGCTGACCGCTTTTTTAATAAACAAAAAACTTTGACAGCGTATATGTAAAAAAAAAAGACGTATAATTGGCCTTTAACGTATTCCGAAAACACGTTACTTTTAATACTAAGAATTAACAACGCGTTCACTTGGAAATAGTGTTTAATTTAATTTTAGTTAAAAATATAAACCATTCAGTTTGTGCAAAATTAAAAATATCTTTACCTTCTAAAATAATGTTAAAAAAAATTGGAAATTTATCAATTTAAGAATCTTTTAAAATGATTTACCTTATAATATTAGAAAGAAACACAAACTTAACTATTATATAACAACTATATATTGAATATATTTTTAAGCAAAAAGCACTTTTTTGAAATTTAAATTTCAAAAACTAATTTTTCACATTAATTTTATTGAAGATGAGATGGCTTTTCATTTACCCTAAGAAAACAAATTTTTTAAAAATAAATTGTCAATTTAATTTTGCAAAAAAGGCTTTTTTTGCATAAGACGTTAAATGACGTTAATCTTAAATAGGAATAAATCTGGTTTTCCCAAAAAAGATCTGTTCGTTATTGCTTAATTACCCAGTACTTCCAAGGTCTTCCAAAAGCCCAATTATAAAAGATGTCAGGAATTATACCAGACAACCACGAGCGTGGAATATATACTTAATAAACCTTTTGTCCTTTTTATATATGTTGACTTTTTAAAGTTTTTATAAATATGTCTATTATAATTGGACCGTAGAATAAGAGCACTTAAGTTTGTAAGATTTTAATGAACTAGCCCCCAGAAAGTGTTTTTGTTCTTTAATATAATTTCGTTATATTTTAATAAATTGATTTTTAATGGTTTCATGTTTATTCACCATTATTCAATTTTTATTTGGAAAATTAAAAATTCAAAAGTTTTTTTATTAGGAAATTTCGGTAATTTAAGGTTTTGATAATCATTCTTAGTATATTTTTACCCTAATTTGGAATTTTTATTTTGACCCAAAAATTTAACACGTCTTCTGGTTGAAAGGGCAACGATCCACCGTTAACTTTATGCCAAGGAAAACGGCCGGTAAAATAACTGGTCTTTTGAAATTCTACAACAAATTCAAAAATATAGTGACAGTCGGGGATGAAAGACAAAAAATATTTTATATAAATAAGTTCAACCCATAAAACGAATTTTCCAATATGATTTAAAAAATAAACTAATGATTTTAAACCATCACTGTGTTCTCATCATCATTATCAGCCCTGATAATCCAAACCGGACGCACCCTTTACCCAGTTTCTGCGGGGCTTTTAGATTAACCACCACCGGTCCAGCGGGTTGGGGAATTGCCAATGGGCCAATCCGACGCATGGACTGGGTAACTTTGTTTCCTACTTTATTTTGGATGATGTATCTCGTACCTAGGTCCGGCCGAAATGGTAAAGTTTAGAGATTTCTGGCCCCGGTCCGGCCCGACTTAACGGTTACAAGTGACGAACGAAGATGGGAAAGCAGGAAGAATCATCTATCCAACGGACTTGAGGAGCGGGAAAGGAGTGTTGGTATATTCCAAAGCCCACCGTCAAACAGTTATTTACCGGATTAAGACATAAAGGATGCCTTTGGGGGTAAAACGGATTTAGGGAAGCGCTGTTTTTAGGGATGTTTAAAACAAAAAAAAAAGCGGAAAATTATTCATCGTTTCTGTTCATCTTTATTTATTAAAGGTTTGAATAACAAAACATAAAAGGTTTAAAATTTTTTTCCAGAAGGGTAAGGTTTCATGACTTGGAAGGAAATTCGGGAAAATGCTTTTTTCCAGGAAAAAAAAAACAAGGCAAAACAAAATAAAATGAAGCCCTTTTTAAGGTTAAAATAGAATGTACGGATTAAGGAATGATTTGGCGTATTGTCGTTACACTCCAGGTGTTTGATTAAATTAAATTTTACTTTGGGAGAATATTAATTTTATAAGTCTTTCCCATCACCCTTTTAAAAAAATACAGTTAAAAAGAAGATGGACTTTTTCCTTTTCCGATAAAAATAAAATTTCTAATTAAATATGATGCCAATCATATAAATACATGCCAATTAATATAATCAAAATAAAAATAAAATTTTCCATTTTCCATCTAATCTAGAGTAAACAAATTAAAAAGATATTTCCAACCCCAACAAATAGTTATTACGATAAACATGAATAAAAAAAAGGTGGAAAACGATAATAAAAGAAGCAAGAGATGTTTTCAAGAAAAAATAAGGGAAGTCCTTTTGTTAAGGTGGCTTTCAGGTTCAATTTTACGTCAATATTGGGATGTCGAACACAACTAATGTTTCGTTCTAACACGTGCAAATCCAAAAATTTCTTGGGATCGATAGCGGAAGGATTTTTTTAAAGGTTTTGGGAGAGCTTTGTAGCCCGGATGAAGGACATTTCTTTAAATATTTATAAGAAAAATAAATTTAATTTAACTCGACAACACATTACATTTAGATCTAACCTTTAAAATTGTCTATCAAAAGCATTCTAAATTGTTTCAAATTTCATTGGCTTTTTGGATGTAAAAACTATTGCTTTTTTTTATTTTAGTTTGATATTTTTGAAACTGGAGTTAAAACAACCCAAATAGGAAAACCGATGACCCCTCTAATTTACTTTTTAGGAATTAATTATCGGATAACCGTACATTTTCCATGTTTCCGTTTTTTCAATTCTTTTGGCATCCCCACTTATGTAAAAAATAAAACAAATTAGAAATGGATTTTGATTTAAATTGTTAACCGTCTATTTTAAAAGTAAATTAAATTATTTTAAAGTTGGTTTTAACTTTTTTTAAATATAATATTACAAATAGTATTTAGTGAAGGACAAATGCATTGACAGGGTAATTTTCGGAAAAAATTCTTCCTTTTAATATGGATGTTTTATATGAATTAAGGATTTTTGAAAATATTTAAGGTTATAATTAATTTTGAATTGAGAATTGTTAAAATTTATATAAATTATATGTTTAAATAAAAAATTAAAAAAATTTAATTAACCCAGATTATTCATGAAAATTATTTAAAAAAAAAAAGAACCGAATTTTTCAACTCCCATATTTCAAAAAATTGAATTTTAAAATCATTAAAAATTTAAAATCGAATATAGATTTTAAATGGCCCTTAAGAAATTCTGACCTATTTACATAACAAAAATTGGTTTAGGACTTATAAAAATTGTGGGCTGGTCATTTTGTCAAATAAAGATGAAAAAATTAATATAAATTATTACTTATTATAGGTTGTATTATTTATTTTACCCAAGCCACCATCAAATAAAGTCATAAAGGTTTCAAACACAAATGTTTCTGACTTATCGCCCTTTAAATTATCCCAAACAAACTGCGGTATTTTTTTGTTTAACCCAAAATAAAATAATGGAAATTAACAAGAAATTGGGCACAGAAACGGCAATTTTAATTTATCAAGATATGTTTTATAGGTACCTTAATTTCCCTTTATATTTATATCATTTCGGTATTTTAAGACTTTTAAAAGAAGACACCAAAGCCTTTGTTTTTTTTTCTTTCTCATGCCATTTTAATAATAAAAATTAAATAAAATGGTTAAATAAAGGTTTAAGTAAGACATATATTAAATAGTGTCTCAGACAATATTTTCTCTAAAAGAGAGTTTGCTCCAAACAACGCTCGTTATTGATCTATAGGTGCAGTACCTTAACCTTAATAACGTTATAGTACTTTTTCGATAAAACTTTAGGACACTGTCAAATTAGATTTTTAAACTTTGTATCTATTTCAAGACTAGGTCACTCTTAATGTGAATAGGTAAAAATATTTATAACTGACTATTAATTTAGCTAAAAACCAATTTTCAAAAAAACCTGGAAGCAAATATTTTGTAAATAAACGTGATAAAATCTGTTCAGATTATTTATTCAATAAACAGATTGATGTAAAACATGTCGTCTATTAATCCTATCCAAATGGCAATATCTCACGATCGCAATAACATTGAGATTTTCCCTTCTACACACTGAGTTATTTGTTATGTCTGTAGGAGGATTCCATTTGTAACGATGTTGTTCATTTTTAATTAATATTCTTAATGTGAACTAAATGTTATCTCAAATTAAAGTTTGCACTAACCAGAACAAGTAAAAGTTATAGCAAAGCGTAAATGACTTTATACAAATTCTTTAGTTTTTTATGTAAGTATAAGACAGCGTTTTAGTATATAAGAACACTGCGTCTTGGTTACTGCAGACACATTAGAAATGTATGTAGGTTTAAATACTTATTAATTAATTGCCTATATAAATACATTTTAATAAACGTAAATTTTATTACTACTTTTTTTAGATCAGGCTCCATTTGATAAGCTTTAAGTTCTTTAAATAAAATGCTAGTCGACATTTTAAAAATTTTAATTACACCATAGCATGGAAACAAAATAAACATGTTTATTGTAATGTTGCCTTCTTCATAATTTCAGTGTACTCTTTAAGTAGTGGCTCGAAGTGAATTTTAAATGTAAGATAATGAGTTACGGAAAAAAAATATTATATTGTAACAGCTCCTCAGAATATTTAAGAAAATATTTTTAAAGCATAAGATATACTACTTCAGTAGTATAAGAAAAATAATATTTATGCTCAAATTCGTTGTTGTTATTAAAAGGTATAATTCGTCTGAAATTTCATCAAAGTCTTGATAACCGAATTGCAAATTTTCTCTGCGTATAGGTAAGTCTTTCGTAATGGATCTATCAATGGGATCCATATTTTCGGTGTCTGGTGTCTCTTTTTGCAAGTTCTTGATTTTGGCATGTACTTCGAAGTAAATATATCTGTATGTTTGTTGACAATTTTGTTCGTCAGGGTACGTCGTGTACGCTTCCATCGCTGTCTCGATTGAGGTTTTACAAATTAAATTTGTTTTTAACCTTCAGCTAATACCAAAAAGTAAAAATTATATTCCTTTGTAAAAATAAACCCAAGTAATTTTTCTCTTTTTTTAAAGACATTTTAAAAATTTACTTATCTTAAAACAATAAACTTCTTTTGCTCTGAAAGACAAGGTTCCACACTGTTTTTTTCATTTAAACAGTGGGATCAGATTCATCAATCGTAAAAGAAAAAATACATTTTAAATTTTTTGATTATCCTTTCATTCCCTGGATTCTTTAATTTTGTTTTTTTACACCTATCGTCATATTCCAATCCTATTTTTTACAATTCCTGTTTTTCCATTTACCCAAATGCCACTTACCTAATGTAATCCAAACTAATCTTTACTAATTGACATCCTTTTTTTTTTCCTAAATAAATAAATTAAATATCTTTACTTATTTCTTCAAGGACATAAAATTTCGTTAACTATTTTTACATGGGAACATTCCCAATAAGTTGTTTTCTGGCAAACCCTTAAAACCGTTGTTGTCTGTAATTATTAACCACTTTTTGAACCAAAAATTGTTTAATAATTAATTAAAAATTATTGGTCGCTAAAAACTATTTAAAATATTTTTTAATTTTGATAAGGTTTATATTTTTAAAAAACAGTTTCTAAACACTTCATGCACCCCAGTATCATCAATAAATAAAAATATTCTGACCTGACTGATGTAAAAAAAGGACTCATATCTACGTAAATATCGATAAAAGCCCGCAACGGAACCCAAATCTCCCAAAATAATCATCTTATATAAACTACTGCTATTGAATTTGGAAGTGCTTTTTTGTCCAAAACAGTTCCTGCTGTTCATTTTAATATTTAATTGTCCTATAAACGGAACTCCACTAAATTTTAACTTATACCCAAATTAAAATTAAAGCAGTTATAATTATTAAACATGTGTTATGTAAAAAAAAACGTTTATCGTTTCGTTTCACTTTATTGATCAAACTCTCATTAATAAAATCTGCTTTTAAAAAATTTTAAAATTAAAGTTTAAATTTTAATTTATCTTTAATCAAATCAATTTTTCATTTTTTTTATCCTTAAAAAAAAGTACTTCACTAGTTACTAAATTTAAAATATTTTTACTTTTTTTAATGAAAATTCAAAATGGATGGAAAGCATCTTTTTGTAAACCTTACAAAAAATCGCTTCTGATTTTTAAATCCCGACATTTATAGTTTTAGGACTGTCAAATAGAGACATTAAAAAGCGTTAAATAAGTTATATATAATAAATCCCAAAAAACTCTTTTTAAATTTTTTAAATTTATTTTTATTATATATATTAATATATATATATATATTTTTTATTATATACTTGACTGCCTCCTAGCCCTAGTTTGTAACGTTTCTTTAAAAACCGGGGTCGTGGGTTCAATCTCGAGATCCACAAATTTTCATTTTGTTTCCCTGGTTGGCTGGGCAATTGATCAAATTGTCTGAAAAGAAAATGATTCGCTCGGATGGGCTGTAAAATATCCACCGGCCCCATTGGACCAGCGTGGTGGGATACGTCCCAAAACCCCCAATGGATAGGGGGATTGGGAGGCCTATTCCCAGCAGTGGACTTCAACTGATGAATGATAAAGAAATTTTAATAATATATATATATAATGTATCACAGGACGAAATCCAAACAACAGTATTTTATATTACAAAACAAGTAAAACAATAAGCTAGGACAGTAAAAGGGGTTCAGAACAATATCAATTGAACAAACCGACCGCAATTCTTATGGAATAATCAATCGATGGAGTTAGAAAATTAATTTCTTTGTAATATTCAATTTTTATATTTGTTTAAATAATTAGTTTTGTACAAAAGATCTTTTTTGTTTAAATTAAAGGTCTTTATTTATTACATTAATTTTTAAACCGATTAATTTTTTTTATTTGATAACTTTTCAAAATCATTTGGATATTATTTAAAACTAGTTTAAAATTATTTTTTAAAAAATTCTCCCATAACCCGTTTTTGAATAAATAAAACTTAAAATATAATAGGTAGTATATTTCATGATAGTTAAAACCAAATTTTTCCATAATAAATATTTGTTACATTTAAATTAGGCCCTTTTTCATGCAACATAATTTTTTCAACGCTAATACATTCGTAAAAAGTTCTCGAAATATGGAAGGGTTATTTCAAGGCATAAATAATTTGACAACTCCACCGGAACGATTTTGGGAAAAAAGGATCGTGCCTTTCAGTCTAAAATTGACATTTTTAAATTTTCCTTGTCTGGGGCTGAAATAAATTCGGAGAAAAGAAAATTCTCTGAAAAAATTGTCCTTTACCATTTTATCAGGGCAAAAACCTGTATGTAATAAAGATTGTTATTTGACATTAAATAAACTTTTTTCTAACTAATAAAATTTTATTATTTTCGATACCAAAAATTGGTTTTAGAACCAAAAGAACAAAAAATTTTTTTACGCTCCGCCCTCTTTTCCAAAAATTAACAAAAATAAACGAAAACATTTCTTTGATTTTTCTTTATGGGTTATATTTTCCTACCCTTCGTATTATGTTTTCAAGGCTTCCCTTTTTTCTTTAGTAATCAGTTTTAAGAACGGTTGTCCCTTTTTTACTATTCAATAAATAAAAACACCTCCCTGAACACAAGTTTACAAGTTGCTGGGTGATAAATTTTAAACAAAGTTGCGTTTTCTTAAAGTCTTCCTTATTTTTTACGCCTGGGTTTTTTTAATTTCCGACAATTAAGTTTATTTCTTACTCAGATCAAAATAAATTTAATAAAGGATACTCATTATTTTATATATATATATGATTTGGTACATATTATACAATATATAAAAATTTTATTTTTGCGAAAGGTGACTTGCTGTTTTTTTTGGATGACTCCGTTGGTGGTCCCTAAACCCGTCGGGTTCGGGGGCTGTGCAACTTTAAGTGTGCAGACACCTCTATTCTTGGCGCTCGAGGACCCCCGAAGGGGACCTCGGCTCAACTCCCTTTTTATCTCTAAAGCGGCATCGGGGTGCCCAAAGGGCCGGTCCTCGTCACCCATGGAGTTCCCTATGCCCTTAAACATTTATCGAGGGGCGCCCGGTGGCCAACCTCGGCTCGATAATTTGCTTTTGGACTTATTAGTGGAAGATTTTTTAACCGCCCTTCTGGTTGGTAGTCGGCCTGGTACGTAAATCTGTTGTACGGTGTCTTTGTCCTCAGGGGACAAGTTGTGTTAATGGGGTTTAAACTCGCACGTTTGATCTCATCGTCCGGATCCGTTACGGTTTCCGCTCTTCGATGGACGTCTTTAAGCGTGTGAATTGTTGGTTCGTGCGGCGGCGCTCGAACTAGATCGTTTGGGTGTTGCGAAGGATCGAAATATCGGATGATCTGTTTTGATTTGTTTTGGATAGTGGGCTTTCAGATCAGGTGCGGGTCAATGTTGCGGGTTACGGCGCAGTCCCTCGAGTCTGTTTTGAGGGCTTGGCTTGTCAATTGGATTGTTTTGCATGGCAAAGACGGACGGCATATGTTAAGATTGGACGTAGACTTTTTATAACAACACCTTTTGCGCAGAAAACGCTTTTGGGTTTTGAAATGGTGACCTGACTGGGCTCTTTTTTGACCCCGTTATGTACGGGCCCAAATATCAAATTTGTCGTTTTAGGTTTTGGTTTTTTTGCCCAAGGGATAACAATCTAAGGTCGGACATTGGAAGGAAGGCGGGTTTCATCCTTTGCCCAAAAAATCCCCTTTTTGGGGTTTTTCATTCTCCATTTCCGGAACCATTCCCCTGGATTTCCGGTTAGTCTTGATAACTAGAATAGGACTCTTGGTTGGTATTGCAGGTTGTCGCGAATAAGGCGGTGTCTAAGACGGTGTTGTGGGATGTCGTTGTGTATGGAGTGAAAAGGTTGGTCCTAATACAGACCGGGGACGCCGGGGACCCGGTCAGTGTGATTTGGCCCTCACGCGGTTCAACGTTCGATTCTGAGGTCTCTTAGTGGTACCCAGACGATCCACCTTACTTAACGTATAAGCCCCGTTATACTTTTGAACCCTTCCCCGTCGAGGGCGCTCCGTTGATGGCCTCTTGGACTATAATTTTTCCGTGATCGGTAATTTGGTGAATTTCAAGAATGTTTTGGCTCAGCCGTTAATAGGGGGGGCCCTTTAGATTTCAAAATCAATAACGGGCTTAACAAATCTTCTATTTTTCCCGGAACCCAGGAGGCTAATGGGACGATAAGAACGGAAGTGGGTGGTTTGCCGGGTTTGAGGAACCTATAATTCACGTCCTTCCAATTTTGGGAAAAACCGGAAAACTCGTTATAAATTAGGACTGGATGTTAATTATATGTTCGGTGATTTTAAAGCATATTGGTTTTCCGTCGGTGCCCGGGGCTTTCGAGGTTTGATTTTGTTCGCGACCCCTTCCGGTCACCGGTGAAGTTACGTCGCGAGGAAATTGAGACACCGCTCGACCTCGCTCTCACCGTTTGGCGGTGAGCGGCGTGATCGGTTGATGCTAAACGTGCTTGTGCCTCGAGGCTGTCGGCTGAACATTCGCTTTTTCCCGTCGAAAACGCTGAGGCATCGGAAGGTTGGATGGGATGGCCATCAAGGGTTGATTCCCGCCCTAAAACTTTGGGAATTGCCGAAGGCGTGGGATGGGTTGCTGGCGATCCTTATCCCACCGTCGTTCCTGTTTATGCGCGTCTTGGACTGATGTCCAGGGCGCACTATCTCGGTTCCGTTCGGTTGGTGAATCGTCCGAATCGCACCCTCTTGCGTCCCGGGGTCTTGTTTATTTTGGAGGGGGTTTTCCACCGGGACCTTCGAAAAACCTCACAACCTTTGGACATGTTTGGAGCGCATGGGCAGATTCGCGTCTGCCTGTGCGGACTTTGGGAAGGCATCTGGTGCTGGCAAGGTCTAGCTGACATTTCTTTTGGATCAATTATTTTTTGGTTTGGATGTTTTGGGGTCAGGTGGTCCTGTTTGGGATTTCGGGCGATGATCGGGGTTAATCTTCTTGACCCTATCCTCAAAAGTGGAATTGATATTTTGGAGAACGTATGTCCATCTTGGCCTACCGTGGGGGTGTGCTTGCTCAAGCGGAACAACGATACAAATTAAGTTTTTTCGATAGTGCATCTGTGCTGCCCTCCAGTTGGTTGTGTTGTTCATCGGTGTGCGCTTGGTCGCCTGCCAGAATGCGCCTTAAAAACGTCTGAAGTCGGTTGAGTTATCTAGGAAACCCGGGTGACAGGCTATTGATTGGTCGTGTTCCTGTTGGAACCACAGACCGAAACCAAGTGCGTTAAGCGTCGACGCGTTCGGTGCCCACAAGTGCGGGACTTTTTATAATAAATGAGCGTGCCGCCTTACGCCGGCCCGATCATTTCTTTATTATATTCTATTTTCGGATCTCCTCTTGGGCTTTGGAACGTCTCCTACCATAGAATTCGACGTCGTTTCCCAAATTCAATTTCGGTCTTTTTATCCCCGGGACCGTTTGGGTAAAAATGAAATTTCTCCCGTGGCTTTAACAGGGCCGTTTTATTTTTATGGGCGTACTTTCATTTCGTCCGTAATTAAATCATAATTGCCTATCTTGAAATAGCGGCGGGAAAATTTCCCGACGGCGTGATTCTGCGGAGACATCGACTCTGCAAAGTCGATTGTCCGGCAATTTTCAGTTGCCATTTTGGGTTCCTTGGGGGCTACCGGGCGCGGTTTTTTGTGCGGCCACCAAACTCGCCACCGCGGTTGTTGTTGCCACCCGGGCTTGGGGCCGGCGGGCTGTTGCGTTTCCACGCCGGTAGGTCGGAGGGCGGGAAGGTGGGGGCACCGGGGCGCCTTGGGACGGATGAAGGGGTGGTGGTTTGCCGGGTCCGGGCGCCAGATATTGTGTGGCCCGGCCGCAGTTAACGCATGCCGGCGGTTTCATGATCCCTATCTCGGGGTCTGGGAATCAAATCCTGGTACCAGGCTTTGCCCACGGGCGTCGTGCTTGGGGGTCCCGTACATTTGAGTTATGAACACCCGGAAGGCCATTTGGTTGGCCCGGTGGGTGTCGACTTTTCCATATTGTGAATCTCACCCCCTCGTGGACGGGTCAGAAGGACCCATTAAAAATTTTTTGGTTTTCGATGGGTTGCGGGGAAAATAAATTGGGATGTTTTGTCCCTTGAAATTATAGTGTCCTCTTGGCATCTCCCGCGTCCTTTGACGTGTCCTACCTCTTCGGGCGATGTGGTTTGTCGTTCTTTGAGTACGACGTAACGGTTTCATGTTTTTCCATTCTTTAATGCCCCGGCTCAGGTCGGCTGCTGTGTTTTTTTGTTGGACGCCGGACCAGTTCTCCCTTTCTCCTTCGACCGATATAAATCGGCGGGTTTCTTACATGGGTTGATGGTGGCTGGTAGCCGGAGGTTGCTGTAACGCGGATGGTGTTTC
Source organism: Lamproptera curius (assembly GCA_029286875.1). Classification (NCBI taxonomy): domain Eukaryota; kingdom Metazoa; phylum Arthropoda; class Insecta; order Lepidoptera; family Papilionidae; genus Lamproptera; species Lamproptera curius. The sequence goes on from JAGSMT010000583.1 coordinate 17,381, forward strand.
TGTGATGCAGCAAAGTGGTTTGGTGATAGGCTGATTTGTTGGCCGTGGGCGCCTGAATGGATTGCCGTGGGCGGCATTTGGCTCCGGGCCGTTTGTTGTTGGGGGCCGATAGTATCTCCCGCGCTTTCCCGCCTTGGGGGGTTGGTGATATAGCAGGGGCCCTGCTCGCGCCTTGCGCGGGCAAGAACCCTCCCTGCGTCTTCGTCCTCGTGACCGGACGGTTGATCGATCCATTTCGGGTCGGTTGTTTGGGTGATTGGGCGGGATGGGTGTCGAATGGTTGGGACCTTTTCCACGCGTTGGTTTCCTCGTTGAGCATGGTTGGCGCTTTTCTCCCCTTGCGCGGTGGGGCCTCGCGGATGCCGTACGTGTCGCCGCGGACGATTTTCGGTCCTCGGTCGAGGCCTGGTCATAGGGGACGAATCCCGGTTGCTTTTTAATTAAATTCGACGTTAAATTCCAAACCACCCCCCGGTGAGCCGGGTTGGTCCGCCCGTGAGCGGGGTGAAACCTGCGTTTGAAAACTCTGGGCCTTTGGGAGCGGGGTTACCCGCTGCTGCCTGGTCGGCAAGCGACGTTTGACTGTTAATCACCACGTGGTGGTTTGCGGTTAATTTTTAAAATCACGGTGTGGTAAACTTTGAACAAAAACAAAGTTAAAATTCCCTTCTCAACAAGGTGTCTGAACCTGTAGGGAAATTAAATTATAAACAAAAATCGAACGCTCACCCGACCAGACGGCTCAGGCTTTTTGCGCTCAGGCGCGCGCCTAACGCGTCGACCTACCCCAGCACACCTGTAACACGTCACTGCACGGCACGGCGGAAACCGATCTTCCTTCTATGCCGGGGCGTCGGGGAGGGCGTTTCGGTGGGAAACGGACGCCCGGTAGCAGGGATCGGCGGGCTTGTCTCATCCGAAATCTGAAACCTGTGTCTATCTATTAAAAAGTGACGTTGCTGCTCTTTGAAGGTATTTATACATTTTATAAAATGTAAAAAAAAAAACAACAAGCAACCCAGACGGTGGGTTTCGGTAATAATTAAAGGGGTCCATCTTTTATGTTGCATAATTTATTGTTTAATGCAGTTAAGAAAGATTATTGTAAACAAATACAATTTCATATGAAGTATTAAATGAAAATGAGAAAACTTTAAGCATGCATTCCTTTAAATATTGCTAAGTAAGCTGCTTAACTAAGTAATTGTAAAACGTAAAAAACTATAAATAATACATAATATACGATTATGTAGTAAAACCGGACTTGAGTATTTTTATAACAATTTTAATAGATTTCATGCTTTACGTATAAGACTGACAAGGTAGTTGTTACACAATGTTTGTCCAATTAATGACAGTCATCTCTATCAAAAACTTCAATTTTATTCTACCTTATAACTACTATTTAATAACTATTATAGGTCAGGCCTCTTATTAAGTAACAGTAAAAATGATAATATAAATTAATTAGGAGAATATGACGTTCTAATGTAATGGACATTAAAAGTTCTGCGGTTCTTTAACGGCAGGCAACGATAGTTAATGATTGACCTACAAACTCGAGACCGAATTTTATAGGTCAATAACTAACTTTTGTTTAGCTGCTAACATGGAAACAACTTCAATGCTTATTTAATGCCTATAGAATTAGAACCGAAGAAATCGATATTTTGTGAAGATCTGCCAACCGACAAGGGTTAATCTTAAATCAATGAAGAATAATAATATACAAGAATAAAATATACAACTAATCCAGTTTTACTATACATGGTGTATGTTAAAACTGGATATCTTTTTTTCACCTAGCCGTTATCCCAAGTTATAATGGGGACGGCTTTTAATACCTGAATAACAGTTTTTAGGCAGAGCGACTGGTATCTACCATCCACAGGCCAAATGGTAAATTGCATTGTAAGGAATAATAGATAACAGTAAATTTGAAGACAGATTTTTATAAAGACTCCCAAAGATTCTTTTGACAACTGGGACCCACTTTTTACATGCCCATGCCACGCATGAACATTTTACTTTTTAGACAGTTGGGTGATTGGCCGAATTGTACTAACGAACCTATTCTATCAAAACATCGAGGCATTGAAAACTCTTAAACTATTCATCGCCATTAGATGGGAATTATCACTTTATTTCTTACTTTACAAGAGGAAGCTTTCAATCAATAAATTGAATTTCGGTTTATCTTTTACTATGAAACCAACCAATCCAATGAGTTTCTGCCCGTTTTAGATTTGTTATATTACAAAAGATTTGCAACTCGTTTTCTTTTCAACGAAAGTTAGCTTAAACATCAAAAGGACTTTTATTTTTTTTTAACATTTTTGAAAAGAAGCGTTTGTGACGTTTTCTTAATTAATTTACCATTATTATCTGTAAGTGTCGTTTAGATATCAAGTCACCGTTATTGAATTCTCCAAAATTTGTATTTGTAATAAAATATGTATCAATAAAAGGGAACATCGTGAAACTCGCGTTTGTCAAAGTACGCAGATCGTGGTATTATTCATGTCAGAAATGGAAAAGTTATTTATGCAGAAACTGTGCCAACCGTAGCAAAAATGATGATGAAATTATACGAGTCGTGTGTAATGATTTGGTTATTCTAAATAGAATTTTTGCGGGGCCAGAAAATCAGTTTCCTATAACATCCTTCTTATATTATAATCAAAATATTGTAACCATTTATAGGATACACATATTCCCTCATTCTAAATGTTCCTAATGGATTTTAATGAAATTTTATTCATGACATAGCAGCTTACGCTTTAGAATAACTTTTAGGAATAATATATAATAATATAGTGCAAATTATCGAAATAGTAACTACCTACTTATCAAATGTAGCAATACTTTTATTTATTCCTTCGACCTCTTTTACTATGTCTCTTACCATTCTTTTCAAAGACGTTGGGGCCTGCGTCCTTAAACAAGTTTTACACGTCGTTTTAAAAACAATTTGATAAACCTACTTCTGACCATATATATATATATATATATATATATATATATATATATACACATATATATATATATATACATACATATATATATATATATATTATATATCCAAGGGAAGAGGAGTGTCAGGTATTCCTAGACCGATGACCTATGCTCCGATTCGCTGGCCCACCGCTGATGCAATGTGGAGGAGCTGCGTGATGGAGTCGTCGATCGCTCTCCTTCTGCGGCAAAATGAAACTAGCGGCGTAGCTAACATAGAGGCCGCCTGGGGCCTAGAAGTCTTATCCCTGCGCTGGCTGGTAAATTCGCCATGCCTGAATAACAGATTCGGGGGACTCTGTTACCCTAACCTGTTACCTGTTTGAGGCCGACGCGAAGGGCGCGTAAGTTCCGACGCGCCCAGAGGTGGATTCACCCATAGGCCGGAGATGGGGCTGCCTCGGCGGCCAGCGCTGGTGGGGTTGCAGAAGTGTGCCAAAGCGTCAACATACGTACGAAGTACATATTGTTTTTTTCATAATGAATAGGTTTAAATTTTGTTTTTAATAAAATGAAACATGATTATATTAATACATTAATTATCTGCTGGATTTAATAGTTACAATACTATTTCTATTGCGGGTAGTTAGTGAAAAGTAGTCTCGTTATTGACATTTTGTCTTTGTGTGATTGTGTAAAAAATCTGGTTTGAAATATAGTGGGACAGCTTCCTATAAGCCGCTCCCTGAGACGGAACTCTACTTGTATGTAATAAGTATTGTGCATCTGTGATAGTCTTATTGTGTCGAGAGGCTTAAGGCAGGCGAGAGGCTTATGTCAAAGCATCGATTCGTCCGTACGAGACAAGTCCGCTCTAAAATTTTTTATACCTCAAAAATTCGATTCAGCAATTCAAAATAATAGTACAGGTGACAGGTAATTTATTTATATGCACTTACATCAAAAATTGGAAGAAAAAAATATTTTCGGGATTTTATGATGCTCCTTCTCAAAAACAAAGCAAGCAAATTTTTTATATTTGAACTGTTTTTATATTTTTTATTTATTACACTTTTTCCAAACCACAAAAGTAACCTATAAAAAACATACAATTGTGCTTCACAGAATATGTATTATATTATCAAACATCTTTTAATTGATTTTGTAATAATTAACTTATTGTAAATTAAAATCAAGATAGACTTGATATAAACACGGAAACTTTACTGATGGATATACGAAACTTTTACAACTTGCGTGCAAACTCTCCGCAAGAGGTGCACTTTTGATTTAATAATGATTAAATGTAAATAATAGTTATTTTAATATTTAATTATTTATTTTATTTACGCGATTATTATTTATATCAAATCCACTCAATTTACGGATTTTATCTCGTTTATTTTACATTTTTAAATTCCCGATGTTTCGAACACTTTCCATCACGGTAAAATAAACGCGATAAAATCCGTAAAGTCATTTTATTTAATAATGATATGAATGGATTCATTTATTGTCATGACAATTGGTTTAACAGCTGGAACCGTAGTGCAGTTAATTGGACTAACTGATTTTAAAAATTGCAACAACTTTGGAATATTAATTTCAACAAAAAGTCAGTCAACAGGCGTGTTTAATTTTTTTTCTGAGTTCTATGAGTATTAATTTGTTTGTATAAGTAATACATTTTAGTAATCTGATCAAGGTACCGATATCTATTTTCTTTTTATTTGATGATTATAAGATAAAGTCCAAAATATATATTAATATTTTGCAAATCATTAGTAATCATAAAATGTTTTTTTTCAACAATAAGTGGTTTACCGTCTATAACAAAAGAATACTGTTTATTTCCCAGAACAAGGAAGCTTAAGTAATAAATGAAACTTGATAGAAACCACATACGCGGTTTCTATCAGGTTTCCGGTTATTTCTTGTTTTTTATTGGTACAACTACGGATTAAACCTAAAAGTAATTTTCAGTAAATTTAAAAACAGAGGGGACTAAAACTATTAATCGCACTAGCTTTTGTTATTACTTTTACACATGATTTTTTATCTGGGCCAATCAGCTGACGTTTATAATATTAGAAATAAACTTTTTAAATCTTAAGTTTTTAAATCAATATCTAAAGACTTGTAGTAATTTTACAATTTTTTAGATAACAATCGACCCCTGGTTTCCAAAGTCCATGCTCTTACCACTAGACGATGTAGGAAGTTTATTTCTAAGTATATCATGCGACTGAAAAAAAGATAAAAATTGAAGTTTACTAAAACTTAAAAACGCCTTTTTTACTTAAAGACTATATAATATTCTGTTTAACGCCCTAAAAAACATTGTGCATTTTTAAAAATGTCGCGTTGCATTACTCGACCTTGACATTTGCACGATTATTCAAATGCAATTTTCCAAAATTGCATATTCAACGTTCATAAACTTAGATTACCAGCAAATCTAACTGCATCTTGACTTTTCTTTTACACACGAAATTACTCAATACAAGCACATCAAAAATACATTTATTTAAGGCAACGCCACCTAAAAATATTTAGGTTAATCACATATCAACTTCTCTTCTAACTTTGATCCAAAATTGAGAACTGTTATTATTATTATTATACTATTACTACTATTATTATACTGGTAGGTCCCTTTACAGGACACCGTCTGGTGGGTACCACCAGGTGCCTATTCTGCCGCGAAGCAGTAGTGTGACAACACTGCTATTTTCCGGTTTGAAGGGCACCATATCCCGCGTATTGACTGGCTAAACGAGACTTAACACCCTATGTCTCACGGTAGGCATTGCGTTGACGATACCACTGGTATTACTAATGTCTATGGCGTCGGTGACCACTTCCCATCAGGTGGCCAGACTGCTCGTCTGCCTGCGCAAGCCATAAAAAAAAATCCCTACTTATTAACATTTTTTTATAACAATTAACTATTAACATTATATTTCATTAAATAATTAACAAGTAACAAGTTTTCGTTTTATAGTTCATGCTACAAATTTTACTTGATCTGCTTCAAAGAAATAATAGTCGATTCCAGTGGAACAGATTTCAGGAAATCAAAACTGACTCAGATCAATAGATACCGATGTCTCATATCATAATGATTGGAGCATCATCATCATTTTCTTGTGGGAAGAGTAAGAGAAGTATCACGCACAATTTTAACATCAAGTAAACGTTCTGATTGTATCGTCGCTTCATAAAATAAAATATTCTTAGTTATTTTACAGTGATAAACTACTTAAAAGCATTTATCATTAAGTATGCCCATCACATACCGTGATACTAGATTCCCAAAGATTGGCTTGGATCACTTTGATATTGTCTATATACATTCGGAATAAGTTTATGCTTAAACTTTTTTTCTTACGAGATGTTTTACAAATACGTTTTTTAGTTTTTTTCTAACCCTCCAACTATCATGACAAACTATTTGATTCGGAATTTAACGGCTTGTCTCAAACCTGATATAATATTTGGATGCTTGGTCCTATAGTTCAATGGTACAAAATACCACTGTATTCGTCAACTAAATAATAAGTAAATAATGAATGTAATAAAAAAAATCCTTACCACTTCTTTAATATGGTATAAATGGTGTTAAAGAGAAAACCTCGAGTCGAGGCTTCATAGTAAAAGTACTAAAATAACTTGATTTTTTGGCAGAATAACAACGTAAGGAATACCGAATGCGGTTAAGTATATTTATAAAGTTTATTCTTCTTCAAATTCTAGTGAATAATGTAATGTTGCTTGAATTAAAGATACATAGCCTAAAGGGCCCGAATTGTTATTAATAATCTACTTTACTTAAACCCGTGCAGATAAAAGAAAGCGAGTAAAAGATAAAATAGCGAGAAATTCGTTTGATGTATCCATGAAAGGTTTTCAAACTAGTTAGAAAAAGTCCGCTATTAATTTCACTAAATTTCCATCCGGTTAGTAAGAGAAGAATTTCCGAGAAGCTAACGAATGTTTCATATTTATTTTTTATAGGTTCTCTTTTATGTTTTTATATGTAAATATAAATCTTTAAGCACGTTTTTAATACTGCAAGTAAACTACACAGTTTAATTGAAATCAAAGACTCTTCTACTTTTCTTTCCCTTCCCAAAAGTAGGAGGTACTCAACTTAAATGTAAGATTTTAGCTTCCCGTTGGTCCTATTTTTTTAAACAATTTTGTTTAATTACAATTCAATAGATATTTGAAAAATAAAAAAATAACGGCACCAAAAATCAGTAACTCGTGCGATTAAATTACAAACGCTGCCAAAACAGTAAAATATAGTCAGAAAGTATATTTTACACATTTATACTACTTGAATTACACATTATAGGTCTTGGTCTACCATATAGTCTGGAGCATGCATGTTTTAAGAATAGCGCACAATAAGAATTTTATTGCAAACTTTTTAAAAACTTCAACGACGAATATTAAAAGCTTATTCAACAGTTTAAGGTCACATAAGAGTTATTGCATTAAATAAGTTCTTTATTACATGTAAACAAAACGTGTCATAGGTGACATTTTGGGGAAATAGATACCTTAAAAGTTTTTAGAGATTCAAAATGCTGTGGCAGATAACGTGACGCAATTTCGCACGAAGAGCACGTTGTTACCTGCTTATACGACGTAACTGAACATTTCGGGAGTCAAGGAAGTGACACAACATTACTGTTTAAAAATGTATTTATTGCTTTTCGAAGTGATATTTTTAAGAAGAAATTTTACACATTTATTCATACGATGGAACCAATCATTGAAGCGACCATTTCATTCGGAAGTTTCGGTCTCCAAAATGGCGTTTTGTAGGCTTCTTCACAGCTTCTTCAGGTGATGAAAATCTCATACGCTATTTGTTCTATATTTAGGAAATAATAGAAATCATAGGCGCTCAGGTCGAGCTGTACGAGGATGGTCTAATAATTCTGTTTTCTTGCTCTAGAAACTCTTTTGTTCTGTGCGCGGTGTGAGAACTCGCATTGTGGTCATGGAGGATGATGCTGCGGTTGCAGTTCTCTTTACGGAGTTCAGAAATGTCCTCTGGCAAACAAATGCTAGCATACTGTCTGCGTATTAACTGTCTCTGTCCCTTAAGAAGAATAGTCGCAATATAGCTGGTTTTGGAGAAAACGTAGCATTATTTTTGCAACACCTGTAAACGCACATTCGGTTGGTTTTAACTCATTTTAAACTCAAACTCGTGATTGGTTTTTGTTTCGAGTTTGGTGATATTCTGATCTGTCACCTAATATGATATTGTATACAGCATTTAAGAATCCTGGGTGGATTCTTTCGAGAATTCTGATGCACCAAATAACGCGAGCCGGTTTTGCTTCTCACAGATCGAATGCGGTATCCATCAGGAAAACACCCTAGTTACACCTAATAGTTCATAAAATGATTATTTGTATTTGACTCATCCCGCCAATAAATTGCGTGAATTTTGTGGTATGACACACGTCGATCTTCCTTAATCATCTTACGCACGGCATCAACGATTTCTTATGTATCTGCAGTTTTTTAAAAGACTTGTGGGGTTTATCAACATGGGCAATAAATTTAATAATTCCAGATATATCCTCCATATTGGCCATAATATATAATGCATCTATAAGGCCTGTAGATACCACAGTTAATGAAATTCATAAAATAGTGCCAGTCTTGAAATCGGGTTGTACAGTTAATATTGAAAATTATAGACCAATCTCTATACTGCCCGCACTTAGTAAAATTTTTGGAAAAATTATGTTAGAACAACATACACTTTTCTAAACATGATATTTTAAGTGATCACCAATTTGGCTTTACCAGAGGTAGATCAACAGTAAATGCTGGTATAAAGTTGGTATCTCATGTTCTACGGGCATGGGAGGACGCTGCGATTCTATTGGAATCTTCTGTGATCTTTCCAAGGCCTTTGACTGTGTGGACCATGACATATTAATCAGTAAGCTGAAGTATTACGGTAGCAGGTTTAGTCTTGATTTTATCTTCTACCACGCAATAGAAAACAATATGTAAACGTAAATGACACTCTGTCATCTGACTCCCTTGTGCGGATGGGTGTTCCTCATGGACTCAATTTTGGACCTTTTCTGTTCCTGGTCTATTAATGACTTGCTCTGTAGTGGAGAGCTGTCCAGTTGTCACTCTCTACTGCTAAAGGTAAAAAGAAATACCATAACGTGGAGATAGCAAATAGGCAATTGATATTGTGTCAAACTGGTTTTGCGTCCAACAACTTAGTACTTAACGCGAACAAAACTAAATGCTTACGTTTTACTCTTTGTAAGTTGCCAGATTTCAAAATATTAAAATTGACAATGAGGTCATTCCAGTAAGCTCTCACTACATTTCTTGATTTTCTATTGATTCCAAGATGCAGTGGGAGCTCATATTGACAAACTCTAAGAAGCTGATCAGTACTTTGCCTTACGCAAAATTAGGCAGCTAACTGACTAGGCAACTGCAAAACAGTTTATTACGCGTACTTTCACACCTTATGTCCTATGGATTATTATTATGGGGATCTGCAGCCGGTTTGAACACAATATTATACTACATAGACAGGCTTTTAGGCAATCTATAATCTGGGTTCATGGAATCTTTACGTAATGTTTTTAATAAACTGATATTTTAGTACGCGTCAAAATATTCATATGTTTGCTAAAAAAATTAGGCTGCGCAGGGTCGAATTGATTCTAGAGCTACCCAGATTTAGACTGACCTGAATCAAAAAATCTTTCATGTATAAGAATGCATTATAATAGTATAAGAATGTGTTATAAATTAAATGCCTGCCAAACGCAACTGCATGATTCGAGCGTTCGTAAAGTTGTCAAAACAACGCTTATAGAAAAAGCCTATTAATCTGTTATAAACTATATTGAAGACCAAGATGTGTGGAAATAGTTTATATTCTGCGCTTGCAAATCTCCTGGTAACTTAAAAAAAATGTATTGGTCAAATTTAGTAAATACAATTTTTTTTTTAAATAAAAGGCCGAAGATTTTCTTGCCGGTTCTTCTCTGGACGGGTCTGAGTTTGTGAACTAGTGGTAAATGGATAATTTTTGACGTTCATAAGTGCTCAGTAGAGCCTTAATTAAATAAATGATTTTGACTTTGAAAAAAAAAATGCTTAAAAACGTTACACTTGTACACCTTTTTTTGACAAAGAATATAATAATTAACTACGTAACGTTTTAATTAATGGGACAGAATTTAGTTAGGTTTAATATTATCAGCAAGAGAACTGTTTGGTAGTAGAGAAAGGCAAAATATACTGCATGCAATATAATGCAATTCGTAGAACTGTTGCCATTTTAAGATCGGTTTATTTAAAATATACAGTAAGTACCTATTAGAAGTTAAGATTTATTTTTAAAACTTTTATTATTGCATAACGGTTATATTTTAGTACTTTTTAGATGACTGCAATGTTATCAATTACGTGATATTTATTAAACAACAAAGTGTGACAAAGTTATGTTCAAAACTACCTACGTTAATAAATTTAGTATCGGAGCTCAGCCATTTTGATGGATGATATTTGTGCGGGACCGTGTAGTTAAGTGAAATATGGCTATATTGTTTAACGTTAAAGTTAACGTTTAACGATATTTTTATCATAATTGTTTTGACGTTCATTATTAATCAACTCATAGTACGAAAAGGATTAATCGAAATAAAATAAAATTGACGTGAAAGGTTAAGAATAATAACAAAGAAGTTTATCATTCATCAATATTCAAATTGTCGTGAAGGGAATAAAACTTTATCAAGTTTTACTGAAAGTTGATGGAGCATTACAGTGCAATTGTTACGGATTGGTAACCAAGGGAGAGTATGCTTGAATAAATTGGTTTCAAATTCTAATTTAGCTATTGCTACTGAAGACATTTTCAATTAAATACTCTGAACTGAATAAAATTCAATATTCATAAATTATTTACAAAGATATATATTGTTAATGTAATTGGTAATTACACTACTGGTGGCAGGTTCCTATTTACAGGGGACCCCTGGTTGGTACCCACGCGTTGCCTTAAATCAGTAAGGTGAAAATAGTGCCTGCTCAGGTTTGAAGGGCACCGTAGCTAGCGTATTTATTGGATAAACGAGACTTAACACCTATGTCTCCCGGTACGCAGCGAGTTGGTTATACCACTAGAGTAGCTGATGTCTATAGGCGTCGGTGACCACTTTCCATCAGGTGGCCCCAGTGGTCGTCTGACTGCAATAAAAATACAAATAAAACTTTTATCTTTAAATCTATTTACATACATAATTGATAATTAATTATTTTGCTCACGCGAATACTAGTATTATTGAATAAAAGGACTTTTACGGTAATTACATTTTAAAGTCCTGAGTTTCAAGCACCGACCTACGGCGACTGAAAATAAAAGCGATGAATCCGTAAAGTTCTTTTATTTACTAAGCATAACTGAAGTTATTTTGTAAAGTTTAAAAACAAATGCTTTATCAGCTGATCTGTTCTAATATAATAACTGTAATATTTAGTTTATGATCTATTATAACTTTTACGAAACGCACCGTGAATCGACAATTCGCCTCCTTCAGAAAGTAGGAGTTTATATACATATAAATATACGTTAAATTTCTTATATAAAATATTTTTATCACTTTCTGTACATGATTAGGTTTTATTAAAATCAATTTCTCATTCTTGTTATGAAACCGATCGTGAGTGATAAAGAACTATTAACACATGATTTTTAACAGATTTTTATTCGCAATTTATGAATTGGCACTGACTATGCACTTTTAACAAAATAGTCTCATAATAAAATTAATCGCTCGCTTTTTTTATTTTAAAGAACGTAAAAACTAAAACTTGATTTACATCATAATAAAGGTTTCTACGTGGACTAAAACTGAAAGTTACTATTGCTGTAAATTACAATTGCAATTATATTACAAAGGGCAACTTGGGCTTAACGTAATTTTATAATATCTATTATATATATATCTAGTAAATAGTCATTGAGCAATTGTTCTAATGCTCTGATCAATCTCTTTACCGCAGGCCTCGCAAGATATTGGGCATTTGACATCCACGTCCTTAGTACTAGTAACGAAAGTCTCCTCCCAGATTAATTGAATGTTATACAATAACTATTCTATAATATACTACATATAACTATACTTAAAATTGTATGCCACAAATAAGATTTCAAGCACTTTAACGAAAGGGCGATATTTCCTAACATTTAATTTATTCTCCTATAGACGTGAAACATTTCTACTGACATCGTGATTCCGTTACCTGCGGAATATAAGTCACATATGACACTGTAGGACCTCTGTCAAATATTTTGTTCGAAACCACAAAACCGCAAAATCCGAAATCCGTTAGGTAGTACCGGTGGTAGGTTGTTTACAGGAGACCGTCTGGTGGGTACCACGCGGTGCCTATTTCGCGCTGAAGAGTAGTGTGAAACACTGATGTGTTCCGGTTTGAAGGGCACTGTAGCCAGCGTATTTATGGCAAACGAGACTTAACACCCAGGTCTCACGGTAGGCAGCGCGTTGGCGACACCACTGGTATTGTTAATATCTATGGGCGTCGGTGATACTTCTCATCAAGAGGCCGACTGCTCGTCTCGCCTGCTGTACAAGAAAAAAAAAAAGTTCGAAAGATTTAAGCATACGTAGGGATATAGGGACAAAGAAAGTGAATTTGTTTTATACTATGTAGTGATTGTTTTTTCTTTTGTTTTGCTGCTGATCCGAAATATCCGTTTGTACAGGAAATGAAATTGTAGCATAATTTATAATATTCTTATTTTTTTTTATTAACCATGATAGTAAGACATGATAAAATTAGGATCGAAATAAAATCAATTTTTGTAATTAATGCTATTTATATAATATATTTGTACTGATATAGTTAAATATGTTTACATTGAATATTCATATATTATATATATAAAGTTAATAATTTGTTTAGAAAAAGATACTTTCAGAATGGACTGGTTCAAAAAGGGACATGGACCTTATTCAACAAGTATTTATCAACATCACTTACTTTATAAATAAAGTATTATCTAAATAAATGCACTTGGATACAAAAACCAAGTTGAAATATACGGCGGAAATTAATAGATATTTCTTAAATTTTCGATTGCACTCAACAAATTGAAACCCAAATTAAAATTGACTGTGTTGACTTTGTGTAGATTAAGCGAATTCCAAAACGTGAAAAGGCAGTCCAGGCAAACCGTGCGCGACACTAAAGTAAGCCAAAAAAATACAACAAACTCCAAAAACCTAAATGGTTAATAATACAGATGTTCACAAAAGAACAGAAAAGGTGAAATTCTGATCTCAACATGTTAATATGTAGACAATACAAACGAAAATATAGTTTCAAACTTTTTTAAGTTTAATTATTTCTATTGTTTACGCGAATATACATTATTAAATAAAATGACTTTACGGATTTTATCGCGTTTATTTATATAAGTTTAACAATTATGAAAAAGTTATTGCAGAATTATTACAAAATTTTAGCTTAAGATAAATGACGATAAGGATACTGTAAGGAGTTTTGAAGTTATACTTCTTAGGCGCGTTATGAGAAAAATGATGAGAGTGAAATTTTAAGATGCAGCAGCACTGTGACAAAAATTACCAGTTTATAATGAAAACGGTGAAATGGACCTTATTACATAGTGATAAGGTTGATATTGTAGTAGTGATAATGGAGTTGTCGTTTTTATTTGCGATAGTTTTTGCATAATGTGTCTCATGAGTTAGGATTAAGGTTCGTTTTTGTATATATATATATTATTATTAATAATATATTATTATATTATTTAAATTTATATTAAATATATATATTAAATATATTATTATATAAATATATTAATTTTGTAATGATGTTTATTCAACTTGATATAATGGTAATATTTTTATTCATTTAATATATCAACATTGTGATTTATCTATTAATACGTTTTAGATAAGCGCCATCTAGTCGCAATAATCAAACTTCTGATTTAGTACCGCTACAAGTAGTCAACATCTCTTAGGAATTCTACATTTGTAAGCAACAGATGGGCTGAACTACCAGTTATATGATATATCAAAGTACGTCTTGTGAATCCATAAATTCTTGATCGAATTATTTATGATTAGTTCTTGTAAATCTATCATCTTTAATTATCTTAATTATTTTTGATTGATATTACTTACTATTTGTGAATATTAGTGAAAAAATTGTGCTTATATACTTTTTCAAGTGCTCAATATCACATCATCATCAGCCTTTATAGTCCACTGCTGGACATAGGCCTCCCCTAATACACCCTATCTATTAGGAGGTTTTGGACCGTATCCCACCACGCTGGGCTCCAATATAATTGAGGGTTAACTATCAGTATGTATTATTTATTGATATAAATTAAAATACTTTATTTAATATAATTAACACTAAATTGGTGGAGGCTTTGTCAGCTGAATGCAAAATGGAAGATGGAAACAAAATTGTATTGATGGTAATTACTTTACTCCAAATCAAAAATGGACGACATCATTCATTTCCTGAAAAGAATATTATGGCCATATACAACAGCTGGAGGAGAATATCTTGTTGAGGAGAAGACAAGTTGCGATAATTTTAAGTGGAGACTTCAACGTCAATTTTTCCCGTGAAGATGCTCATCCACTTATTGATTTCCTCAAAATGACTTGAATTTAGCCATGAATAATAATCCTCTGATTTCGACAACACGACATGGCACTACCATAGATGCTGTATTTGTACGATATCTCAACGCTGTTAAGACAAAACTTTCGTATTATATTTTAGTTATCATAAGCCACTGATAACTGAAGTTCCGATTCAGACATTACGGGAAGATACTATGGAAGTGGACATCATTTAATTAAAATACAATTCGAATAATAAGACAATTTATGTTAGACTTAATGTAAGAAAATAAATATTTATTTATTTAATTTTCAAATTTAAACTGAACTTTGTTGATTATCCTTTTCCAATCCTTCTATTATTTTATTGTAATTAATTATTTGTAGCAATTAAAAACTATTTTTAATGATGCCAAAGTATAATTCTCACGCGCGTACATAGTCACACGCACCATTTTAAGATTAAATATATTAAGTCATGTCTATCATAAACAAACATACGATCTTGATTGGTTGAGCAAGGCTTGGCCATTCAGCGGCCGCTATTCACTATCTTAGCGAGAAAGTACATCGTGACAGTTATATTTATATTTTTGTGTAATTTTTAGGCACAACTAACTTCATTTTTTCCAATAAATAGAAATGCAGTAGTTGGCACTAAGCTTTTATAGTTTACTGGTGGGTATAGTTTGTGTAAAAGGGGCCTAGTCTTCTTTAAAAAAAAAAAACGGAATTTATAAATTATTTAAAGCAAATAAAATTCCTAGCAATTAATCACAAACTGCAAAAAGTGTTTAAGAATATAAAAGGAATGAAAGTTTTTAACAAATATAAAGGTTTAACGGGGACCTGGAATTTATAAACTTCCATAAAAGTTAGGCATATATAAATTTAACGATATTTGCGAATTAAAGGTTAAAGTTTCCCGGGATTTAATTTAACTTTCCATAGTGCCCTAAAATTGGAGAACTATCGTTACAGATAAAGTAAAAAAAGTGCTGAACAAAGTGTAAGGAATAAGTATATATTAAGGTATTCCTTTAGAAAAAAAAACCAAGATTTTCAAAAGAAGGTCCTATTAAATCTTTTTAATTTTGAAGAAATTGTCAGTTAATTTCAATTAATTTGAATGATCCTAGTTTTTTTTATATTTGTGATATTTCTGTTTTTGACCTTAAACCAACATCAATTCCGAAAATGTGGATCATAAGTGTCCGACGATTTAAGGCCAACAATGGGAAATATAATGCAGCACCCTCAACATATTTTTTTTTTTTGTTCTTGCATAAATATGTTTCTTTATACTGGAACATTGTTTTCAGGTATTCGGGGATTCCAGTCTTATTTATTCTTTAAAAAGTCTTTATCTATAGTTTAGAGTTAGACAGGATAAGTATATAACAAACAAACAAATAATAATTCACTTTCCAATTTTTGCATGCTTCTTAAAACCAAACCTTGAGTAAATTTTAAACCTTCAGTATTGGTACATGGGAAGGCCTTTCTATTTAAAAAAATATCGGGTGAACAGATTGGTTCTCTACGGGGTTTCAATCTTAAATTAGTAGCTTCTTAATTGGGGGATAACTGCTGTGGCGCGAGGGTACTCTACTTATACCAGGCTTTTTCCCAAGTTACAATGGGGTCCCGGGAATCTAAGCCATCCAGGTTTATCTGAATAACAGTTTATACGCCAGATCAACTCATATGGTTGGATAACCAGTTGATCCCGTATAAACTTAATTTCCATAACAAACGGTAAACCTTTCATTCTAAGGTTAATTGGTTAATCCGAATTTTGGAAAGTTTATCATTCTTTAATGGATGCCACATTTGGCACATTAATCGTGTTCCAAGTTACATTTCCCAATCAGAAAACAACGATAACAAAACGATAAAAATTGTTTCCCAATAAAACCTTAAATACCATTTGAACATTTCCATCCTTCAAAAAACTTTTATGGTATCGTCTCAAAATATAATATTAGTATTTGATACTTTAAATATTATTAGATTTTGAAAGATATTTTACCTGCATATTCTTTTTTAAATTTCCTATAAGTAGGATGTACTCAGTTCAGATTTTAAATTTTATGTTTTTATCTCTTTTCCCTTCTTCCCAATATTGTTCATTCTTTTTGGTTTTTCTTCCATTTCTCCCGTTGTTTCTCGTTTGGTCAATTTATAATAATTTTTGTTGAATAGTGGGTTAATAGATATTTAATAAATTAGGAAAATTCGGCAATTAAAATCATCCCCCGTGCGTTAAATTTGCAAACCCTGGCTCCCAACATTGAGATAAACTTTTGGAACATGTTTTTTCATAATTGTACTACTTGAATTTAGTCCGCAATAAAGGTTCCGGAAAACATATATCTGGGTTTTAAGAATAACATAATAAGCGTTTTTTGATGAAAATTTTAAAAAAATTGGCAAAGGCGTATATACAACTCATTATGTATATTAAATACAATTAAATGTTTTGTGTTTTTAAATTTGCCTCAGGCGGTCGGGAAACCTGATGGAAAGTGGTCACCGACGCTCATAACATTAGCAATACTGGTTTATCAACAACGCCTTTGCCCTACCGCGGACATAGGATGTTACGTCTCATTTACCCGGTAAATACCGCTTTGGCAACGGTGCCCTTCAAACCGGAACCCGGTGGTGTTTTTCCACATTACTGCTTTGCGATGAAAAGGACCATGATGGTATCCCCCAGGCTTCTCTTGTAAAATGGGACCTACCATCGGTGTCTTGGCTTCCGAAATTAAATTTTAATTAAACGAATAATAATAATCGCGACCCAAATTTAATCATATAGTGCTTTTTTTAAAGTGGTCATATTTTTATGTTAAATTCACTCGTTTATTAATTATCTTTTTGTTGTAAATTATTTTCCACATGATTTTTGTCAAAATTATCACAGGAAGAAGGTTAAAAGCTGTAAAATATGTCTTATTATACGCCTTAAAATATTTCCTAAAACATTAATAACTTAAAAAAATTTTTGTTTAAAGAATATTAGAAACAAACGTAAATTGGAACTAAGGTGGTTTGTCAATCGAAATTCAATTGGAAATGGTTTGTTAAATGAATCCCTCTTCATACCTTTCAAAAACAGAATATTTTTAATTAAGGTTTTTAGGCCGATCCATTTAATTGGACTAAAACAAAACCATTTGATATTTCAATAAAAAATATTGTACCCAATTTAAATTTTAAACCCTCATTAAAAGGCTATTTAAGATTTCCCATTCCTTAAAGGCATCATTATCATCATCATCACCTTGATATCCCTGGACAGACCTCCTCTAATACACCCTTATCCTTATCCATTGGGGGGATTATCCCCTACCGACCATTTTTTATCCCATCACCTGGATCATCTTACATTTCAGATAATTGGGTGATCGCCAAATTGCTCCAACTGGGAAACAACAATGAAAATTTTTGAAATATTTCTCGAGTGTTCAAACTTAGAAGATTAGAAAAACATAAATGTAAATTCCTAATTTTTTTTTTATATTATTTTCATAATAAAAATATAGTGAAAATTAAATTAACTAAAAAATATTCCTTTTGAAATATAAAAAACTTTTTAAAAACGTAAAACTTTTGTGAAAAAACTTTTTGAAAGTCAATCTTAATATTTAAAAAATTGTGACCTACTTTAAAACTTTTTTTTTTGTGATTATTTAACATTTGTAACTGTTTTCCCAAGAAGTTCCACCCCATCAAAAAGTCTAAAAAAAAAGGTTTTTATTTTTAAATACCTATAATTATTAAAAGGGTTACTTTTTGAAAATTTTATAAAATAAATAACGCATTTTGGTTGTTCCTGAGGAAATATGGTTGACTTTTCAATGAACCTAAAAGAAAAATCGAACCCCCGTTGGAGTGGATCCTATAACTATTTGGGTGAATATAAAATTTTTTCTTTTGTTTGCATATACCACATTTTAAATAAAAAATAATGGGAAAACTTCTTTCCACGTGTTCAAACGTCGGGAATTTAAAAATTAAAATGAACGGATAAATCCTAAAAGTCAAAATGAATATACACAATTTATTCTTAACCACCAAAGGTTTTGAAAGAAAGTTATTTGGTCCCGTTGGCTCGGTGTTTCGCTTCGTGTTAAAAGATCCAAAAGTTAATTTTTATAAATAAACAACACTTTATCTCTTTGAAGGTTAAAGGGAACAGCCCTATATCTTTATAACGATATAGTTTGCGTATGTTGTTTTTTAAACACCCCAAAAAAGATTATTATTCTTTTATTATTATTTTCCCTTCTTGCTTCCCCTAAAACTCCGATTTTATATTCCTTTTTTAAAAATATATTAGCGACATATGCATGTATATTGTTTAATTTTAAAATAAAAATTTGAACTATTTTATTCCAACATTGTTAAAATTTGAGGTGTTCAAGACTCATTTATGTTTATATAAATAAAAAAAGTAAACTATTATTATCCTTTCCACATTAATTTATGGTTCTAATTATTTTTTTTAAGTTTCATCTTTTCATTTCCAAAGTGATCTTAATCGGGCCCTGCTCTCAGGCCTTAGCTACTTTGTCGAAGGAAAATCGTCCGCCTAAGTGCCTGTTCCTTTTTTCTCTTTGGGTTAAAATTAAAGAGCGTGTTTTTTTTTCAAAGTTATAAATGGTCAATGTAAAATTTAAAATAAATAAAAAAACTTTAAGCCTGGGCATTTTTAAAAATATAATCCCTACCCAAACGGAATAGGGCTAGTGTAAAAGGTTGTTTTAAGCCCTTACTTGGTTATAATATTAATTAAAAGTAATACAAAGGATAAAAATCTTTGCATATTTAAACGTCAATTGTTGGTAATACATCCATAAGTAAAATATTCTTTTTGATGTCCTTAAAGCTTCGAAAAACTCCAAAGGAAAAGTAACCAATGAATAATGGGTAGGGTGCCACCCTTCCTTCCTTGCAACCAGGAGGGTTGCGGGAAAGGAGTGTCAGTGGTTCTAAAGCCACTTCACTATCCTCCGAAATCGCGAAACCACACCGATCGGTGGAGGCCGTGGGAGGGCTTTGGCATGGTGTTGTCGTCTCTCCTCCTTCTGCGGCCGAAATGGGCGCGGCGGACCAAATCGGGGCTGCCCGCTGGGGCAAAGGGTCTCGTCCATGTGAGGACTGAACTCCTGGCCCGGCCCTAAATGCACCTCGGGAGTCTGTTCCTAACACAGGGGCCGAGACGAAGGGCGTTCGTTCCGACCGCCTGAGGGCAGATGGCTGTTGGGGTGGGGCTGCTTCGGCCAGGCTGGTAGGGTTGAGATGGTGGAAGCACTTTCCTGGCCCCACCCTAAAGGCGTCTGAAGGTCAACGTGGTGGTTTTGTCGGTGCGGGTCCGCAAACCCGTCTTTGCCCCCCCAAGGCCACGAAAAAAGGAAAGGTCAACCAAAGTTGCTTTAAAAAGCACCCACCCCAAAACATATTAAAAGGCTTTGAAATTAAGCGTATAATTTTCTGTTATTCATTTCAACCCCCCGAATCTTAAAAACATAAATCTTTTTACCCTGCTTGGCTACAAAATTTTATTTTGTGGCTTTAAAGCTTCCCCGGCAAAATTTACATTTTAAAAAAATTACTTTGGATTTTATCGGTTTTATTTTCTTTTTAAATTGACTTTCAAACCTTTCCACGGCCTTGGTCGGGTAACTGAGATTCCCGGTCTTTTCCAGTGCTTTAATTTATTAATTTATTAATTATGCGGTCCCAAGCGGTGGTAGAACCCAACCATCTTCTCTATTGAAATTTGGATGTTTTCTAGTCTCAATAGCCTCCGGATCATCCTTCGTAGGAATCGGTGTTCTTTAGCGAGGATTTGTGGTCGATCAAATCTGATGTAATGGTTTGGGTGATTTAAAGATGGTCACACACTGCCGACTTGTTGGGTCTTTTATGTTTAATATCAGCTATATGTTCCTTCACACGGGTTCTTATTGCTCGCTTTGTTTGTCCAAAATAAGAAGGGCCGCAGTCACAATCTAGCTTGACACTCCTGGATCTTGTAGAGGAATATTGCACTTGACAGGTGGTAGGTGACTAATCTTCTTCAGCGGCTTGAATAGTTTGATTGAAGCCCCTCAAAATGTAAGTCAACCTTGTCAGTGACGCCTCCTCACAAAGGTAGAAGCAGGTACTCGCTCCACTGTGGCTGCCTTCACTCCAGTCACTGTGTACCTGCCGTGGCGCAGCAAGCATGTGTCTCGCTGTACTTGCTACATGGTGTAGCTCAGCCGCCAGGTATTCATCATCACAGATCCCTCGTGCTCTCTGAAACAAGATTTGCCCACGTAGCTAACTAGGATGGATGATGGTGTGAATTACCATTTAAGTATTTATTTGTATGGGTTGGTTTCCTATACACAGTATGGCTAAAGGTGTTATCAGGATTGCGAATAATTAAAACATCAAGAAAAGCTAAAAATTATTATTTTCTAACTCCATAGTAAACTGTATTTTTGAATTAATGGAGTTAAGGTGGTTTAAAATCATTTATTTTATCATATGGTAAGATGGTAAATGTATCATCCACATAGACTTATAAAATCTTGGATGAATGGAGCAGTGAGTGGGCACTTCTCCTCAAAGTCTTCCATAAAATGTCCAGCAACAATAGGAGACACCGGCAACCATCGCTACACCATCCATCTGCATGTAGAACTCATCTTTCACAATAAATAGCCAGATGTTAGGCAATGATTTTAGTAAAAATGCATATTCTATTGAGATGTTATTTTCCTCTTACTTTCTTGTTACAATATTGATGCAATCTTATATAGGTAAAGATGTAAACAAAGATTAAACATCAAAACTAACCATCGTTTCATTGTCACAAGATGTAGAGGTTTTACCTCCCTAACAAAATGGTAAGAATCCTTTGTAAATGCGCTTGTTTGTCCTCTGAGTGGTGAGAGGATTTTTACTAAATGTTGAGCCAATTTATAAGTAGGTGAGTCTATTTGGCTAACAAAGGGCGCAATGGAGCATTAAATTTGTGTATTTTAGGCAATCCATAAAATTTTGAGGGCTTGGGACATGAAGGTATTATCAATTTAACATCAAGATTAAGTGTTTCGGAGTGCTTTTAATAAGATCGCTAGTTAATTTAAGCGTTTTCCTAGTAGGGTCAGTTTTGACCTTCCTTTAAATAGTTTCATCCGATAACAGTTGTTCTAATTTATAAATATAATCTGACGTTTCCATAATCACCGTAAAATTACCTTTGTCCGCTTGGAGAATTGTGGTCTTTGTTGTTGCGTAAGTTGTTAAGTGCAATAAGTTCATCCTTAGGAAGATTAGGTTTCAGCACTTTGCTTCGACACAACATTGACGAAATATCTTGTCGGATACCTCCAAATCTTTCTTTTGTACTTGATTTTGAACAAACCGATTCCTACCAAGGATGATCCTTGGGGCTATTGAGATTAGAAAACATCCATATTTCAATAAAAAAGATGGTTGGGTTCTACCACCTGCTTAGGACCCCAATTAATAAATTAAAATTTAAACCTAAGCATAATACCACTGCTGGCTGTAAAGATAAAACCAGTTCATTTTGCATAGGTCGGAGTACAGAATAAAAATAATTAATTAAAATTTAGATCTGGAAACCCCTTCCAGCACTGCAACAAGACGCACTGACATCTCAGTCTACCCCGATGACCACGGCCGCTGGTAAGTGTTCGAAACGTCGGAATTTAAAAAGTAAAATAAACGCGATAAAATCCGTAAAGACATTTTATTTAATAAGTTTCTTTATCAGACATTCCACCCAGTTCAAATCTTTTAACATTTCAACCTAAAACAATATCTAAATTTTCAGGCCTTCAATTGCACTACTACTTCTAAACTCGTCCAAGTAGGATCTACTCTGAAGCATCGCCACGTGCCGCTTTCCCTTCTCAGGTTAATCTCTTTCAGTTCTTTTACCAACAGGACGGTGACACATTTAGTATCCCGCAATCCCGGAACCCTGAATTCTCATTTCTCCAGTTTAGTAATTTAATACTATTTTTGGTAAGAGAGTGTTCCGTCAAGGAATAACAACAATCATTTCGAAACTATGAAAGTCCAAAATAAAACAAGGTGAAATACTTTCGTAAAATTTATATCAATGTAAAATATACTTTGTTTTTCCTATTGTATTTCTCTCAACAACTCTTATTCAATTCTATGTTATCCTCAAGTCTAAAAGTTGTAGAAGGAGTTGTTAAAAGTATTTACACATCAATTAAAACAATTGTATTGGCGCTCAGTTCTACTTAAGAGTAAGTCATTTGCATACAGGAGTCAGCCTCACGTTTCTTTGCTTCAGTAAAGTGCGTTTACGTGCCAATGCAAATTTAAATAAAGCAGTACATGCTCTGTTATAGTACGTTTCTTTAATTAATATTGTATTTTTTTTGCTGTTGTAAAAATAATTCATATCAAAATCTATCATTATTATAAGAAAAATTATCATTAATTGTAACTTTAAGTTAGGAGGTGGTAGGTCCCTTTTTATAGGGGGCCTTCTGAGGATATCACCTCAGGTGCCTTTTTCTGCTGCAAAGTTGTAGTGTGTAAAACACTACTGTGTTCCAATTTGAAAGGTACCCTAGCCAATGTATTAACTGGGTAAATTAGACGTAACATCTTACGTCTCTCGTAGACAGCGCATTCGTGATTCCTGGATATTGCCGCTGTCCATGGGCGTTTATGACCACCTCCCATTAGGTGGACCAACTGCTCGTCGTCCTTCGTCAAAAATCAAAAGTTTAGTAGCGAAATTTAAAAATATTACTTAAGTCATGATTAAAGATTTTAGTAATTACTTAGAAAGACACTAAAGGAATATATTCTTAAAACAAAATATGCAAATGATGGAAAAAAATGTATATACTACAATTTATATATTTGTTAAATTTAAATGATTTTCGTCTTTTCAGTTATTTTTAAAAATACGCGCTAACTGTGATAATTTAAAATATTCTTTAACTTTTTATCGGTTAAATTTAATATTTAAAAACTGTTACATTGCTATTTATTGTTTTTATTGCTACAAAGGTTTTTTAGTTTCAAAATGTGAGTCAACTGTTTAAACTGGAAAATATATATCATAATACAAATACAAAATAACATTATCTTATTATGTGTTAGTACTGACCTAGAAAAAGAAAAAGTAATCATCAGAAATGATATTCCGGATTGCTTCTCTGAAAAGGGGTCTGTTTTTTATTACAACTAATTTGCTACTTCAGAGGGCCTAATTAACAAAGCGTACGAATGTTTCGTGTGAATAAAACATGTGGCTTGAATAAAATATTTCTACATTTCCTAGAATATATTTCTTATGGGAAAGAATAACCGTTCTTCAAGTTGAGATCAATTAGCAAAACAGAACATTATAAGTGATGTTGTTGCACTGGCGTATCCCTGTTAACTGCCTAAATCATCAAAGTTTAGTAATGATAATTGTAATGTATTGATGAACATTTATATAAAATACGACTGCAGAGTTTCTTGCCTGTTCTTCTCTGGACAGGTTAAAACTTCGAACCAGTGTTATATTTCCGTTTATAGGCTCGTATTTGAATTAAAATTATTTTTATTAAAGTTTACTTTGCTTCGAGCAAGTTAAATTTAACTGAACATGTTGAAAATATTTATTGGGCTTTGAATAAAACTACTCATTTGTTTGAATATTTAAAAAAAAGCGGCTACAGCTCCTCATCTAAGTGTTATAAAAACACTTTGAAGTATCGTAAATGTGCAAATCCTTTTCAACGCGGATATTTTTGCAGAACACGTACCGTCGACCTCTTTTCAGCACTACAGGTTGTTTAGTGCGTGGGAAGCGTCTACTTCATATGAATGCCATTTGCAATTCATAAAATTATTCTATACGTCACAAAGTTTTCTGGGGCTTAATGAGACATATTGTTTAACGTAATTTAAATAAAACACGTACTTAGCATTAAAATTAAATTTGAATGGTTTTACTAATAACAAATATCATAAAATATTGTTCGACCAATACAGTTTATAGAAATATTTATTAAAGGTGATTACAACATCAGAAAAACGTAAATTATTTTACATTGCTCTGCCTTTTTTTAACGTGGGTAAATCCATTATCAACTAACTAACCAAAACCCCACCATGGTCGCCATCGGCCTTGATGAAGAGTCACGGAATCTCTTTTCGGAATCTCTACCGTGGCCCTTCTATAGTTGGGTTAATATAATTGGCCCTTTCACTGAAGATGCAGAACTTCGTCCATCGTAGACCTCTTAACCAACTTTCTAGTCGTAGCCTTTACACCAGCCTTCGGAACGGCTTCCTGCACATTTGTTGTTATGGTACCCGTGGGCTTTGTAGTTGCCGCAAACAGTGTGTTAGTGCCCCCTGTACGATGCTACCTGAGCTGGCCCAGGGGTGGATTCTCCGTCCACAGCGAGAGGGCCACGGCACCTTCGATAGTCCCAAATGGCACGGATGAGGTCGACCCAGTTCGGAAGCGCCAGAAGTCACCAGGAGAGTTCGGTGCGGCCTTCTTAAAATGAAAAAACGCACCGCCCGGGTCCCGATGGCATTCGGGACGCGCGCTGGCGCTGGCCCTAGGGACGCCCTGGAGCCAGAGTGAGGGCGATATTTTTGCCTGTCTGGCTCAAGCCTTAATACCACGGACGTGGAAGACAGGCAGACTCGTCCTCATCAAAAGGAGGGTGACCTGCGGACTCGCCCTCCGCCTACAGGCCGATCGTGCTATTGGACGATGTGGGAAAACTCTTTGAGAGAATCGTGGCGGCCGCATCGTCCAGCACCTGGGCACGTCGGTCCAAATCTGGCGGGTGGCAGTATGGTTTCCGCAAAGGACCGGTCGACCGTCCACGCGGTGCTGCGGGTCAGGTCCCTGACGCAGGATGCGGTGTCTCGAGGGTGAGGTGTTTTGGCGGTGTCACTCGACATCGCCAACGCATTTAAACCCTGCCCTGGGCCTGCATAAGAGGCGCTCCGATACCACGGGTGCCTCCCTACCTCAAAGGGTGATCGGGGCCTACCTGTCGCATCGACGTGTCGAGTTACCGTGCCGAGATGGGCTCCGGACCATCGAGGTGTCGTGTCGGAGTTCCACAGGGGTCGGTGTTGGGACCGCTTCTGTGGAACGTTGGTTTTGATTGGGTGCTACGTGGCGGCAATATCGAGGGTGTCGACGTCACTTGTTACGCGGACGACACCTCGTCACCGCCGTAACCAACTTTCGCAGGGCTGCGATTCTCGCCCTGCCGGAGTCGCTCAAGTAATTGGGCGCATCCGGCGGCTGGACTAGAGGTGGCGCTCGAAAAATCCGGGCCCTTTACTTTACGGGCCTCGGAACGCGCACCTGCGAACGCCCACATAATCGTTTGCGGCGTCCGCGTCGACGTCAAGCCGACTATGAAATATCTCGGCCTAGTCTAGACCGCCGATGGAAGTTTTGCGCCCATTTTGGCGCCTCGCGCCTAGAGTGGCGACAGCGGCAGCTCACGGCCTGCTCCCCAACACCGGAGGACCCAGCAGCTCCTGTCGCCGCCTTTACGCCGGAGTCGTCAGGTCCATGCGTCCTGTCGGGGCAGCCGTATGAGGCCGACACCCTCAAAAGAGGCGGATTGAGGAACCCAGAGAGTGTTGGCGATCTGGGCCGTACAGGACTACCGGACCATCTCCGGTGAGGCGGCGTGCCTGTTGGCTGGCTCCTTGCCCTGGGACCTGGATGCAGAAATCCTCGCGTCACTCTTTTCTGGCGCGAGAGGCAGTCTCAGGGCTTCAGGCCAGCCCCAGAAGAGATAAGGGGCGCAAAGACGAGTTGCGCTCCCTTGCAATCAGGAGTGGGAGCTGCGGCTGGAGCACCCCAGCGCCGCCGTCGAACATAGAAGCCATACGCCCCGTTCTTAAGTGGTGGCTAGAAAGGACATGGCTCCTAACGTTCCGCGCGACGCAGGTTCTCTCAGGACACGGCTGTTTCGGGAGGTACCTGTGCCGCGTGGCCGGTAGGGAGCCTCACGAGAGTGCCACCACTGTGGCGTATGCCGAAGAGACGGCCCAACACGCTGGAAAGGTGCCCAGCTTGGTCGAGCAACGCCGAGAGCTGCGTATGGTGTCGTGGGGCACGACCTTTCGCTTCCTGCTGTAGTGCGCAGGATGCTGAGCGAAAGGTCGTGGGGCGCCGTCCTTGCTTTTGCGAGGACGTGATGATGCGGAAGGAGGCCGCGGAAAGGTCAGGGGAGGCCGAGAGCGCCCTGGCTATCCGCAGAAGAAGCCAGGGCGCCGAAGGTAGCGTACGCGCGCAACCTTCCCCTGACAGAGCCCTGGGCGGCCGGCAGAAGTACCCGCCACCCAGAGAAAAGCTCAAGGTGAGTGCCGTGCTGTTTGTTCCGGCACGGCGCCTAAACGACGATCCGGGTGTCTCCAACCAAACCCGAAAAGGCCGAAAGGCCACTGTCATCAACGCCGCGGCCCCGGCTACAGCGACACGAAAGGAACAACCGTTGGTTTTTGGTGGGTATACCGGCCGCTCCATCTTGGTCGAGGGCCCACTATCCCGCTGCACCCTCCTTTGGCGGCGGGGAATCCAGTCAAGCTGGATTTTACCAACGGTAAAAAAAACAGGGGTGTTTTCTCAGGGGCGCAGAGATGAGTTGCGCTCCCCTTTCAATACGGGAGTGGGCTGCGGCTGGACGCCCCAGCGCCGGCCGTCAAACAGTACAAGCCATACGTCCCGTTCTTAAGTAGTGGCCTGAAAGAGGACACGGCTCCCTAACATTCCGCGCGACGCAGGTTCTCGCGAAAGCGAAAGGTCGTGGGGCGCCGTCCTTGCTTTCTGCGAGGACGTGATGACGGAATGAAGCCGCAGAAAGGGACAGGGAGGTCTGCAGCGCCCTGGCTACTCGGCACTGGAAGGCCAGGGCGCCGAGAGTACGTCGCAACCTTCCCCCTGACACTGAGCCTCTGGGCGGCCGGCAGAGAGTACCCGCCACCCGAAAAGCTCAAGGTGGTGCCGTGCTGTTTGTTCCGGCACGGCGCCTAAGCTGACGATCCGGGTGTCCCAACACCCCGAAAGAAAAAGGCCCGAAAGAGGCCACTGTCATCAACGCCCGCGGCCCCGCTCAGCGACACGAGTAGGAACAACCGTTGGTTTTGAGTGGGTATACCGGCCGCTCCATCTTGGTCGAGGGAGCTCTACATATCTGCTGCCCCTCACTCTAGCGGCGGGGAATCGTAAGCTTGATTTTTCAAGGGCAAAAAAAAAGGGGTGGATTCTCCAGCATCGCTGGTACCACCCTGGGGTATTTTGTTCTTACTCACTGTTTCCATGACTTTTCCTTTTTTACTTTGGCAAGGTCTCTGAGATTTCCCTTCCCCCTCACCTGAAGCGCTTGGGACTGGACACCCACCAGCCATTCACCCCATCGGCACGCTTAACCTTAGGGTTGGGGGATTTTTTATAGAGGTTTCCTTCCTCCAGTGGTTCGACGTCGGAAAATACAATGCTCTTAGCGCCGAACTGGTCACATCAACTGACCTATCTAAAAATATACAGTGAGAGACAGAGGAGCTTCAAAGGGCCCATCATGCGGGTTATCCTAGTCAGGACTTACCTTGGCCTATATGTGGTTTTACTTAAAACCGATGATGCTTCGCCCCTAGCCAGTTTTGGTCCACGACGATTTACGCTCCCACCCGTGTCTGGGTGGCTTTTCCCTATTCGCCACCTGGGAACGCGCCCGATGGGAGATCTGGCAACTCCACGGGGGTTATGTTGGTCCTGTCTAGTTTAGTGTTGAGCGCCCAATTGGCTTGTATCCTTAGCCCGCATCGGTTATACAAGCATGTGACCAGTCAAAGCTTGCTAAGCGACTTTCTTAGCCGGCCAATGATAAATGACCACGTCTCAGTACCTTAGGCAATACTGACAAAGCTTAATTGCTTAACAAATGTGGTTATACACTTTAAAAATCAGGGCATATTAAACGTGAGAAAACGTCTAAGCTGAATAATTTGGCCTACCACATTTAAAGGTAAGTAATTTTTTTTTTTGTTTTATTGTTGTACTACATTAAAATGCTTCAATAAACTTAGATTACTTTATTTTATTATTACCTAATCTTTTTAAAAAATCAAATTTATTTGTTAAATAAACAATAAATATACTGTTTAACTACATATTTATTTCAAACACTGAGATAATGTTAACACAACTACCAAGCCAAAGTTTAATATCATTGAAGTTGCCGACGCATATTTGTCCTCACCGCTATACAAAAATGACAAAACTTGGTACTATCTTACCAAAGATTTGAGGGTTAAATCAAGCTTACTAAATATGTACCTCGGTTAAACTATATATTTTTGTAGAAAATGTAGGGTAAAGGAATATATTGGTGATATAAGTAATTTGGTGATATTTTTAAAAACATTTTGTATGACCCCGTTAGCGTGCTTTGTTCCAAACACTGAGACAAATTACCGGAGCGAGTGAAAGGTTTATACCGTTTACACTTGCAGCAATTCGCTAACGCGTCATACAAAAGTGTTTTAAAACATATCTACCAAATTACTTATATCACCAATATATCTCCCTTTACCCTACTGTAGGCAATTATTGTCAAATCCTTCGAGCATGTCTCTCTACAGCGGAAAAGCATTTCATGAATATTACACACATTTACCGCATTATGAGCCCTATTAAATGTCGCCGTTAGTCGATTACTCGCGTCATAAATTATCCCTCATCCAGTTTACAGGGCAATATTGTTGTTCGTAAATAATGCGATGAATAAAGGAAAACAAGAAATACAATGTAATTTATTTTTAATAGGGCCTCATAATAGTTTTACCCATTGTAATACAATAGTCGCAAATATGGAACTAGATGTTACCCGCGATTTCATCTGATCCGAAAAAATAACGTTATTAAACTTATATTACTTACACATTAACCATGTGATTAGCAATCATTAGATTACAACGACATAAAAGTGAAAATTAACTTATCTGTTTCCTAATTTTTAAAAACCTTAGCATTATCATCAACGAGAATCAGATTCATAATATTAAAATGAGTGTTTAGTGTGTCTGTTTTTACAAGAAGACGTTTCTGGCTTCTGGTAGATGTTAACTATGTACGTCAATTAAAATGGACCGCAAAGAAGATAAACACTTATATCATAATGGACAGGTGAAATATTTTGTTTATATATTAACCTCCTCCGAAGTCATTCATCATTCATTCATTCATCATAAGCATGTGTTTATCCATTACTTGCTTCTTCATTTAGGGAGTTTTGGACCGTATCGTACAACGCTGATCCAATACGGGTTGGTAGGGGGACTAATTTTTTACACGCTCATCCGACGCATGAATCATATTAGTTTTCAGACAATTGGTTGATCGGCTAAAATTGTCCAAAGACACTAGAAAACAACTATAACACAAAGTTGTTTCTCCTCGGGATTCGAACCCACCACCTCCGGTTTACAAAGCAAGGGCCAAACCTGCTAGACCATGGAGGCGGTTAATCCTCCGTAATCTAGTAACCTTAATTCTTATCGCATTACCGCACATCGGGTCCCAGTGGACGACAATGACTGCAATATGCTGAGGATAAGCAAACATTTAAAAAAATGAACGAATAAATAACGACAAAGTCATAAATCGTAAAAGAGAGCTCTGCTAGTAAAAGCATCAACATACCAGGCCGACCCGAACGCTGCATACTATAAGAGTAACGCTCGCCTTGAACCGGACGAGAAATGGATCAAATGCGTTTCAGGGCGGTTCTCATCACACCCACCTACCGATCAAAGCAGTTGACGGAAGGTCGGCGTCGGGTCCGCAAAACGAACGTCGACGATCCTTAGGAGACATTACAAACAGCTAGCTTACCTACCTTCTGTTTGTGCAACCTTCTGTTTAAGCAAAACGTTTTGGTCGCCTAGTTCGATAAAACATTAACTTCCTTAGAACTGTATATTAGATGAAGTTTACCAAAAACAAGAGTTTGCCATTACTTTGCTAGATGTAATAGATACAAGAGAGCTTTATTATTTTTATGGCCGTTAATAATAAACTGTTATTTCAAACAAGATTAAAGATTAAAACATTATGAACCTTTACTTACAACCTTAATATAATTTACTTTACATTGTTGACATAACTCTTTCAGGCTTTGCTTGAAGTCGCTCGTTGTTGTTAGCATTGTTTTAACTTTGCAAACAGAAGAATCGTTTAGGGAACCTCGTCATTGACTCGAGCCAAGCGTTTAAATTTACTTAGTCGAGTGTTTCACAAACCTTTACAAACTAAACTTCAACGTGGTTTTAGATTTTACTCATAGACTTCAAGATTGATGTACTCTTATAGCCATTAAAACTTAGCTTCAATATATTTGTGCAATAGTTTTAATATCGATAAACATTTAAATGTTACTAGATACTTATATTATATATTAATCTAACAGGCTTCATTCTAATTTACGATTATTACTTACGAGTTTATTGTGTTGTTTGTTATGAAGTATGAGTATCGCATAGAATAAACATATTTTTCGCTTTTGCCCAAATTACCCAATGTAAATAGTTCAGGTTAAGGCACGAAATATGATTATATATCATTTCCTCGGTAAGAATACCTTTTATATAAGACGGAGAAATCTAACAAGGATTTTATACCTGATTAAATGCGCCAACTTTTAATAGCATTTGCCAAGGCACTAAAGTATATTTTTTTAAAGAAGGGCCTTAAAAAGTGTACTAATTTTAAAAATTTTAAAAACATAATTCAACAAATTAGTCTTTCTACTAGCAAACTTGCGGTAACTGTGTCGGTTATTTAGACTTTCATTCGGATATCTTATTAAGAGTTATGGTTTTAAGGTTTAAATAAACAAAGTTACAAAAACTGAAAATGGCTACAGTTTGGCCAATTATTCAGGTTTAATTAAAATGTTAAAATATAAAATCATATCGTTCTAAGTAACAATATACCAAAATTTTTATACTTACTAAAATCTGACCAGTACAAAATTATGACTTGTGGTTAAGAAAAACCCATGCAACTTTATTACTGATGCCCTTATAGGGAAATTGTGACAACACAATGATCAGTCTAAATATATTGGAATAAAACAGAATAACACTACAAACAAGAAAAAGTGTTACAATCTGGGACTGCGGCGGTAAAGCTATAGATAAATGAACGCATTGCATTTTTATCAATTAATTAAGATAAAAGAAGTGTTAAAAGAGTTGTTTAACGCTGTCTTGTACTTCTCTAAACTCAATTGTTTTAATTATCTTTCTATTACATATTACATATCATAGTCCAATCACGTTTGAAAATTTACATGTAAATTTTACTACAAATACCAACAAATTCGATATTTGTAAAAAAAATATATTTATTACGTTACATTTTAAAGAGTTTTAACTGCATAGTTTTTTGATTAATTTTTCTACATACTTTATTTAATTAATAATAAACTAAAGCAAAATAAAACAACTTTAGTATATTCATGCATTACAGTCCATACATTATACAATTTATTTTGACCAACAAAAAACCTTCGGAACAAGACAAATTTTACAACGTAATAACTTGATATTGTTCGGAAAAAAGGTACAAAACCTTTTGGGGTCTTCGCACAAAGCAACGTTTCACCGGAAAAGTAATCTTTTGTGCGAACATCACGCACCTATAATGTACTCACTCCACTGCGGCTAGTTCTTGGAATTGTTAGTTAAATTATAGTTGAATAATAGAACGTCTGAAGGAAATATTATTAAATCAGTGTTAGTATGAAAGGAAAAAGTTATTTTTGACCGACTTTCCAAAAGGAGGTACTCAATTCGGAGCGTATATATTTTATTTAATATTTATATTACCTCGTTGCTCCGCTCCTAGTACTCCGATTTTGTTTATTTTTTATTATTATTAGCTGTCATTTGGTTGTAATAGTCATTACAGAAATTAAGAAAATGTGAACGTCAAAAATCACAACCTCATGCGATTAAATTGCACACACTGCCGAAACCGTAAAGATAGACTTAAACTATGTTCTATTTAATTGTACCTCTTTAAATGGTCTGTACTAAAGTCAGCGAGCGCATATATCTATGTTTTAAGAATAAGCCACAATAACCATTTTAATAAAAAATATTGTCAAAAATTGCAATATGCATTTATTCAAAGGTCATATAAGATAATATGATGTACGTTTACATAACGGGCTTTAAAACGTCTTGATTTTGTGTGACACAAAACCAGTAATAGACGACATTTTGATAAATACCTTAAAAGTTTTCAGTATTTGTTAAAATTTCACTTGTTACAGTACTGAATTCTTAGTAACACGTGGTGTATAACCAATATATTGTAAACACATATATAATATAAAAAGTTTTATTAAGGTTAATGATAATTAAAACCAGATAAAGATTTCATTCGGTATATATTTCAAATGCCTTACGTATACTCGAAACACTGGTTCATTTGGTAATTGGTTTTAAATGCTTAGGTGATTATCAATAATAAAGAACAGATCTTTTTTGAAGGAAAACTAGTATTGTATTCCAATTCTAAGATTAAATTTATCGCATCGTCTTCATGCTGAAAATGAACAGTGTTTTTGCAATATTAAATTGACACACGTTATTGGTACAAAAATTTTCTTAGAGAATAAGTAGGACTATCTTGTTTTAAGTATAAAGAATGTTGAAAATAATAAATAAATTTTAAAAATACTATAATATTTAATAAGTTTCATCAAAAAGAAATTTTGTTTTATGGTAATTTAGGATTCAAATAACTCTCCCGTATATAATATTCAATATTTACAGTTATGTGTCTCCAAATTTTCAACTGCTTTTTTAACATCATTTTTAAAGTAAAATAAAACAATATTACACATAAACTAGATTGGTGTTATATTTATAAGTAGAATATAAATATATTTCAATAAATTTTCAACATTCAGGGCAACTATTTTAAAAACGTCTTTGTACGTGGTAAATTTCTCACCTGTACCTCATAGGAAATTATAATGACTAAGCTTTTTGTTAAATAAATTGCAAAAACGGGACGAGAATTACAATCACCTGCTGCACCTGAATTACGATGACGCGCTTTGCCAATGCAATGGAAATGCAAGAAATGCAGCGAATAACGCTACAAGTCCGTCCGCCACCCCGAGACATAGGATGTTACGTCTCTTTTGGCCGGCAATTTCTGCAACTGCTACACAGTACTGTTTTTACACTACTGCTTTGCGGCAGAATATTCTGTACAGGCCACTGTAAAAAGGGGACCTGCCAACTCTAAAGTAAAATTTTATTAAAGTCGGTTTACGAA
Source organism: Lamproptera curius (assembly GCA_029286875.1). Classification (NCBI taxonomy): domain Eukaryota; kingdom Metazoa; phylum Arthropoda; class Insecta; order Lepidoptera; family Papilionidae; genus Lamproptera; species Lamproptera curius. Next base: position 51,452 of record JAGSMT010000583.1, read on the forward strand.
TAACATTTTAATTTCTCCACGGTGATTTTTATTAATTGTAAATATAATTTGTCCTACAAAAGTGGAAGCAGAAAAATGCAAACAAATATTTCGAAAGGCCCGTCCGATTTTACCCTGATTGATTTTACAAACAAAAAATGCCTCATTAGATTTTACAAAACAAGTTTAAAGAATTTTTATTGTCAAAGCAATTTATGAATTTTTTTTACTTTTTTAGTTTTACAGCAACACAATTTTTCACCATCCAGGCAAAGTTCCACTGAACCAGTTATATTTTATCATGACACGGTCGTCGAGTTAACGTCATCAATCATGCTGAATAAACTCTGACAACAAATTTATAACTGTCAGTATTTTAAGCCTCAATTTTATCAATTACTTCGATCAAACGTTATTTATAGCATTGTAGTAACACGAGTGATAGTAATCCACTAACAGGAAACGTTTGAAAATTTTCGAATCCCATCAATGTATTCATATAAAAAATAGTTCGATGTTCTGATTGAGCACGAAAATAACTTTGTTTTACGGTTAAATAAATTTTGTTGAAACAAGTGAAAAATATTTACTTCCTTCAATAACATAATGTTCTCTGACGAGGCTCATTTCCATCTTAACGGGCGTCAGTAAACAAAATTGCCGCTATTGGAGCCCATCAATCCAAAACTTAAGCATCAGAGTCCTTACATGGTCGAAGTGACTGTTTGGGCCTATGTCAGCCATGGTATCCTAGGGCCTTACTTCTTGGAGGATTGCAGAAGGCGCGCAGTTACTGTTACGTCGGAGCGATATGTGGCTATGATCGAGAGAGTTTTCATAGCCAGGATTGCCAAAACTTTTCAGGCGTGGTTTCAACAGGATGGGGCCACTTCTTACACCTCTAACACTGCTATGCCGTTATCCGTCAACTTTTTCCTGCCAAAGTGATCTCTAGAGAGGGACATTTCCTGGCACTCCGTAGTCCAGATCTGACCCTGATGGATTTTTTTGTGGGCTACCTTAAGGCTAAAGTATACGACACAAACCCGCGGATAAAGATAAATATCCCGCGGATATAAGATAAAAGAAAAATCCGCAGAGAAATGACAAGCATTTCAGCAGTGACGTTCGCGCAGTCATCGACAATTTTAGACGTCGTTTTCAAGAGTGCCGTGATCGCAACGGATTACATTTAGAAGATGTTATTTTCAAAGAATAATTCCCGTTTTTTAAGCTTTTTGTAAATAAAATTTAATTCATAATGTAATTAGTTTTATTTTAATAATTTTTTTCATATCAATGGACTTATGGGCCACCCTGTATTAAATTAAACTATGTATAATTGCTAACTGAACTTCATTTATTTACCTCAAAGCATAACATGATAAGGAAAATATTGTAAAAATGGGGATTTTGGACCGTATCCACTACGCTGGTCCAATGCGGGCTGATGGGTGGACCAGAATTTTCACATCCGACGCGTGGATCATCTTACTTTTCAGAAATTTTGGTAATTAGCCCAAATTGTCCTAACCCGAAAACAACGATAGCAAAAGTTGCTTCCCGCAGGATTCAGAACCCGACCTCCGGTTCGTAGAGCACACGCCTATTCCACAAGCCTACGGTATTAATTATCATTAACTTATAATCATGGTTGTAGAAACTTTTATTACAAGATATTAAAAAAAAAAACAAATCATAATACAGCAAAACAGCAAACATATACTAAAAATTATTTAGGTTATCTCACGACTATCACACGCATTCTGAATCTCAACACTAACTGGACGTTATATATGACATGATGCGAATAGGTCCAAAGAAAATATACAAATAAATGTGCAACATGTTGTACAATTATTTATGTAAATAAGAAGATTTGAAATTGAAACAGTAATTTTACATGACGGTGAAAATTACTATAAAAATTATATACAGTAATACTCTTGATTACTAATAAAATATAAACTTATTTCATTTACATTTAAACAAGCATAACAACATTTTAGAAAGAAGCTGGAATACTTATCACTCTGTTGTTGAATTAAAGTAAAGAAACTTTCGACATTTGAATTGCTTTGATTAAATACAAAATATTATTTGATATTTTATTATGATTTCATTACGAATTTTGTCGATATTGTTAATTTCCTCATTTAAAAGCTGAAAATACAGGTTTGTAGGTATTGCAACTGTAAATTGTTATGACGACAATGACAGATTCGTTTTTGTAAAATAGTATCTCTTAAGTCCTTTTGACATCATATTTAGAAGAGTGAATATACCACTTAGAATTAAAAGATTTTTCCCATAAGTGAATTCAGGATGAGTGTTGTCGATAACAAGCAGAAAGATTATTTGTTATGCCGCAAATGGGCCAAATGTCATTAAATTCGTAAATACATTAAAAAAAAAAAACATTTTTTTACTAACAATAAACATTTCTATCATGTAGGGCAATAGAAATTAAATTTAGCGTTATGAATTCTGATTGAAAATCACGATTGTTAACGCGCAATGGTTCATATGCCACGTGTTTTAAAATTAATGAGACAACTTTAAAATAATTCACTAAGAACCTTTTTGTACTTTATAATAAAGTTCATATTAATGACATTGTTGTTTTGTAATACTTTATATTAACTAAGAAATTTCATTTATATAAAGCATGTGCTTTAGCTTTCAAATCAAAAGAACTCGTAACAGAGATCAATTGTTTGAAAAATATTTTGATTTTTAATTCCCATTTATTCTAAAATTTCGTGCATAAATCAAAGTCCCTCATTATTGAAACTTCGAAATTTAATTTCGTTAATTAACAAAGGATGGTTCCCTTGTGCAAACGAAAACTGTCAAAAACAATCGAATTCAATTTTCCTTTACATTTCGTATTTCTTTGTTCGCGCCATTTGGTTCAATTACTTTGTTGTGACTTCAGTATTTGAATCTTAAGTTATGTTTTACAACACAAAACATGCAAAATCGTAGCAAACAATTTATTTGGATAATTTTATTTAATCACTGCTTTAGAATCTAGAAGAATTTTATTACATATAGATCGTTCATTAGTATATAAAACATTTTGATCACCTTATATAGCGATTTTTTTTGTGCCTAATCACATTTAACTTCGCAGGGCCATAGAGGGGTTATGTCGGACTCGCCTCAACTAAAACTACAACATCATTTGTTCCTGGGGCCTTAAAAGTTGTGTAATTGTTATGCAACTATTTCTCTCTCTTTACTCTACAATTCAGAACATAAACTTCTATTATGAGACTAGTGCTACGCCATTAAAGATGTCAAATCAGTTATGAATACTAATATGCCCCAGCTAAGTAAGAGATGTATTGTAGTCTAAAGACTCGTGTCAAAATTTATGTCGAGCACTTTTATAGGTAAACTTTACGTAAGTATTGAACATGGTCCCGGTGCATCAAAGAAACATCTTCGCTTCTGATGTTAATTGTGTTTATCCATAGACTATTTTTTACAAAATCACCTATTTATTTTAGTACGCTATTATTATACATGTCAAATCTAATTTGTTACGAATATTTCGCGATAATTCTTTATATTTAAATCAAACTACTTTGTACTAGACTGGTGATTGTGGTTTTTTTATAAATAAAACCCATTTTTAAAATTAAACCAAGGGATAGAAATACATACTACATAGCTAGAAGACAACATAAAAAAGTACTTTTTGCCAAAGCAATGTGCTAAAATAAGAAAATAGAAAGAAATATCAAATTTTAAGTAGTATAGCTTGACGATCATTAGAAACGCATTGAGATACAAACAAGTCCCATCATATTCTGGCCTTGATAATAGGTGCTGGAAAGAGTCCGAAACGTCGGAGTTACATTTAAAAAATAAACGCGAAAAATTCGCAAAAAGTGCATTAGATAGACTATATTTTTGATTATTTTATCGCTCATTTGTATGTTATATTTATAGCTTATGATGTTAGTCATATTTTATTAAATTTTGTTTATTCTAGCTTAAAAGTTTTTATCAAACAGCGTTGAGCAAGAATAAAAAGCCTTAAATATTTTGAGGCATGAAAAGACACGGATCATCTTTTTGTTAAATTGTATCCAGACGATATTGCCGTTACATTCGATAATGAGTAAAATAACAATTTTATTTTCATCTTATGAAACTTAAATGGTGGGAGCGGAACGAAATTTTCAAGCTTAAATTCTCGCGTATTTTCCCAGCCTTTTATATATTTTCATATTTTGTTCTTGTTGCCTTAGGAAAATTAAAAGCTAATACTTCAAAGTAATTTAGAATTTCGCTTTGACTACAAACGCATACCTCTGCATTTGTATTAAGGTCGAAGTTTGAATTCTAGATAATACACAATAGAGTATAAACAAATACTCTACTCAATATATATGAATAGGTTAAAACATCAAGTATACTTTTTAAATTAAAATGTCGAAAATAGTAGAGCGTTCACCTGATAGTAAGCAATACGTCTCGTCTATAATAATTATCTTCTTACCGAGTAAATACTCCGTCTACGTGCCCTTTAAACAAGACTATTATACACTAATGTTTTGCGTCCAAAAAGCCATGTACATAAATGACGGTCAATATTTGGATGTGATTATAAATACATACATATAGTCAATGTTATTTGACGGATGGACGTGTATCAAAATACATAAAAATTAAATTACAAAATAAACACCTTTTCAATTCATTTACAAACATGTATACAAAACTATTTATTACATGATTGTTTGTTCGTCAGTTTCTCAATAGTGAATATAACTTTGATGCTAGCACTAATGTATAGAATGATTTTTAAATGTAATAACTTTCTGTAAACTTAAACTGTATTATCTTGCATAAGCTTTGAATGATGCCTCATTACAATTTTTTTAAATGTTTACATTAAAATGCTTACTTTGCGTTATTTTTAAAACATAGATATGTCATTGGGGATTTTATTGTAGAATAATTCAGAAGTACAATTATTAAACCATACTTTGTGTCTATCTTTTACGGTTTTGGAACGTTTGTAATTTAATCGCAAAAAGTTGTGAGTTTGGTGCTGTAATTTATTTTCAACATCCATTAAACTACATATCTGATAAAATATGATAAGAAAATGAGACCAATAGGAAGGTAATTTCTATCATTTATAAAAGAATGAACAAAATCGATACTCTAGGAGCGATATATAAAAACATACGCTCTGAATTGAGTACCTACTTTCTTTGGGAAGTCGGTCAAAACATTTAAGACAATAGCTATATAACAGCCGCATTTTGAACAAAACTCAAAGTCGTTGCTTGCGAATTGTTTAATCGAGGATTTTTGCTTTTCCTGCTATTATTAGCACTGAGACGAGAATTGTACGATTTGTATGATAGTTTTTGCTTCATATGTAACTTTTCCATTAGCAACGTGAATATAAAGCGTAGCCGAACTTTGACAAATACGAAGAGTTATGAAGTCTTGCAATTTATCGCCGCATATTTCGTTACAAATCTCTTGACACAACTGAAAGAATGCTTCTATGCGTTTCTACTCTCGCAATTTGCAATTTTCCATGATGAACTGACAGATATTGGGAGTTAAGGTTATTTTAAAATAACCAATATTCATTTTTAAATGTACCTATATCATTATGCATATTAAACTTAAATCAAATAATTATATTATGTATGTTTAATATAACAACCTAATAATAATGCTTTTCGACGATAAATAGTAATAAAATCTTAAAACGAATGCATTACTTAAACATTTCATAAACTTTCTAATATATAATAATAACTATATTAGTATTGTTTGCTATTAAACGCTGATTACAAATGAGTAAGATTTAAAGTCTAATAATAATTTCCGGCACGTAACTCAGTTATTTCTTAAGGGACATACCAGATATAAATTATCCTGCCACGTTTTCATTACCCTTATTTCGAAGTGTTGTGCGAAATGTGCTCTTAGAAATGCTTCATGAAGGTACACACTATTGCAAATTCTATTTTACGTGTTGTAAACATCATAAGTCGTTTTAATAACGTTTCTGTATCTAAAATTATATATACCGACAGTGAATTACTAATTTCGAACACAGTCTTGTCGGTTTTAAAGTTACCTTTTAATCATTTAAAGGTTGTACTATTCATAAAAATAAATAAACAAATAAATAAACTTTCTATTGCATTTTCATTTTTTCCAATTTTTATATATAAATATGTGTATTTGTTTCCTATAAGTAATTTATAGGTATGCTAAATAAAGTTATAAATATTCAAGAAGGCCAAACATGCCACTCAATAACTTAATTACTTTTCAAATTCTAGGTTAACTTAGTTACCGTCGTTTATTATCATTCTTATTTATGGCTGTAAATTGGAATAAAATTTATATAGAATGGACAACATTTTGACTACTTAAATTCAATAAAGTATAAATGAATATTTGATAAGCTTTGTATGAATAGCAATATTTTTTAACTAGTCCCTATTGAAATATTAAGAATATTAGGGTATTATGTTTACAACAATTGCAAAATTTTAATCTTCTCAATAATATTATTAAAATATTACCAACTCAAAGAGTATCATTTTGAACAAATAAGTGTAATTAATCATGATTATTACTTGGACATAAAATAAAAACGGTCAGACTTCATACCTCTTCCTCCTCTTGAAGAGGATTTTGGATAGAGCAAATTACTCTTTGCAAATTAACCAGTATTTGAAATTTTGAGTCCTACCATAACATCATGCTCAAGTAATTATCGCAGTCGAACGCGATGATCGACGAAATTCTTTAATGAGTTACAGTAAAGTTGTATATGAATGAGAGAAATGAAGCGTTCTACTAGCATTAGTTAGGGTTTGTTATGTGACCGTTCCGTCAACGATCTATCGAAGTGTGGTCTATTTAATAATTTGTTGGCGTCTAAATCTGATGAAACTATGCCTTACAAACTTTTGACACGACTTAGTGCAACATATTTTGACCTTTTGCAAAGTTTTGTTTACCCAGGTCAATTAATGTTCTTTCAAGGGTCTTTCCTGTGTTATGGGTTTGTAACTCCAGCTTAATATTAGAGGCAGCATATGGCGCTCCGCATTTCCATGACCTCTTAATGCCTGAAACGTAGTACTAGATGGAGGTATAGGTATGCAACTATTACTATCTTTTAGCCTAAGCCCAATAGATTCGTCACCAAAATTAATGTACCCAACTTCTGGTAGATCTCCATCCTCAGTTGATATCTCTATATGCTCCATTCACTAGACCCTTTGTTACGGTGATGTTGCATCGCCAATTTTATCGATGGCAGAAACCACCACAGCCATTTACATCTTTGGGAATAACGTTGTCTGGTTGTTTTTACCATGTCACTACTTCAAGAGACTCACCTACTGCGTTGATTTGATAAGTTTTAAGCAGCTTTTCATTTTCTTTGCATTTTTTTTGTTTTGAAGTCGGTTTTTTTGTTAATTATTTTTATATTTAAGAAACAAATGTATGATTCCTTCTATTTTATGATCAAACGTACTAGTATACCTTTTAAAAAGAAATATTACATTAAGTTATACAGGCATTCTGAAGCTTAATGAGTATACGTCTCAATATGAAATATGCTTTTTCACCGATAGATGAAAATTCGCCTCAAACGAAATTTCTTTACATAAAACTTTTCGACATATTATAACGAGTTATTACCATGGAATAAACGTTATTGTTATAATGAATTAATTTACTTTTATAACAACCACTACAACACCAAAAAAAATTTTGTTAGAACAGGTTTTAAATTAACTTTAATTTAACTTTATATTAAGATCTGGAAACCCCTTCAGCACTGCAACAAGACTGCTGACATCTCAGTCTACCCGTGACCACGGCGCTGGAAAGTGTTCGAAACGTCAGGGAATTTAAAATGTAAAATAACGCGATAAAATCCGTAAAGTAATTTTATTTAATAATGAAGAACATGTTAATAATTGTAATAATGTTATATGGGGCATAGGAATAGTTTACAGATTACAAGGTATCAAAACTTATGTCATCGAGGCTTACCAAATAGATTTTCCATCTGATTTATCTCTTTGTTGTGAAAAAATGTGTAGTAATAAAAATCATAGGTTAGTCATTGATAATTTTATAATTCGATAATTACTGTATTACGTAAAGCGTTTGAAGCTACCGAGACTCATTCTGAAGTAACCGGAGTAGAAAAAAATATAAAGGTGTGGTTGGATGGAACAAACTTTTACGAGTCATCCATATGGGCGAGGTCTGACTTCTAGCTTGAAACAACAGGGTAGTCCAGGCAATTGTCCTTTGTATGAGTGTATGACAAAATCTGGGCGAACATTTAAAGCCAGATTGAAATGGTGCCAAAACAATTCAGAAAAGTTAAAATGGATATTTTGGCATCGACTTGCTGTTGGGGTGAGAATGATCACATAAAATCGCTAACTTGCTAGGATCACTTTACATCACTAGAACCTTCACCTCAAACCCGTGTGTTGGGGGCGCTTACTGCTGTGCCTGTCCAGTCGTCTCAACCAGTGTATAAAGTCAGTTCTAAAGGTGGGCTTCGTGATAAAAACATGAGGCAGGCAAATCGCCTAGGCCACGACGAGCTTAGTATTGAGCATTTTCAGCAAGCGGGTGTACACCTGCCCAGAGTATTGTCTATGTTTTACTTCCTGTATACGACACACATGCTTACCAAATGACTGTATAAAAACAGTGGTTCCAATAGTCAAGAATAAGACCGTGACCTTTCCGATGAGAGCAACTAGGCCTATTTCATTATCCACAACTGCAGCAAAAGTATTAGACAGTTTACTTAATCCGGTATTAAGTCTTCATGTGAAGTTGAATGACGCGCAATTCGGATTTAGAAGAGCAATCTACAGAAGCCGCGGTACTGTGTATGAAGCATTTCGTTCGGTATTATACTAACAGGAAAACACCTGTATATGCCTGTTTTTGGACTTATCTAAAGCCTTCGATTTAGTATCCTACGAGTTGCTCTGAGGATAAACTTAGGTCAAATTGTAATCTTCCGGATGAACTTGTTGGTGTTTTTGAATATTGGTACAACCATGAAGTTAATGTTGTACGCTAGGCAGGTGAATTATCTAATGAGTAAAACCTCCAAGTCTGTTTAATTTGTACATAAATGACCTTATTGAGAAACTCAGTGCCATTCAGAAGCTACTAAACATATGCAGAAGTATGTCAGTGCTCATGGGCTCAGGTAAAATGTAACTAAAGTGAAATAATAATGTTTAAGTGTCGATAGCATAAGATCGCTTCCGTTTCACAAGTTTTTAGGGTGTTGCGCAAGCAGGTATCAAGTTAAAATATCTGGGACACTGGGTTACGGAAGACTTCTCTGACAACGATGACATAGAGAGGAGCGTAGGGCGTTGGCGGTGAAGCAATATGCATTCAGGTTGCTCTTGAGAAGGCCTTGGCACTGCAGTGCCTCACAAATGTTGCCGAAGTGCATCCTGATGGTTTCCATGCCATTGTTCGAAAAGAGCAGCTTCTATGAGCGTCTTCGTAGAAGCTCAAATGGCATTCTACGGGTTATAGCTAAACGGCTGGCTGTCCGTTTCAAAACATTGGATTCGTTGCATAGTTTGTACATTGGTCATCCCTTACTGTTTGATTTTTAAGTGTGTAATGTAGGTATTATTAATTTATTTTAAAGTTATTTAAAGCTGGCTGTTCCTGTTCTTATTTTATTTTGTATTTGTATTGTATTTTTAATGGTGTATGGACTGTATTCCTACTAGTCTGAAATAAATGATTTGATTTGAATTTCATAATGGTAACCTAATTGACTTTTGTGATTAAGATTATAATATATTTTTTTTTTTTATGGCATACGCAGCAGACGGCAGTCAGGCCACCTGATGGGAAGTGGTCACCGACACCCTAGACGTTGACAATACCAGTGGTATCGCCGACGCGCTGCCTACAGTGAGACATAGGGTGTTAAGTCTTGATTTGCACAGTAAATACGCTGGCTACAGTGCCCTTCAAACCGGAACGCAGCAGTGTTTTCCACTACCGCTTCGCGGCAGAAATAGCACCGTGGTGGTACCCAGACGGTCTCCTGTAAATAGGGGACCTACCACCGGTGATAATAATAGACTTTAGAACTTATATGCTTTGATTAATAAATTATTAGATATAATACAAAATTTGTAAAAAACATTTACGCGTTTAGTCATTATAATTATTTCTTAAGCTTCAGTAGGCGGGTAATGCTACTATACTCTTCAATAACTTCTGATTAAAACGTATGTATGTGTTTGGAAAAACCATACTGTGGTATCTTTTCATCTTCTATACTCTAGGTACGTAAACTAACATGGTTTATACAACAGTCTCATGGTCCACTTTGTGCAAATAATCTCGAGTACATTAATTATTTTGGAACGTTCTTTGATATCAATACTGTTTTTGAAACACGAACGTATATAATGATTCGTATAAACGCTATTGTGAATATTGTTGCGTAGGACAAAGTTGTTATCCTATAGAAATATTACAGACAATAATAAAACATATTTTCGGTTCATCGAAAACACATGTATTTTATTAACATTATTATTATAATGTATTAGGGTACAATAAGATTTGACCAACTATATTAATACATTTATATAAATCACTGATACCTCTCAAAGGGACCAACTTGAGCTTCTTAACATTGCTTTTGTAACTATGGGGAGAATAAAACAATGTCTTACAAAATTCGGTCCTTGAGTCGAATTGGATTTTAGTCTTAAATAAAGTAATTTATCAAGAGCCATGAAAAAGAAAGACTGTAATTAAAATCGTCAAGTAAATTGTTTTTTACCTATTTCTTAAAAGATTTTGTGTCAGTTTTTCTGTTATTCTGACTTTATTTGAAATGAATATTTATTTCCTTCTTCAGAAATGTTGTTTCACTAATTGTAACGGGAAAAAGATAGATGATTTGCTTTTATTTTATAAATATATGCTACGATTGATTATTTAATTCATTTCTGTTATAAAGCTACCGGTACATAATTAACATAACATATAAATAATAATAAGATCTTATAAACCTTTATCAGACCGCCGTAATACTGATTTACTAATGTTTTTAGTTACTTTTGTTGATTTTGACCCTCTCAAATAGTCATGCTTATTGTTTAATAATATTTAATATAACAGAGCCAGATATTTATAGAGCAAAAGAAATTTAACTATATGTATATATTTATTGTCATCTTGTCTGAATTAAATGATAAAATATTATTATATAATTTCATCAATCACCAAACAAAATGTCAACTAGTCAATGACAAGAATCTACTAATCACTATCTCACCTACTTTTGTTGATATTATTGTTTATTTTGCAACTCATTATTCACAAGTACATTGAAATTCGTTTGATATTTATTATATTTCTGTAATTTATTAAGCCTGTAACAACATATATGAGGCTGGTTTTATAACGAAACATAAATACATTCTGGTACACTGTAAAGTTAGTTAAACTTAGAATTAAGTTAGTGTTAATACCTAACAAACACAGAAACTTAGTAATAAGTTTGAAAGCACCCAAACTAGCATAATTAATGAGCAAATATCATAACGTGTAAGAAATATCATAGTTCAAAAGTTATTTTGAATATTACTAAGATTATCGAGTAAGTTATGCTTTTTCTGTTTAAATGTGTTCCGTATTTAAAAATATTTTGCGAATCTCATTAATTAGGTTTTATAAATCTGTCTATCATTATTAGTTAATTACGTATTATGAAGTGTTTTTCAGAAAACTGTTAAAAATACATTTTAAACGGGACGAAATGCTGTACTCTTAATATTCACTTTGTATAATGTAATCAAGCTTGTAAAGTGTGTAAGCATTGTATTGGTACCTTTATGTATACTTTAATAGTGTATTAATATAAAATTATGTAAATGAAAATAGGTGTTCAAAACTTTTAAATAACTAAAACTAACTTTTAATTTAAACTCGTTACATTAAATTCCTCAATTTCCAATAACAATCACCTGAGTTATGAAATGTGCGATCATAATAAATAATATCTATAGTACATATAAACTTATTTGAAAAAGAGGAAAGATTTCTTTTTCCCTTTTAAATTTAACCATGAACTCAAAAAGTAATAAAATATCTTAAATTGGTAGTATTTAGAATTTTTTATCATTACAAAACTACATGATCGATGTGTAAAAAATAAATGTTCTTTTAATGCATTTTGCAATAAAATGTCGATAATCTCAATTAAATATATTTTGCTAATGTTAAACTAACGTCCCTCCGAAGTTTGGATGGAACACTGTCTGTTATTAAAACAGCTGTTAGAAAGACGTTGTTTTTTTAAATAACTTTAGTAAAATGTAATCGTATAAGCTACGCTCTTCTCACAAAAATGTCACTAAAATATATGTATATAAATTGACATACAAACCGCGTACTGTTATAATATTATTTAATTTAGACGCTGATCTTACCTCTCGTTCCTAAAGATACACCACTTTAGTTGCCCATTATTTATTTAGCATTTATGTGAAGAAGCATGCATCGATTTGATACTACTCAATTTTTTATAAAAACAAGAATTAAGTTTTATTCATGTCAGGTTTCTGTTAAATAAAAATACGTTCAGTAAAACCAATAGAAAATCGCAGCCTTTGTCTTGTTGCAAATAAAGGAAACATTATTATGTTATTGTTTTATGCGTTCACGTTCACATGATTAAAAATAACGCGATTAATTTTGTATAAGAATATTCCCGACGTTTCCAGAGGCTTTGCATAGTCCATTGTTATAAGCCGGCTTTATTCAGAAACCGAGCGTCTATACCATTGTTGCTTAAGCTTTAAATATCACTACTAACATATTAAAATGAATTCATAAAGCGCTTTCAAACAGTAAGGTGATATAAAAAAATATTTCAGTTTTAAATTTCTACAAAATAATAAAAATATAATTTGCATTGACGCTATGACTATTGTAACTCTCCGGCCTCAACTAGTGTAATTTCAACAAAAAAGTATGACCGAGTTTTAAGCGTTAGTAAGTATTTTACTCAATATAAACAAGTTACATAGTGCACTCTGTACGAAATTGCGTCGCTATTTCTGCCACCGCATTTTAAATCTCTGATCACTTTTTAGTATTCATTTGATCAAAATATAACTTTACGTGAACTTAAACTGTATTATTTAAAAAAAAGCTTTGAATGTGCTAGAATACAGGTTCGAAAAATATTTACATTAAAATGCTCTTAAATCTACCTAAAGCTATTTCGGACTATATTGTAAACAAATTCAAGTAATACATTTATGAAAAACAGACTTTATGTCTATTTTTTACGGTTTTGGGAGCGTTTCTAATTAAATCGTATGAGGTTGTGTTTTATTGTGCCGTAATTTTTTATTTATCAAATATCTATTAAACTACTTATCGCAAAATTATTTAAAAAAATAGTACTTTTGGGAAACAAATATGAATCATTTAAATAAAATTACCAAAATCAGACCACTAGGAGCGGAACAACGAGGTAACATGCAAAAAAACATGCGCGCCCAATTTAGTACTTCCTTTTGGTAAGTCGATCAAAAACCCGATGATGATGAAACAGAGATTTTATTCTATTGAAAAATAAAACTTTCCGCCTAAAACAAAAGATGTTACGTCTCTTTCATCCAGTGATCACAATATCTGCGGCACCCTGTAAACCGGAAGGCGGTAGTATTTACACACCACTGGTTTGCTGCAAAAAGAGGCATGCTGGTTGGAATCCAGACGGTTCCTTGTAAAAAAGAAACCTACCACCTGTAAAAGTAACAATAACACTTAAGAATGTGTTATCTATTTTACAATAACAAGAATTGCAGATTAATAAACTAGACAACCTGTACACGTTAAGTCCCCAAACAGCGATCTACAATCAAAGTCAACGTCAAAGTCGAATTTGTTACAATTATATACAATAATATAAAATTTTAAGCAACTTGTATTTTATTTGTGAAGGTTGTTGAAATGCTTGTGTAAGTTACAATATAATAACATTTTACCCTCTTTTGAATGTTGGCATTGCGAACTTTCACTTATCGCCGAATCCAAGATGGCCTTCTGCGGCTAGCTTGGAACAGCTTTTAGGCAGTCTGATTTCTTAGATTAACCGAGTTTCTTATAAATTTTCTGAGGTTACAGCATCCGCCAATGTACCAAAGTGGAAGCTTCTCAAAAATAGTTCTTCTTGAGAATAGTTTTAATAAACAATACATCATTCATTCATCATCAGCCTGTGTAAGTCCACTGATGGACATAGGCCTCCCCATTTCCATTAAGGGGTTTTAGACCGTAACCCACCATGCTGGTCCAATGTGGGTTGGTGGGTGGACCGACTTTTTACATGCTTTCTTTTCAGATGATTGGGTGATTAACCTAAATTGCCCTAACCAACCAGGAAACAACAATGAAAATTTTTGAATCCCGCAGGATTCGAACCCACGACCTCCGGTTTCTAAAGCACACGCCCATACCACTACGCTACGAAAACAATACATGAATAACCTATTCGCGAAATATTTTTATACTGGCGGCCGTCTGGGACGGTGCCACCGCGGTGCAAAGCAGTAGTGTGTAAAATACTACTTTGTTCTGGTTTGAAGTTGGCTACGGTGGTAGCCAACGTATTTACAGGGTAAATGACACGCAACATCCTATGTCTAAAGTAAGCAGACTATGCAATATCCTTGGTATTGCCGATGTCATTGAGTGTCGGTAACCACATTTCATAAGAGGCTCGACTGCTCGTGTGCTTTCGTTGACAGAAAAAGAAAGAGACTTGTTTCATGTTCGCACTTCATGCGCTGCTAGCAAGAGTGAACATATCTTTGTCCGATGGCAGCCGACAATATTAACTTTTACAAAATATTTCTTACAAATAGACGTGAAAGACACTTTTTTGTAATAGTAGTCAGTGTAGGATTTTTAGCACCAAGATGTGAAGAACAGTATTCCGCGATATTTATCTATGCGTTCCCTTCCAAGCAACGGACCAAAAATTAATCCGGCATAAGACTTTATTGTTTATTTCTTTTATATCTAATTAGAGGACGGTGAAATGGTAAAACGTATCTACGTACCTTTTATTAATCCTTTTATGAACAGGCGCTGATTTGAGTTCCTCTTTCCTTTCTTCTCTCTTTGTCGAAATGTCCGTAACGATAATAGAAACTAGGTAGATATGCAGAAAAAATAATTTTATGGGTACAATCACTTTTACGTCCTTCGTGTCCCTTAAAAAGTAAAGTAGCTGCCTTTAAAAGTAAATACGAGAGATTAATCTTCAACATAATCAGCTCCTATCATGCATTGCTGGATATAGGCGTTTTTATTGTACTTGTCGAAACTCAATCGCGGAGATCGGCATCGCATCTAGTTGGAGCTCAATCAAGCTCCGTCTTCAAAGGATTTATGTATTAAGCTAATTTTTTCTGAATATATATTCCTGAAATATTTTATTAATGGTAACAAAAAAACCATACAAAAACAAAATATCATATTTATTTTGTACAATATTTTTACAGTGCACTGGTAACATTAAATAAAAACTGTTTAAAATATCCAACAGCCTGAAATAATAACTTCACTTATGGCCAATTTATAATACTGCAGATAAAACATCACAAAAAGTTTAAGTTCCACACATATTTGGTTAGTGTAACCAGAATTTAAACTTGTTATTTTAAAAAGTAGAATGAATATGAAGATTAACGTATAGTTAAGTAGGTTCTTAAGTATTTGTTTACGAACTAAGTGTAGCTATTTTTACTTTTTATAGAACGATGAATATGTTAATTTATATGCATTTAGGGAGTCGCTCCCTCGATGTTTACACGAGTTGACAAACAGATCAAAGATATCAAAACTAATTAAAAGTTACGCAGGGACAGTGAACTTTCTAAGTGAACTATTGGATTTAACTTTTCGCTGTATAAATACCTTGTTTGTTAGTTAAGACAAAGATTATCGAAAAATATATTAAAATGTTTTAAAACAGCGAACGAAAAACAATATTATTATTACGAATTTTTAAACTGAATAAAAACAACGAACTGTTATAAAAGTGGGTATACGAAAATTAAACACACAATTTAATCTTAATATGTTTAAAGGATAATTTAATAAATTTAACTATATAAAATTACTCCTTGCCGGCTTTTAACAGATGTGTCTAACACAGAAGCAGTCATTTATCACAAAAAGAAGTTTTAGACTTAGGGATATTATCCAATAACAAATTGTTGACAAGTTATCTAGATTAACAATGGCTTTTATCTAGAATGAAAATAAAATAATAATAAAAATGATTACGAATGGCACTTTTAAATATGGTCCCACCATCCATCTTCAGTTGTTAACATACTGTCTCTTTATTAAAATTTATCATATCTGTACAACTCAGATAACATCAGAGAAGAAAGCGTAGATATATAATAAATATGTTCAATATTTGAATATCTTATCTAAAGTCATTTTGTATGCGAAATTTAGGTATATTTAAAATAAGAACATAAACGTGTAACTTTGTTTTACACAACAGCATTAAAATATGTACTATGTGTAGAATGTTTAAAAAATAACCAATTAAATCAGTCATGGAAGCCCGCATTTCAGAAATCGAAGTAATTCAGCGTTAACATTGCGTCAGAACTTCTTTTTGTATCGGATTCAATTAATCTTCTTCCGCCCGAGTTCTTTCCTGCTACTTGTAAATAGTTCAGTGTCCAAAAGAATCCTTTGAGTTAAGCTTTATCGTCTAGTCAGCCGTGAATCAAAGCGGCTATGTCACCCCTGTCCAAATTTAAAGCATACAATAAATTTTACTAGGAAACAATTCGAATTATCTCTAAATGTATAGCGCGTCTTCCAATTTTTTATAACAGATAGGTAAAGATAGATATACTCTGAAAAATGTAGATTGAAATAGCCCGGAGAAAACTATTATTTGTCAATGTTGCAAATAAGTTAAAGTAGATCGAGATATTTCTTGCATTTTACTAATTACCAACTGAAAACCAAACTTAAACAAATAACATAGTTATATATGTGTACCAAATAGTAGTTTCTTCGTTAAAACAGTATTTGCTCGTCATGGCGCTACAAAAAAGAAAGAAAATATAAATAAACTAAAGTACTATGGAAAATGACATATCAATAATAATGAAGATATAACTCGTTGAAAGCATTCCATTGCTTGCAGATAAATGGATGCACTTATTTTTACTGTTTTATCGGAAGCAATAAGGTCAACTACAAAAAGTCACGGTTTTATCCATACCTAGATTATAAAATATATAACTTTAAAACCGCCTCCGTGGTCTATGACCACGCCTAAAACTACGCCTCAGACCTGAGAAGAACCGGCGAAAGAAACTCTTTTTTAAAAATAATAAACAATTTAATAATTCGGCATTACATATTATGCAATTTTAAAAACAAGACCTGGAGCGAGCATTCCATTACCAGGCTGTGTTACCATTTAAAATTCATTAATATTGTAATAATCTTTAACACATAAACGTTCCTTGACTGCCTTTTAAATTTATTAATAGTTAAATTCTGAACGTTTACTAGGATTTTCTTGTGAACAAGTACATTGGCCCATAGAACCTTACTTATTCTTCTGCAGTCTAGTTGCTGGAAGAATTAAATTATATTTTTCTTAGTATCAATATCGTGTGTATTTTTGCACATAAATACATTTTTTAAAACATTTGGAATAAATACTTATCCAGTTGTTTGTATAATTTTAAACACGATATTTTTATTTCTAAACTACTAAATGAACCTGAAAGAGAAATGCAGGTCATTTACGTAATTGAGATCGTACGTTTATACTTTTATGTCCCAAATAAGGAATAAAAAGAAACTTAGTGTCCAGTACAGTTTAAATAAAATAATTTATATGAAAAAAAGCAATGATAAAACAACATATTATTAGAACAGGGAATTGAATTAAACCCATATTTTGTTTCACATTACATATTGGAAAATTTATAAGATGATTTATTGCAAGCAACATTAGATATACATATATTGTACAAAATTTCCTTTAAAAAATCCTATGTCTTATTATTCTTTAAGAAATAAAATTTTATTACGTCTCTTCATAATTAAAATTCAAATTAAATTAGTGGGTTTAATGCTTGGCAACTATTCCGCGCTTATAAGCGCGATTAACGCCATACAATAAAATTTCTAGGACAAAGTCGGCTATAGTACGTGTCCACGTGTTGTTCGCACAAAAGCGGGAAGCCTTGCTTTATTTCAGCGCGCTAAAAGGATGTATCCCAACTATTCTTTTATGTTATTGAACTCATACCAAGAAACGTTGCATTCAACTAAATTATAAGTGAACCGCAGGTAAAACGTTGCCTTATATTTATTTATATATATCGTTATTATTGTCAACAGCCAAGGTTGTATGAGGTGCAAATGATAAAAAATATTTTCTAAGGACATTAGGTGCTTTTTAACTTTGTTGTTTATGTGGATAAAGTATATGCCAACATTTATATTTTTAATAACTTATGTGAAACAAACAGTTTATAAAATAAAAAACTATTCATGACAATTATATCGGTTTGGTCAAGTTTTTTATCCATTTTTCCACTTTATTTTAATTCAATAAATCCCTAATTTCTCTAATTTTAATATGGTTTTACTAACTTACTAACTATCAATAGTCCAACTTCTAATACGTGCTGTTCAAGAAATTTAACAATTATAATATGTTTCTCCAGAATTATATCGTTTACGCAAATCGACTGGCATCGGAGCTCCAAAATCAACGGACTGAAATTACCCTGACAAATGAATTCTACTTTTTACTAACTCATTATTGATGATAAATAATAATTGTTTTACCGATTTCATCGCATTTAATTAATTTACAATTGTAGTTAAAATCCGTAAAAAAATCGTAAAACAGAAAGTATTATGCTTATTTTAGACTTAAAGATTTCATACTAATCATATCGTATTGGTTCAATAAGTTATATTAAACCTGCCTGAGGGTCACTAAGCTGGTCCTATGATGCCCTATTTACAATATTCACATCGCTTTTATTAAAAAAATTATCAAGTGTTTTGCACGTATATTACAAATATACGTGCAAAACACTTTATGTTGTTTCGTAAACAATAAACAATATTGCCGCACACGAATTCTGCTGAAATACGTCAAAAGTACTTGCTCTGCAATGAGCAACAGAAACAAAGTAGATTTTTTAAATATAAATGACTAATAATTGTTTTGTTTTATCTTTTTTTTTTATTTCACTAGAGAACAAATTATTATTTCAAATGAAACCAAATGAATGTCAAGTTTAATATTAACAAAAAAAAATTACCGCCTTTTATCAGTATATAACCATTTTGCACAATATGACTGTATAACATCGTGCTCTCTGCATGTAGCTGCCCTGCAATTTTTGCCGCCGTATTGTTATTTCCTACACGATAAAATTTATACAAATACTTTGTTATTGAAATCTTTGTAAAAAAAAATAGAGAAGTAAAAACATATTTTTTTTAAATGGCGTTTAGTTTAACAAAAAATTTGGCCCAGTTTATCGCGTCCAGTCATTAAGTCATGCTTTGAGGAAAAAGAAATATTGAATAAACCGGTCACAAAAATGCGGTCAAAGAAAACTATAAAGTTACTGTTAAATATAGGGTAAAATTTGACATTACATCCAATAAACTTCAGGAAATCTTGTTGCCTCCGGTTGTAGGAAAAATATTTTATATCCCTTTTATAAATGGTAGTTAAGTTATAAATCATCGTTATTATATTTCATTGTGAATTTACATTTCTTCGTTACACAAGTCTTTGTGACATTTGTGTCATAAAAATGTTATTCCAGTAAATGACACATTGAAAGACTTTTAATATTTATTTCACCTTTTTTTTAGATACGTACGACTTAATTTTTTTTTGCCAATTTTAAAATATATATCCCTTAAGTACGACATCATAATGCTAATAAACAACTTTAAATTATACTTAATATGTCAAAAAAATTGTGTTGTATAGTATTAGGGATCACAAACGTAGTCGCCATCCACACTTTTCTGTTATAAATAATAAAAAAATATGAATTTAATGATTAACATTTGTAAGTAACACAGGCTTTTTCTTGCGCGAACTTACTGGCAAGAACCCTTCTGCGTCTTCGCCCTCGGTGAAGGGGAGTTGTCTAGCTCCATTTCGGAGTCAAAATGGTTGGGTGAGGTGAGCGGGGAGAGGGTGTCCGAGTGGATGGAGGGACACTTTTTCGACGCGAGTGTGGTTGCTCTCGTTGAGCATGGTGTGCGCTTGTAATGGATTTGCCCCCCTTGCGCGGTGAGGACTTCGCGGATCGCGCGTACCGTTTTTAGGTCCTCAAAGTTTAGGTCTAGGTCACTTAGGGTGACTGAATCCATTGTTTATTGGTACGGATTATTTACGATTAGAACTATCGTGCAAGCACCCCCTGTAAAGCCGGGGGTTGTGTGCCCTACCCTCCCCGCCCCAGTGAGCAGGTGTAAACCTAACGTATTTGAAAAACTCTAGCGCTTTAGGAGCGCTAGGTGTATACCTACGCTGCTGCCTAATGCAGCAAGCGACGATATAATTGATTCTAATTAATACCACGTGGTTGGTGTGCGTGTTAATTAAACTAGGTTCCCGGTGTAACGTGGCAAGAGAAACTCTAAGGGTCTCTACATCTCAACAGAAATTTGTAGACGGGGGAAAAGCGGAACAGACTCACCGGACGGCTACACAGCTATCTACGCTCAGGCGCGTACGCCGAACGCGTCAACACTGTTGCTCCGGCACACACTGACACTACACTTGCATAACACTTCTACACTTGTGCAACTCGGCGTCTTCACTCTTCTTGCCATTTGATGGCGTTGGGGGGAGGGCGTGGCCACGGGTGGGCCAAGCGGACGGCGCAGGTAGCAGGGAGGATCGAGCGGGCTTGTCCGGTCGATCCAAGAGCTAGATACGCATTGGTTTGATGTGGGATCGATTCCCAGTAAGAAAAAATATCATGATAAACATTGTGTTTTACACGTGTCTGGGTACTAGTATGTATATGTTTACAAAAAAGTCAGATAGAAATTGCAATTTATTACATATTTGAGATTTATATCTTGAGAGATAAATAATATCAAAGCTACAGACAGAGGAGCCAAGACGGACACACATCAGTGAAAACGACAGTGACAGTTTTAAAACTAGTTGTTAACATTACAGATGATCAGTAAAATATTTTAAACTCCGCTTAACACAAGCTAGTCAGGAGTAAACATTACTAATAGTTAATATTTATTACATCCGGAAAAAGAAATGTTTCCCTAAAAAACCTCTAAAACTTAAAATCATGCAACATAACATGGGATTTTTTTAGTTGACAACGAAGGCATTAGAGCAGTCGGGCTACTTTATGGAAAGTAGCTGCCGACGCCCATGCACATCAGCAATACCAGGGGTATTACCAACGCTGCCTCTGTTAGACATGGGATGTTATGTTTCATTTACCCTTTCACTTGCCCTTCAAGCCGGAACACAGTAGTATTTCACACTTTCACTTGGCGGAAGAATAAGGCACTACAGTGGTGGTTTGTAGTTTTTTTTATATCTACACTATCATAAGTTTTGTGCGTACGTATATACATTTAGAAGTTTCGACGAAATGAGGTTTCCTTTAATGTGTCTGTGGTTTACGTAAATGCGGTCGCCAACGGAGTTAACAACCGGTGATATTGAAGAACACCACATCTGTAGAACGCGCTAACGCTTTGTAAAATAGCACTGACTAATTTAGCCACTGCCTCCGTAGCCTAGTCGTATGGACGTGTGCTTTAGAAACCGGAGGTCGTGGGTTCGAATCCTGCGGGGACGCAACGAATTTTCGTTGTTGTATTCTAGTTGGTTAGGGCAATTTGGGCCGATCACATGCGTCGGATGGGCATGTAAAAAGTCGGTCCACCCACAAACCCGCATTGGACCAGCGTGGTGGGATACGGTCCCAAAACCACCTAATGGATAGGGGTGTATTAGAGGAGGCCTATGTCCAGCAGTGGACTATCACAGGCTGATGATGTAATTCAACCACATGCTGTAGTGTGACGTGTTTGAGCAAACCGATTAAAGATACTGTAATGTAATATTTGTAAGGTCAAGTCCATATTAATTTTGAGCCTTATGTAGGTATGTTTTGAATATTTCTTTTGGCGCGTTAGGGAAAAATATGATAGTAGATTTTTACGATGCACACGTATATGATCACGAAAATCCGACACTCTGAAGTTAGCTATAACCAACTAGCAACTGTAATCACTATATTTATTTCCTTGCTCGTAGAACAAGACGAAATATATTTATTTCAACAGATTTTTATTTTAATTTATTTATTTATTGGACAAACAAACAGTTTCACAATTAGAAATCTTACATCTAAGTAGTAATTAAAGTTTAAATTATAAAACCAACATCATCTGTCACTGGTTACTGCAAAAGTTAACATGATTTGAGATTGAACATGAATTTTAACTAATTCAATAAATTATCTTAATTTAATATAAAAAGAAATCTTAACATGACTTTAAGTAAAACAATTATAATTAAAACAAAAATAAAAAGACGTGCATGCGTTGTGTACGTGTGTGCGTGTGTTTGTGTGTGTGTTTGTGTGTGTTTTTATATTGTTTCATATTGAAAATAGAAATGAAAATAGTGCTCTTAACATTTTAGTTACTTCAAAGTAATTAGAGAGAATTGTTTATTGTGCCCGCTTCACTTGTATCACTGCGTGCCTTTATAATTGATTTTCTAAAACTGCCGAAACGCATCGAGAATACATCAATATGATTAAAATATGTGTTATATGTGGACATAAGGCAGAAAATGGGGAGCATTTACCAGCGTTAGTTCGACATTTAGCATTTGCAAAAGTTGACCTTGTGTTAGGGCGAACAGGAACATTAAAACTAATTTTATTAATTAACGGTATGCAATCATATCTATGATGTAGTAGATCATACATCAACATAATGTTTTGGCGTCTATCCTTAAGGTGTAATATTTGATATTTTTTTAATAGATAAGAGTAACCTCAATATTTTTGGTACACTTGTACTCAACCGTTTTAAGAATTTTTTTCTGCTTTTTTCTATTTGAGTTAAATATTGCTCGTAAAAGGGATTCCAAGTGGGTACCGCATATTCTAATTGGGGAATAACAAGAGATTTATATAAATAAAGATAGGTTGAGGATTTTCTAAAGTATTTACAAGCTCTAATGACGAATCCATATAGTTTAAAGGCTTGGTTACATATGTTATTGACATGGACATCTAAGGTAAGTTTGGAGTCGAAAGTGACACCAAGATCTTGTACGAGTTGGGTTTTCTCTAGATTTACACCACAAAGAGAGTAATTATAATATAAAATGTGGTCGTTAAGATTATTGATAGTGTGATAAATTTTAAGATCATCTGCATTAAGAAGAAATTTACAGAAGCTAAAACATTGATTGATGTCGTTTATAAATATAATAAAAAGCAATGGCCCAAGAATGGACCCTTGAGGTACTCCAGAGGAAATATGTACTACTACGTTATTGAACCACCTCTATAAGTTACCACGTATACCATTATAAGCAATTTTTTGTAGGAGAATTTGATGATCAAATGCGTTTCGAAAGTCTGTATATATGTCCTTACCGTCAATAGTTTTATAAAGTTCAGTAGTATAAAGTAATAAGTTGGTAATCGTTAAGCGACGCCGAAAAAGCCCATGTTGTTGGGTTAGTATACAATTATGTAGTTGTGGGTATATTGCGTTATAAATAAGTCTTTAGAAATCTTTTGATAGCGCGGACAAGATGGATATAGTTAGTAGTAGTTTAGTAGTTAGTAGGTAGTTTTCTACATTCATTTTTGATCCTGTTTTATGCACCGGTACTATTTTGCAGACTTCAGATACCCGGACATACACCATCTCTTAAGCATGTGTTAAGTAAGTACAATAAAGGCTGACATATCTGCTTTAATGTGTTTTAGGAAAAACTGGTGGAATATTATCAGTATCCTTATCGGTATATTATATCCTTTGGAAGTATCTAGAGACTGCAAAACGTCGACGATTTCCTAGGGAGAGAATGACTTCTTTGATAATACTTTGAGACATAGTAATATCTGAAAAACAAAATTGTGTACTCTCTATATTGTAATCCTCCCGTAGTGAAAACGGTTCAAAATCCGATTCAAAGTAAGTAGAGAATAAATTGGCAATATCTGTTGGTTTGTCAGCAGTTTCACTATGTAAAGATACTACAGCAGGAATTTCTTTGATTTTTTTTTATTTGACAAGTTTTTCCAAAAATATTTTACATCTCGACTGATATTATCTTTAACCCTGTTCATGTAGTTACGATAGCTAACTTTGCTTTCAATGTCAAATTTTGATCTATATTTCTTATGATCAAGTATAATTCCAATTTTTTTCGATTTAACCCTGTACCATTTTTTGTTTTTGAAAAGTTTTATTAATGGTTTATTAAACTACATTGGATAGTGTGATCGTTTTAATATATTAGAGGGCACATTTCTAGTAATTATATCGTAAATAGTTTAAAAAAATTCTGTTACCGAGGCGTCAATAGATTTATTTTTAAATATTTCGTCCCATTTTGTTTCCGACAGTTCATCATTAACAATGTTATAGTCCGCTTTATTGAAATAGTAGTGAATTTTCGGTTTAATTGTTTTTTGTTCAATACAATCAGTCAAAGGTAAAAAAACGTAGAACGGTGGATGATTTTCATCCAAAGCAACAACACTAAGTGGTGTGGTAAACAGATGGCAATCGGCTTTACTTGTTATAATCAAATCTAGAATACGGTCATTATAGTTTTTTAAGTAGTCTAGTTGATAACAAATAATGTTACAGTAATATAACAAATGGGAAAGTTTGTAAGTGTGTATTAATAATTAAAGAAAAAGGTACAAAAATCTTAGATTACTAATTATGGTAAACTATCATATCATCGAAAATTGCTATACCGTATAATAATTTAAAAAATGCCTTGCTAAATAAAAAGTTTTGAAATATTGTAATGAAACTGAAACGTATAGCTTGCATCCTATCGACAAAGAAGGAGAATCATTACCAAATCGAAGGTTCCTTTGATAGCATCTTTACGTAGCGAAGTGAATGATTTGCTGAAAATGGCTTCCCGTGAGCCATGAATCGAATCAATGGCTGTTTTTACGATTTTCACTAATGTGACTTACGATAATAATGCTATGCAAAAGACAACCAACATTATGTCATTTTCTGTTGTTTTTCCTTGTGCTACGGTAACAATTAAATACTGTCTCATTTCTTTGCTAAAAATTATTTGTTGGCTATATTTTATAATTTTTAATTTTATGTTTACAGTAGGATAGGAAATTAGTAAATAAAAATACAATGTTGAATATCTAGCAACCACTAATCATGCTAAACATGGTTCAGGGAATGACTTTTATCAATTAGTAATTCGTAATATCCCCTAGTACACCACAGACACATGGAAAATTATTTTAGTCCCCGCAAGACCCACGACCTCCGGTTTCTAAAGACACGCTCATACTACTAAGCTACGGTGGCAGCCTATTCTATCTTATTAAGAATATAATAAATACATGTACATTTAGATTTAAAACAAAACGCAAATTTATGAGTTACGTTTTGCTTCAATGTACAAAAAGGTCAAAGTAACATTATCATCCATGTTGAATAAGAACATTACTTTTTAGTCGAGATATTAAAAATGAAATCACTGTACCCCCGAGTAGGTTCCTACTTTGTCGTAGTGGTGGAGCTTAGTATGTTGGCCGACGTAGGAAGTAAGACCGGCCGTGGAGGCCGCTCCTAGCGGATTGGAGAAGTCAGGCATTGATCTCTTGGTTCATTTGCTTTTGATAACCGATACGGGAGATACTTTTGCCAAACTGTACAGGAGCTGCGACAAAGGGCGCGCAAGTTTCGGCGCTTCTTTAAGAGCGCTGGTAAGGTTACAAAAGAGTGAGATAACATAATTGTGACCCCACATTTAAAGCGCCCGCAAGACACAACGTGGTGCCGATAAAACCCTTCCCGCCACTTAAAAAAAATCACAGTCATAGCAGTTTCTTTAAATTTAACTACGATGTTTCGAGAGACTCATCTCTCTTACTGAATCGAATTTTCATAAGTTGCAAAAGAAGCTTCTGAAGGAATAGAGATTTAAGACCTATTGCTCTTTTTTATAACTTAATAAAGATTATGGATTACTTAATAAAAATAGGAAATTATGGGTCTTACACATTAAGTTATTATTTACAATTATAACTTAATAGATTTTTTTTCTGATGATCGTGCTCTGTAAAAAAACGGTTAAGAAAAAAAAATGTGGAGACGGTAACATAACATTATTGTTATTTCTTGACAAGCTATTTATGTTGGTCATATTTTTAAAACAATTGGATTTTACCCCTGAGTGAGATATATCCATTTGCGTCGTAGCATTTACCAGCTCAAAACTCCAAAATTCCCTGAACCTTGCTGTTAACATAAACAAAGACATATACACTTGAACGCGAATAGTTTACCAAATAACTTTATTGTGAGATTTCGACATCCGCGAACGATATAAGGCTGAACTAATACAAACCGTCTAAGCATTTTAAAGTAAACGCACGCACTTTAGGAAGTTTACGAAGTGCAAGTTTTTCAATTTCATTTGTTGGGCTTTCTATTATATAACTTTAAGACATATTTTATCCTTGAGGAACATAGGCTTATCTTTATCCCAGAAAGTAAGTATTGTGGGTCAAAGTACTACTGAACCTATCGCACAAAGCAGCACCTAAATATAGGAATGCATTTCGTATATGTATCCGTAGGTTTGTTACTTTACGGTAAACAAACTTCTATATTTCTAACGATTACCTCCAACGGGCCAACAATATTGAGAAATACATATGTTAATGCAAGTTAACAAATTAAGACGCATAGAGGGAGAAGAGCGTAAAAATTATTTCAGTCATAATTAGTGTGCAAACATAATCGTAAAAATTAAAAAAACCTAGTTATGTGTTGAAAGTTGCGGCTGATTCTATGACACTTGGAATGTTTGTCGCAAACCAATAAAATCTGAGCCTTGAGCAACATATATTTGAGTAATTTGACTTGTATCTTTACTTAATTATGCAAAATATATTTTTGCTTCTAATCTCTTTTCTTGACTATCTCCACGGCCGCTTCGCGTATATTTGGTTTAACAAATAAACGTAACATTTTTTCCAATATCGTGTAAGATGTTCTAAGAAACTCCTAAGTCTATAAATATCTTATGACCCCCACAAGCCACAGAAAGGTCACTAAAAACCCGAACAGCATCGCGAATGACCTCACTGTCCTACGGAATACAACGCATTCACAGTTAACTTAGATTATGGTTATACTGAACTGTTAGTTACTCATTTTCGATGAATAATTTAGAACTAAAAACTGTGGAAACTTGATGATTTAAATAGATAGACCTACTTATTTGTTAATAAATACGTATTATATAGATACAAACATTCAGATTCGGGAAAAATGCTATATTCATTGCAAAATATTTTTATCGTGGTGGGAATCGAATGAATACCCTGAGTAATAGCTAGGTTCAATAACCACTACGCCAAGCGGCTCGTCATATTATTATGTTTATAAAAATAGTAAGAATCGTTCGACAATTATGGATTTAGACAGAGCAGTAGTTTTCAGCAAACGCTTTGCATTTTTTCGTCAAGAAAGTTTTGTAAATTAAAAGAAAGAGGAATTCAATTCGGGGCGTATGTTGATTTTTTTATATATTTATATTCGTTTGGTGTGCTCTGATTTTGATTGTTTATTTTTTTTTGGTCAGAAGTAGCTGCCATGAGGTCCCATTTTTTTATAATTTTGTAATATTTAGTGTAATAGATGTTTAAAACTGTATCTTCCAAAATCAAAACGTAAAAATGCCAAGAAAATTAAAGGGAATAAGGTAGCTGACCTTATTCCCTGAGCATGACAGAAAGATTTATTAGAGCTCAACTTGTTTTTGACATTTAAATTACTTTGCGTAAGAAACATGACATTTTCATTAATTGTAGACTTTTATACATATCCCGTTATTAAAATATAATTAACGAAACAATTACCAACTATCTGCAACTAAATATGAAATAGGTAAGATAGTGTTACGTCGTTGCTTTGCTTTTAATAAAAAAATTAATTTCAACAGTACTTTTTGTTTTCCTTTACCTTTTTAAAAATTTTTTCCGGAAAAATTAATTGGTGACAAATTATTTAAATTATATGATTTTGTTAAAAATCAAATTTAAATAAATTTACTTAAGGCCGTTTTTTTATTTTCTTTTTTTCCGTAAACTTTTTTTTAAATGGTTTTGGATGGAAATGATTAAAAATTTTTTCCTTATAAATAGAAATTATGATTAAAGAACAAGAATTTAACCATTAGGGAAATTTTTATAATAAACAGGCTTAATATGACAATTAAATTTGTTTGCCTTTTCAATTTTGTTTAATTTAAGAACAAAGGGTTTTCAATTTGGAAAAAAGCCCAATAAATTTAACCAAAATAATAATGAGGTTTCGTTTCGAAAATTTAAAACCATTTAAATTTTGAAAAATTTTAATTGATTAACTTGTCCCTTGTTTAAATTCTTCAAAAATCCAAAATTGGTTTTATTTTTGGGTAACTATTAATTTTAAATTTTTTCATGTAAATTATTAAGTAACTTATTTATGTTTTTATTAAAAGAAAATAAATTTAAGGGGTTTTAAATTTTGTCGGTAAACTTTTTTTAAAATATAGGTTTAAATTTCCAAAGTAATAAAACGTTAATGTGGTCCGAATTCTTTGTTCTTTAAATAAAATGGGATAACCAAGTAAAGACCTTTTTTTGTTAGGACTTTCATTTATATAAATTTTCAATTATAAAGGATTTTAAAATTTGTGTAAATTTTAGAAAATTGAAACACTTTATTTTTAAATTTTAATTAAAAAATTAGGAATTTTCAATTAATTTCTTATTATTTAAAGGAAATGATAAAAGAGGTATTATTTTAAAAAAAAAAATTTAAGATTCAAATTGGAAATACGTTTTCAAATAATTATTTTAATTAAATAAAATTCCTTTGCGAGAATAAGGAGTTTGAAGCCGGTTTCCGGAGAATACTTCCTTTATGTAAAGTTTTCTTTAAGCATTATTTATAAACCATTAGAAATGTTGTTTGTAAATTCACATTTTTAAATAAATAGGTTTTTTAATTCCAATTTACTGCAAAGGTTACCAAATCCATTGGGGTTTTAAAAAATTCCCACCACCTTTTAAAACTTTTGGGCCAACTTTTTTTAAATCCCTTTGAGATTAAATATTTCTTGGTACTTTTTCGTGAAATTGGGTTTGAATTTTAACCAAAAGGGGGGTTTGGGAACTAACCAAAACAACAATAAATCGTTGGTCCCCGAATTGGCCCCGCCTCCCTTTCCAAAGGGTTTAAACCGGCCCCACCACCGGCCTACAGGGTGTTATTGATTTTAATATTGAATTTGGTTCATCTTTAACTTTTAAGATAATAGTTCGGCCCAATTGGAAAATGGGAAAAACAAAAAACCCTGAAAAACCCAAACTTCCTTTATTTCCCGAACAGTTTTAGGTCGGAATTTATTTGAAATTGTATTTGTTTCATTTGGTTAAATTTCTGATGGAAATTTGTTTAAAAAAGAAAATAAACAAAAAGGAAATTTTTATTTTTTGGATTTTTTGTCAATTACAGAACACACACCTTGAAAAATTTATGGAAATTTTAATTATATATAGTTTATATATAGACGAACTAAAATTCTGGGTTTGGTCTTAAAATTTTTATAGATTTTGATTGTTTTCTTCACGCAAAATTATTAAAAAATGTAAAAAATAAACAAAGATAACGATAATAAATTAGATTTATAAAAGAAACACATAAATAATTAAATTGAATCAAAAAATGCAATTTCATGGACCGGAAATGATTATATTATATAAACTTTTTAAATATATTTTATCAAACTTAAGTATTACTATAACGTTTTATTAAGAATAAAAAAAGAACTAAATTATAAAGAATTTTTAATTTTGGAAAAGGGTTTGAATATGACAGATTTCCCAAATTTTAAAAAATGTTTAAATTAAAAATGCCTTTGGGTTATTCATAGAAACATAGCCAATTCTGCAACATGGTTTTGAACAACCTTAGTGCTTAGTACAATTTATTTCCAATATAAGTTTTAGCCCTAAGAGAATCTCTTTAAAGTTAAGGAAGGTATACAATTAAATCGCACGAGGAAGTGATTTTTGACAATCAAGGATATCCTTAATTTTCTTAAAATCTTTTAACCATTTAATTACCAACTTATAAAATAAGGGAACCAAATGACAGCTTTTAACCTATTATTTAAATAAATAATGAAACAAAAATCGGACTACTAAGCAAAGCAAACCAGGTGACATATATAAAAAACACAAAGCCTGGAATTGAGCACTTTTCTTTTGGAAAGTCGAAAAAAACCTTTCATAGGAACCTTTGTGAACCCACAAAAAATAAAAACTAAGTAAGATCCAAATTAGGGCACGTTACGTTAATGCTTGAGGGACAACCTTAGTTGAAGGTTCTCTTTTGAATTTTTAATTTTCCCTGCTATCGATGGAGAAAAAAATGGTTCTAAAGCAAATTATCAAAGTAAGCAAGATAAATCAATGAAAAATATTTTTTAAACAAGTGTTTCTAATTAAAAAGTACTTTTTAATTCAAGAGTTTAATTGATATTAAGGTCTATTGTTAATGGCACCTTTGTTATGATATTTTACTTTGTATTTTAAATTTTTAAAGAAATAATCAATAATAAGTAGTGGAATCAACCCTGAGCTTGAACTTGCCCTTTTTCATTCTTCTTGCAGTAGTGTGAAAAGTCTAATAAAAGAACACCAAAGGAGTTTTTATTAATAAGTAAATTAGAAGTTATATCAAAGTTCAGAGTGGCTTGGGAATCACTCAATATTGTCCGGGGAATGTAACCAAAGTTTCTTAAAACCACACGTTATCTAAAATACAGATTAATTAAAACGTGTAAATTCTTTTGGACCACGGCATGAACTTGAGGCTTGTATTACCGCTTTTTGTATAGACTCTTCTTATATGTGGCTTAAAATAGTTTAAGGGAAAAGAATTGGTTTAGCACGTATTAAAAAGGACGGAAAAAGTCATCACGAAAGGCTATGCAATTCCAAAGAAATTACACCGAGTTTAAGTAAATCGAAATTTTTCTCATGTATTTTGAGTTAACGTTTTCTTTTGAAGTCCATTTTCAAAAAATATAACTAGAAACTTTGGGAAATATAAAGCCAACAATATACAAAAAAGAAGGAAGAAGTGTATTCAAAAATAGTAGGTCATTTTAATGCGGGTACTTAGAGAAATAAGTTCGATTTTGACGGGTTTTATCCGTCCGAGAATCGGGGTTTAAAAAAAGGAGAAGGTCTGAAATATAAAGGGGACGGCTTTTAAAGGTTGTTTCCCGGAACGGAACCTTTCGTGGGTATAAGTGTTTTGCATCTGTGAACGTGTTATTGTGTCGAGTGGTTTGAGGCTGTCTTACGCATCGACTGTCCGATACCTTACCCAATCCCTCATTGGGGATGCTGTCGGGGGCCAGTGAGCCATTTTCAATGTTTTTTTGGGATAAAAGATGTCCAGTTGTTGTAATTTTTTTACTTTTCGGTTTTATTTCAGATTTCTAAAAATATGTTTATTAAATTATCATTCTGTTCCAATAAACTATGAATTAGGGCTACCTTTTGTTGCCGTTTGCATTAATGTGCCAATGATTTATTTAAACGGAAAGTTACCGTCCGCACGAACTAGGGCCAAGGCTTTTTGCTTAAGCGAAGGCTAATTTGATTCTGGCTTAAGCTGTATTTTTATTCTTGGAAAAGATAAGGTATCAAGAAATTATTTTGTTCGTTTTACTAGAGGTTGGGTAACCATTTACTGTTCTTAATCAACCTGAAAACACGACGACACAAAAATTTTTTCCCGCGTGAATCATTTCACGTCTTCCGGCCAAAAATATAATCTATTACATAATAAATCTATTATATAATCTAATTGGTGGGAAAGGTCCCCTTTTACATGGGGACCGTTGGTATACCACCGGTGTTTGTTTACCGCAAAGCAGTAGTGGGAAAACACTACTGGGTTCCGGTTTGAAGGGCACCGTAGTTGGTAAACGGAAACGAGACATAATATCCTATGTCCTCAGGTAGGTAAAGGGTTGGTGATACCAGTATTGCCAATGTCTATGGGTGTCGGGTGACCACTTCTTCCATTGGGGTGGGCCGATTGTTTCGTCTTGCCTGAGTTTGCAATAAAAAAAAAAATTAGGTCGGATATTTTTACATTGAAAAGGTTAAACGCTTGATAGCTCGTGTAATTTTATTTATTTCCAAGAGAAAAATTCAGTTATTTTATGTTTATGAATTTAATTAAACTTGAAAAAATATTTAAATCTATTTAAAGGTTTGATAATGTTTTACTTGTTGTTTCCTTTAAATTAAAAACTTTTCATCACATTATATAAAAAAACCCACACAAGAAAAAAAATATTAGAAACAAGAAAGACAATAAACAAGTTTTAAAGCCTTATTAGAGATCTCATTTATTTTACGAGCCAACAAAGGAGTATGTAACATCAATTTTTTCTTTTAGTTAATATACTAGCTCAATTAGGTGCTTAATTATATATTAAATTTTATTTGTAACACATTATTGATAACAGGGCACTGGACATCAAATCAATAAGGTTAAACATTCGTTATTTAATTTTTTTTTTTCTAATACACGGTTCTAAAAGGAAATTAATTTCCAAAAAACTTGTTCATAATTGTTTTGTTATCATGTATATATAATTTTATTTTCATCCGTTGGAGAAAATCTTTTAATTCAAAATTTGGATGAATAGAAAAACCATTTTTTGGCAAAAAAATTTTGAATTCCTTTTCTATTTTAATGTAAACTTTACAATATTAGAAATAATATATTTTAATATCAAAAAGCAACACCTCAAACCAATCATTGAATTGAATTTATATAAAAAGTTCCTTTACATCAAGAAAATGCCTTTTATTATTACCTTTTACGGGAATTAATTAATTCCAAAGGTTTGTTTACTTTTTAACTTAGCCTTATGAAATACTGTATTTTCTATTACTACCATACTATTTTAGGAATATGTTAATGTAGATTCCATTTTTCCATTATCATAAAACAGAAATATCCGCTTAATGACATGGAATTTTTCGATAAAGAAATAATTTTTAATCCCAATGTTATATCTCAACCATTGGAGCTCTTTTTTCGCAATGCGTTTGATTTTCCTAAATAAAAAGTTGTATATTGTTCGCTGGTCCATAATTAATCGAAAACCACATACCCCATATTTAAATTTCCTCATTTTATAAAATCTGGAAAACAATTAATCGTAGTTAATGTTAAATAATTTTGAACAGATTCAACGAAATAAAAACAAGGCTCGATTGTTCTTTTGGTGAAAAAACAAACGACGGGAAAGTCGCATGACTTGTCTTTTCCGTTTCATTCTGGGTTTGATTAAATGCAACCTAGGTTAATGTAATTATCGTAAAATTGGTTCTTATTTTTAAAATAACCAATTAAAAGAAAATGGAAACAGTTTCATCTGATATTTAAAACCCTTTTAATTAAATGAATATAAATTAACATTTTTGGTTTTTCCATCTTCCATCCAAATGGTCAGGCCCAAAAAAATTTATAATGAATGATGATATGAAACAATAGGAAGTAACTACGATTAAAAAAATTATTAAACACGATACAACTATAAAGTAAGAAATTAAAACGATAATTTTTTTTTACCATATAAACAAATGATGCCTACTGTTAAGTTCCTTTTGTGCCCCAATAACTTTAAGGACAGCAAAGCCACAGGTTTAGAACCTTAATTTTTATTGTACGATAATTGGGGGCATGTAAAACCCAAGCCAATAATGTATTACAGACAAAATGTTATATTTTTTAGTTTAAGCAAGCTAAAACAAGATAAAAAAATTAACCTTATCATCGCCTGGCCTTCGTTCTTCCAACCCCAACCCCTCGGCCCTTTGAACGGATTTGGTTGGATATATATTCGTCTCCCGGCCAGATGGAGAAAATTCTTAAAAAATTTATAAAATAACAGCAGAAAATCACATAAAGGTAATTAAAAATATAAAGCAATGGTGGAAATATAAAAACGAGGAAATTCCTCTTTTTTATTTTAAAATTTATTTTTATATTGGTGAACCTCTTAGACGTTTCTATACCATTTAAGGCCTTTGTTAGACAAATTTAAGATTAAGTCAAATTTGTACACAGGTACATCATTTTGTGAAAAGATTAAAATCAAATAAATAAATACAAAAACATTAAATAAATATAATAAAAACAATAAAATTAATAAAATTCCAAATTAATGCCCAATATAGTTTTATTTTGGTATGAACCATTGTTCATGTAAATTAGAATGGATTGAAGCTTAACCCAATGATAACCTTGGGAAATGACTAGGAGATAGAAATTTAATAGATATTTTCCAAAAATTAGAGAAACTATTTTCTAGCTAATTTAATCTCGGAATTGAATTTAAATAACTTGACTTGTAAATATCTATTTGTTAAAAACATTTACTATATTCCTTCCCGGCATCATGGACTTTTTTCATCGATTATGTTTTAAATTTTTATCTAATATAATGTGGAAAACTTTTGCTATGGAAACGTTATTGAAAAAGTAACTTATATTTTTGGTTGTTTTACATGCCTTTTGTGGGGAAAGTTTTTTTTTTAATTGTAATAGGAGGATGAAAATGTTCTTTAACTTACTTATGGATATAATAATATTTTTAGAATTTTTATTGCCTTTTTAAAGTTAGTCTTGGAAAATTAATTAATAAATGTTCCATGATTTTTTGACGCTTTAGCGGAAGTTTAGATTTCTAATTTTATATTTATATTTTTTTATCAGATAACAGGCCCTTTTAACACCAATAAATCTGAAAATCACTTAAACAAAACAATGTTACAATGTTTTAATACCTTAAATGTTGATAACGGGCCACATACAATGGAAATTTAATGTGTTTCCGATACTGTTTCCTGATTGTTTCCCACCCCTGTCAAAGTTATTTGATTTGATAAATGAATGATAAAAAAAAACAAGAAAAATTATATTAATTATTTCAAACGTTTTTTTTTACCGTTTAATTAACATAAAAATAACAAAAAGAGGTTCCCAATTTATATAATTATTCATCAGATATTTTGAACCATAAGGCGTAAAGGATTTAAAATTTAGTAAGAATTATTTCCTTTCGAGAAGCAAAAGTAGAGGTAATTAAAAAATCAGATTTTCTAAAAATCAATTTTAAGATCGATATTCTAAAAATTGATATGGGTAATTTTTTGGAAATTAATTGAAAATGGTTGTTTTATTTTTTTTTATACAAAACACTATGTTCAAGAAAAAGGCTCCATTAGTAAGGGAATTTCAAATTATAGTTTTAAATCTATTTTTAAATTGCACACGATGGTCTACATATACTTTCAACTTTACAAAAAATATCCAAAAATGTAACTGGCAGACAACGGTGAATTTTTAATTTATCAAGAAATGTTTTAATCGATATTCCTTTTAATTAAAACATTTTATTATTTCATTTCGTTTTTAAGGAGTAACGTCTTAGGGAAAAGGAATTTTAAACAATTTTAAAAAATATTTTATTTAATGTTCGGTCTTGGTAATTATAATTGGAAAAGGAAAATAAGCGGAAAATCAAGTTTATTTTTGGTCAAATTATTATCAAATAGATTTTTAAGTTTGTATCTCAAATGATACTTTTATTAAAAAATCCGTCCATATGTTGACAAATACCGTTTTCAAATAAATTAAACGTGTTTTTCAGTGCTCAATAAGCCGGATAAAAATTTAGAACATTATATATATTTATATACATTACATAACATTTATCCAATTAGCATTGTCTACCAGTCAAACCTTTGGGTGGTGAATGGATAGATTGGTGGCACAGAAAGGTAAAGAGCACAGGTAAGAAAAATTGCCTTTAAAATACAAAAATTATAAAAAATAAACATTTAATCCTAATATGGGTATATATATAAATTTAAGAGTGCCCAGTGTAATTAAGAAAATTGACTAGGTTTTAAATTAATTTTTATAAATTTGTTGATTTTATGTAAATTTAATTTAATTATTTTGGTTAATTTTTAAATTATTTTATTAATACCAAAATATAGATGGATTTATATTATAAATTAATTTTAAATTATTGAAATTTATAAAATGTAGTTTCTATGTTTGTTATCTTGTTTGCCAATACTGTTCAGTAAAACTTAGAACCTTCTATTTGTTTATAACTTCCGTACCAATATATTGTTTTCGTTTATTCCTTTGATTTGTTAACCTTTGGCCGGCCTCCGGGACCCACGGTATTGGCCCCTTGAAAAACTGGAGGTCAACCCGATCTAAATAAATCCCCAAAAAATTCCTAAAAGTATAAGTTCCATGCGCCCAGCTATTAGGTAAAAAAGGGTCAACCTCGGAAAGAAAGATAAAAGCCGCAAATTGGTATGAACCTTTGTTTTTATTCTAAATGTTGTCTCAAAAGTTCCAATCGTTATCGTGTCCCTGTCCGATATTCAAGGTCAAAGGTCACAAAACGGTTTCACGGAATACCCGTTCCATCGGTTAAATGAATTTTAATTATAAAGTTGTAGGTTATAAAATTCCCACAACTTTTGTTTAAACTTTTTTCAAAACCAAACCGTTTTGGAAGGTAGAGGTTGAAGAGCGCAATTGCACGTTATACGGCCCAATGCAAGGTCAAGGTGAGGGTGGTTATAAGATGGGGATTTTTTCGAATTGGTCATGGGTTAAAAGAGATACTTTCTATTATTTTAAAAAGGCAATTAAATATTTACAAACATAATTATGGTTCAGAAATTGTTGTTGATTTGAGGATAATTGACTATAAAAATATTAAAGCAATTGGAAACAACAAAGAAGAACTGCTTGCACTTTCAAAAATCAAGAAGTTTGTTTTGACGAAAACAATGGTTGTGCTAATCCAGTCAAGAAAAATTTTTTTCAAATGGGTTCAAAAAAAAAAAAAATTATCGACATGTTTGGAAAAACTTTAAAACAAAGTTAATACCAAACAAAACAAGCTAGAGGATGATGTGTAATTTCTCATCAGGACACAGCTTTTGCCTTATCAGAACATCAAAAGACTGCTGTCACCATAGGGAGAAGAATCGATTTGCTCGTTATTTTAATTGGACGTACCAGTCACAATCATCAGGAAAATTTTTTTGAAAAAAGCCAAAGGCAATGTCAAAAACAAAAATTCTACCAAACTTGTCCATCATATGCTGGAAGTCAGTGTGGACAACGGCCTTTCGTCAGCAAACATCGACGTGCAAGTCCCCCGATACCGTTTAGGGACTTGAGAAAGGGGGTGTTAAAAAAAGTTCCCATCAGTTCCCGGCAGAGATGGACACCCATAAGGACGGAACCTCCGTCCAAAACCCCTAGAAAAACGAGAAAGGGCACCAAAAAGGGAAGGTGCCAAGACAAATCCGTCGGACGCCCTTACGGTACTGCGAAAGGCCCGATAGGGTCGCCAAGAAAAGACCACAGAGTTTTCATTTTTCGGGAAACGATTTTAATGAGACTTAGAGCTTTTGGTAGATATCTTCTAAAGGCCGTTACAGACCTTCTTGCTTACGGTATCGGGGCCTTTGTTCAGGTCAACGGAAGGCAAAAGAGTCGGGTTCATCTCACGACCTTTCTCTTGGGAGTTGTTCGAGCGTGAATATCATGTCGACTGGGGATCGATGGGTCAAAACGGCATTGAGCTCTGGGTAAATTGCGACCAGCCAGTTGTTGGAGCTTTGGGAAAGTAAGGACCGTTCCAAACAACCTTTCCCAAGATTCTAAGAAGGAAGGGTTCCCACGGTAAAATTGCAACCGCCACGGTCACCTTTTCCCCTTGTATAATGTCACAATGTTAGCATCGGCATTTTTTAAAGGGCGAAAACCTGGGCCTCCCGGCATCTCCAGCAGTTCTTTGGGGAAGGTCCCACACTCCAACTTTTTATCCTCTGCATAGGTTTCATCGTTACCAGGGCTTTTCCACCGCTTGCTGCTTTAACGGCCTTAGGTACCCGGACACAGGTCCCTTCCAACTCACCCAGGAACAATTTGATTTCCATTGTAACCGCCTCGAGATCAACTGGTTGTGAGCAAAGCCTTGCAGTGTTTCACCCACGGCATTTGTCGGCCGCTGTTCCGAATAACAGAGCCGTCGATTTCCTTTCAGAGGTGTTCTCCCAGGGAATTCCCAAGCCGCCTTTTGATTCCTTGAGACAGTCCACCTGACATTTCCTGCCAGGCAGGCATGGATTTCAAACAAAAGGTTCACCAATGCGATTTGCGTATTTACTTGACACCTCTTGACTTGCTTTGCAAGCGATAATGCTGACCTTTTAGGACAAGGAGAAATTTGGAAGATAAAAACGGCATGATGCTTAGCATCCAACAGAGGATGTAAGGGGGTTAAGGTTTCAGGGAACAGCGGTTTTATTTAAACTATTGATCTTTCCTCGGGAACTTAGACCAATGTACATCTTTCCCCTGTAACTAAGCCCAAACCGGAATGTATAATTA
This sequence comes from Lamproptera curius, assembly GCA_029286875.1. NCBI lineage: Eukaryota > Metazoa > Arthropoda > Insecta > Lepidoptera > Papilionidae > Lamproptera > Lamproptera curius. Next base: position 90,395 of record JAGSMT010000583.1, read on the forward strand.
TATGGTTGAGTTGGGGTCATTGTTCCAATATTTGGGACATGTAGAGACACAAATTTTTAGGTTTAACGGTTTGGCAGGTGTTACGCCCCCCTCAGCTGACAACAATAAACTTCTTCCATACTGAATCTTGTCTCACTTTTTCTTTGCCGGTGGAAAATTATTGAGAACGGGGGAGGAACCCTGTACCTGCCCCTCTGAAAAAGAGCCCAGGGGTTCTGTGGTGTTGTCTCCACTAACCCACAGAATACAAACAATCTTTCCAGCGACCTCTCTTAGGAGAAAGTGCTTCCCAAATCCCTTCCAGCCCTTCTGGGAGAAGTACAGGAGGCCTCAATCCAATCTTGAAAAATATCTGATATCCCATTGAATTTTAATTTAATTTTTTTTTATTTAAAATATTTTTTTTATTCAATTATTATTTAGGACTCTTTGTAAAACCTCTATACCACTATTTTAAAGCTTAAAACTGTTTAAAAACGTTTAGGTGAGAAATGGAAATATTATTTGTTTCTTTAAAAAAAGTATTCAAATTTAGAAACTTTTTTAGTGCTTATACATTAGTAAAGCCGTAAGTACCGATATGAGTTTGTTGTCTGATTCGATTCAAAGTTTTTTTGAGCCTTTAGGGACTTTTTAACACCACCGAGCTTTGATAATACGCCAGATGCGACATTATTAGTTTTTTGAAAAAAATCAGTATTTAAAGTTCATTGCAAAGTTCCATAAAAATTATAATTGGGTTTGAAGTGAGGATTAAGGAACAAAATTGCTACTGTTATGAGCTTAATTTTGTTTAAGATAAATATATTTGTACTTAATTTTTGAAGAATATCAAAATGAACTCACCACTTCAACCGGATAATCAAAAAACCCAAGAAGGAGGTGGAATAATTTTACGCAAGACAATTTCTCTGACAGTTATTAATTGATTCCGGACAAATTTTCAAGTTTTAGAAACTGTTGTTACAGTTCCATTTATAATTTGAAAAATGATATTTATTTTTAAAAATACTTAACGAACATTGCATTGTTGAAATTAACTTTCCTTTGGAATGAAATTTGTTGGTGAATTGTAAAATTTAATAGGATGTCTGGATTCCAAAAGGCCACATTTTTTTGATGACTTTAAGGGAACCCAAAATTTTGTTCTATTTCATCCCATAAAAATCCCAATAAATGGAAATCAGACTGAAATCATTCAAAAATGGCAAGTTTTACCGTAAAGCGCTTTTAGGTGTAGGTATGGAAACCTTTATACCGACAATTAAAAACCCTGGTCGTTGCCAACTTTCTTCCTTTTCCCGGTCTCCGTGAAAAAAGAATAAAAAGAAAACCCGGAACGGGGAATTCAGTCAAAGATCATATACCTTCACTTTTACCCATAAATGGCTGCAGATAATGGAAGGGGATGTTAACCCATCAATGGCATTTAACCAATCCCCCGGCAATAGTGTACAAAGGAAAAGTATTATTTCTTTACACCGCTTAGGAATTTTGGCAAAAATACATTGGATTGGGTTTAAACGCAAATGGTTATTAAATTGAGTAAAATTTCACTAAATAGACGAGATTTTCTGAAATGGGTTTCGAAGGATAAAATTAAAGTTCCTTTAAGTCAATACATTATTCGGTAAAATTATACTATAATGATTTTTTCTAAAGGTGTTTAATAATCTAAAATTGCTTCCAAAGAGAGTATTGATATCAAAAAAAAATTTTAAGTTAAAAACAATGTAACAGAATTATTAACAGAATATATTTTAATGTATATTATGTTTTTTAAACCTTGTTTATATGTTTTTAAAGTTTTACGAAATTTTAAAAATATTATACTAAAATTGTTATATACTATTAGAAAAAAGAATTGAATGGAAAAAGTCAATAAACATCAATGGAGAAGCCCTTCGTCTGGCTTTTGAAAGGAAGGAACAGTGATTCCAATTAAGGATTTTTAGCAATATTCTGAATTTAAATCGAAAGGCAAACCCCGGAAACGTTTAGGTATTAATGTGTATTAGTGTTTCCAAGGTAGACATTTTTATGAAGGAAAATCTTACAAATTAAAAATTTTTGAAAAATTATATCGATTTTAATTGACCTTAAACTTTCAAAGTTTAAAACCATAATCCATTTCTAATTTAAACCCGCTTGATTGTTATTAACAACTTTAAACTTGGGGAGGATTTGTTAGGGGCCTGAACCCTTCTGTTTCCAAAGGCTCGATAATTTTTTTGGGTAGTATGCTTTACTATACCTGTCTCATTGTTCAAAAGACGAGATAGTGTTATCCCCAAAAGCACTAAATATCGTTCATATGATTTAAAATAAGGCTAGGTAGGAATAAATAGAATAAGGTTTGGAGTAAAGAATAATCAACAAAAGGAATTGAGGTAATTTTTTTCTAAGAAAGAAATGTCCTACGAGGGATATAGTCGAAATTTTCCAATGACAAGGCATAAAATTGACTTTTTAAAATTTGTGTGAAAAAATGTTTATTGTTGCACCTGCACGGATTCATTAAAGACCAAAGTGCCCCAAAGGAAAAACTAATTTTGATTAGTTTATAAAAGTTATTGTATCGAAATTTGAAAAAATGACCTTTAAATTTTCCCCAATTTAGTTACCCTTATCATTTGGTTCACAACCAGTTTGTATGTGTCAACACAGCAGGTTTGTTCTTTATTATTTTGTTTTACGGATTTGTTTTGAAAATGTAAAAGAAAAAAAATATCACCATATTTAATGTAGGAAATTTTGCAAGCAAAACAACCGGAAAATATAAAACAGTATAAAGGACAAAACGAGAGGAAGAGAAAGTTTTTGGATCCATACGAAATGAAACGAGAGTTGAATATGGGAAAAGAATACTGTATTTAGGTTGTTGAGACAAAATGGTCCATTTACAAGGAACCGATTCATTATATATTTTGGAAAATTTATTTTGGTATTAACATTTTAAAGCAACAAAGATTTGTGGTTTTTTGTCCTGAATAGGGCTCCACACTATTGAACAGATTTAAAATATTCTTTTACTGGGTTGGAAAAAGCTATAATTTGGTGCTTGAGTAACCTTATTTTTATTCTTTGAATATCCCCATAATTTTGTTCCTTAACATTATTCTAGATTCACTTACATTTTTTTTTACCGATAATAGTTTTTATGTTAATTTGGTTTTTTATTTAATTTTAGCTATATTTAAAATATTGTTATTTAAGGATTGATGTTTATACCTTCCTAAAGTTGATATTTCACTTGTCTTTTCTTTAAATAAAAGAAAAATAGGTTCGGTTTGTAATATTGTGTAATGTAAAGTTTTTTCAATCCATTTTACCTTATAAAACAAATTGTTGGAAACCTGGGGGTGTAGTTCGACCTATTAAACAATGTTTTTAAAATGTTGGTGGTAATTGTCTTGTTAGTGACATTCAATTCATTTAAAATGTGATTATTGTTATTCAGTGATATTTAAGAGGATCATGAACAATAAAATTATTTAAAACAATAAATGTACCAAAACGTTTTAACTTAACATTCCTTTCACATTTTTACGTAATATAAGTGGATAAATTCCTTTATCATGGAAATTTGGGTGTTAAAAATACATCAGCTTCCAGAACTAAGTGCTACCAATTAAGTTTTAAAGGGAAGCAATGTAATAAACTTTTAGATTTGATGGACCGAAATACACAAAATGGTAGTACTGCCAACATGCTGTTAATTATTATTATTATTATTATTAAAATGAAAGGGATGTACTGAGAGTTATTTTAGATATCATACTGGCCGTTAATTATCTCCATATTTCGCATTTTTTATTGCCTAAACAAGCACGGTAAATGTTCCGTGAGAAAAAATTTCTTTAAAGTAACAAAAAAATAGCAAAACCATCACCAATTTATTGATCGTGTTAAAACAATAGAGGTTAAGGTTAAAGGTTTAATACCAATATTGATTAAAAATAATAACTCTATTAAAAACTTTGGGACTTTATATTTTTTTTTTTTGTTTGCGGCAAAACTAAATTTAAAAGATAAAGAATTCAGTCAGCTTTTTTCTTGTTAAACTTTTAGTTTTAAAATAATGTAATGCCTTGGAAGTTTTTGGTTTAATAATTCACCTTGTTCAATAAGTTTGAGTTAATATAAGCAGAAAAAACCTTTTCCATATTAAGTTTCGTACCCGAAACAAAGAGGACTCGTTGCCAGCACTTGCTGTACGTCAGTTCATCTGTAACAGACTTAAAAGTTAGTAACTTTAAGATTAATGACTTTTCAAATAAAACTTTCAAAATGATAAAATGTTCTTGTATTAAATATTATTAAAGAGCAGAATTTTTAATAGATTATAATTTCATACCCATCTTTTTTTTGATATTGAAATTAATGTTTAACGCTTAATGTTTTCATAAACAAAGAATAAATTTTATATACTTTAAATAAAATTATGACAAAATGTCGGTTCAGTCAGAGGGTTGATATAAAACCCACGAATTGGAGTATTATTCGATTTTGTTAACCATAACACCGAAATAACATTTAAAACTCCAAATAGATGATAGTTAAGAATTTAAATTGCCATGTTTAGAAGGTATTAAGTCGTAATTGGATTTTTTATGTATGAAAACTCATCAATATTAGAGAAAAAAAATATTTAGTTACAGCAGACAAAAATATTTATTCGTTATTTAAGATAAAAATACGGGTGCATAAGCTTTTGTGTGCAAGTCCCAACTTGGAATAGGACTCATTGTTCTTTGTTTTATTGATTGCTTTTTGTTTGTTCAAGTTTCGGTAAAAAAAATGGAAATAACCATAAATTTAACTCCTTTTTTTCTTTACTGAAAAGTTTGCAGAAACTTTCAAGGATAGTAAAATTTATGGTTCAGGTATATTATAATATTTTAAATTAGGAAATAATAATTATTATATAAACCAGCCTTTTTTTTATTTAATAAAAGTAGCCTAAGGTACTCCTGGTTAATCAGCTCCCAAAAACCATTCCCAATAAAAGTCTCGCCGTAACGGAGCAGCCATTCCAAGATTAGCCAAAAAGGGACAGACAGACAAAAAATATTATTAAAAAGGTTGTTTAGTTACGTTTATTTGGTTACTAGTCAAGTGTAATTCATTTAAACTGGTGAATATACTTTAAATTTTATTCCTTTGTTATAAACACTTGAAAAACAATATCAATTTTCATTTTTACTGTTTTTTACATCGATTCTTTCAAACTGGAACATAATAAAATTTACATCTCATTGCTCTTTTGATAAAATAGTAAAAGCCAATGCACAATTGAAGAAAATTGTAGAAGTTAAAATGTGTAATTGAAATAATAAAGTAAATTGAATTTTAAATTATTTATAATGTAGCAAGGGAAATCACATAAACCATAAACTTCATCTATATTGTATTAACAAATTTTTATTTTAACATCTTTAACTCCTTCCTTTTTTCGTGAAAACGTGGGTTAAGACATAAAGCAAAAATGAGTTATGTTTATGTTTATAAAAATATACCTTTGCCACGTCCATTTGGCAGGGAAAATTCGGAAAACATTGTGAAAAAAAAGAACAAAATTTTCTCAGATTATAACTGCAAACCTGTGACAATTCTCTGTCACGTTTTGGTAAATAATGTTGATTACTTATTCACATTCCACACTGTTGGATATTCATTTAAATAATGTAACATGTGTTTAATTTCTAGATTTTTGATGTTGTTGTTTTGATTTTAAAAAGGGTTTTTATTGCATCATTTAATATTTTGATTTTCATTTTTTTCACATTTTCATTTACAGTTATAAAAAATTTAGATAAGTACAATTTATTTTAGAGTTAAGTTTAATTTCCTTTGTTAAAAGGTTGCAACGGGAGATTTTAAAATTAACGAACTTCCTTAAATATTTTTTGTAAAATGATCCCGGTTTCATAATTTCGAAACCGAAGTTCATTTTCGCAAAAAAGAATTACAAGATATAAAAGGAGGATGGGGTTCATATTTTTAATATTCTTGGTTAGCCAATAAGTAATTTTTATAGTCTAGCCAATTTAGGGTTTAGGGAAACGAAAAAAACAAACCCAATTCCAATGAACTGGTTGTGGTTCCCTTTTACGGGGAACTTCAAATTAATTGCGGCCTATTTCGCCGAAAGAAGAGTTTGAACTTCCCCTTTCCAGTTTGAAGGGCACTTAAAGCCAAAGGGATATACTGGGAAACGAGACTTAACACCCTATGTCTCACCGGTAGGGGCGCGTTTGGGATACTGTTATTGTCGATGTCTATAAAGGCCGGGACTATTCCATCAGGTGGCCTGGATCACCTTCGCCGGGTGGCACAAAAAACATTCTAAACGAGAAGTCGTTCTTATTGGGCAATTTAGCCAATTATCAAAGATAATTTTGTTTTTCTTAATCGTATCGATCAGACTTTTAATAACAAATGTAAATTTAAAAAAGGTATAAGAAACATCAAATCAATTAGTGGATATTAATGTTGTTAGAAAATAATGTCTCAAAGAAATATTATTAATATATATTACCAAAGACAGTATAAAAATAAATATTAATGAAAGTCTTTTATCAACAGACAAGATATTTATTCGTTCTTTATAGGTAATCTGGTGCAAAACCTTGTGTGTGGGTTCAAAATGCAAGGATATTGGTTGCTTTTTTATCGACCTTTTTGGTTGCTTAAGCCAATAAACTTAGAATGTTACTTTTTTTCCTTTTTCTGGAAAAATTTTTTATTAGTAGAAAATTACACTTACTTTTAATGGTTACCGTCAAAACGGCCTAAACATGGGATTAGGATTTTATAAAAGTAAAATAGCAATAAAGAAGTAAACATGGTTTATTCAAACATAAGTCCTTCACAAAAATTATTACAAATATAAAGAATCAATCAAGGCCTTTCTAGGGATAAAAATCACTAATAAGTTAAGAGGAGAAAACTTAAAATTTGAAAAGGAAATTAAACATAAGTAAAAACTTTGGAAAATATTTTTAATTTTTTAATAGAATAATAACCAAGTAAAAATAAATGAAAATCTATAAAAACCACAAAAAGTAGGCACACAATTGAAAAAACGGGAGCGAAGATCTTTGGCTTAGAACGGGTAACTTTCTTCATATAATAGAAGCCACGAATCTTTTTGGTTTCCGACGATGCGTTTCATCAATAATTTATGGCGGGAAGAAAAGAGGGCCCTTGATCCCAAGTAAATCACTGTTGGACTTGAATAAACTTGCTTGTTTTCTTAATATTTACTTTAACGTCGAAGTTATAAAAAAAGATACAGTTAATTGAAGTTAGTTTTGGAAAGTTTTCTTTACCATTTTTTCTTCTTCCTTTATCCATTGTTCAAAACTGCACATGACTTATGCACTGATCAGGCCTGTAGCGCATTTTTTAAGCTCAAATTAATTGGTTTCTTTAATTATTTTTCTGAATACGTATACCCTATTTTTTAATTAATTCTCCATACCTTTTTATTACTGGAAAATTTTCTAACGACGGCAAAAGCCGTAATATTTATAAAATAGTACCAGTCTGGCCACTTATGTCGGTTGTTTGGTATTCGGTCATGTCTTAGTGATGCGGAAAATGCCGTAAATTGAATTTCCTACCCAATATTTGTGAAAACAAATAAAAAAACCGTTTAAACATAACACCGTTAATATCCCACAAAATTTAAATAAGCCCTGACCATTTTTTTACTAGTTAATAGGTTTTATGATGTTATTTTATTCAAATTAAGTTTACGCTCTCTTAGCGAAATCCGGATAATTAAAAATTAATTCACAATTTGGTAAGATATTTGTTTTTCTTTTTAAATGATTGAAGTTTTGATACGAGAGGATGGTTTCGATGGTAAATAATAAAGCCAACCCAAGGATTTGTACCGACGCTGTAAGTCTGTGTTCTTTTTGTATTTAATTTCCTTTAATTTTTGTACCGGTAAGCATTTATAAAATTAATCAATTTTAAAAGACCGAAAAGGTAAGAACCACCTTTTATCTTTTTGACCAACTTCCCAAAAGAAAAGAGATACCAATTAGGGACCGTTATTTTTATTACCCTTCTTTGCCTTTTTTTTTTTACGGAAGGCAACACCTGTTGAGGTTCCCATTTTTAAAGTAATTTGCAATGAGTAGAGTCAGAATACTTTTCTAAGGGATACCTTGGAGGAACATCTCAATGTTGTCGTTTTGTCTGCCCAAGATCGGTGGTATAACAATGGGGTTAACCAGGGATCGCGACCGTTGGGCCCAGTCGATCGTGGAGGAGGTTAAAAAGTATAAATGTTGACCAGATACCCAACGTAATCACCCTTTAACCCATCATCTTGTATAATATTTCCAACCGCCATTCCGTTCTTATTTATCCCTATTTTCCGGTATAGTTCTTTTTTGGCGCGATGACCAATAAGGGGAAGCGGTAGAACGCGGGACAACGGAGACTTCCTTAGAAACAGTTGACAGTAGAAGGTTGGGAGCCTACCAGGGTTAGACTTAGGACGTTTCCAACAATTTCTTATTTTCTTCCGCCTGAATCCTAGGGTGGTATGGGGTGATTTAGGAAACCGTAGGTCGTGGGTTGAACCTGGGGGGACTTAACGAATTTTCATTGTTGTTTTTGTTTTTGGCAATTTAACCGATCACCCAATTGTCCGAAAAGAAGAAGATCCATGCGTCGGATGGGTAAAAATGTCGGTTCACCCACCAACCCGCTTTGGACCAGCGTGGTAGGTCCAAAAACCCCTAATGGATAGGGGCGTATTAGGGGAGGCCTATGTCCAGCAAGTGGACTTTAAAAGGTTGATAATGATGATGATGATGATGATGAACCCTTGTTCACTTTACTGTTTAGTTTACCTATTTGAATCCAAAGTTATTTAACGTTATTTATAATTTATAACATACCAAAACTGCTATTTACAACCGGCCTTTTAAATCAAAGGTGGCCTTTATTATTTAAGGCAGATACTGGTTTGGGGAACAAATTATCCACCCAGTTAGAGGTGAATAAACTAGGTAATGTTATTCTTCACTTTTGTGCCATCAAAGAAATTTATTCACGGTTTGGATTTACTACATTGTTTATTATAAAAATTATGTTTTCCCAAAAATTTCCAAATTAGTTTTTTACAAGTTTCTTCCACAAATGTGCTCCTAAAAACAAAAGCTTATCATTTTTTATCAAGAAGGGAATTGAACTACTTTACTAAGGAAAGGAAAACTGCTGCCCTAATATGAATAATCCCCCAAAGCTCAAAAAGGAAATTGGCAACATTTTAAAAATGCGTAATAACATTTAGACTGACTTTCCAGCTAGCAAGCATATTAAAAAGGAAATTGCGAACCTGAAATCCAAAAGAAACAAAAAAAATGTTTTCCCAATTGAGCAAATTAAAAGCTGCAACTGAATTTTTTCTAATCAAACAGAATTGCAACAAAAAGTGCAAACCCTTTTTGCTGTGGAGAATACATCAAAGAAATCCTCAAAAGTTTCGGATTACTGTTCGGTTAATTTTAAAAAATAAAAAACAAAATTTAAAAAAGTTGTTCCGGGGATTACAGTTGTCGCGGAAATACCGTTGCCGCAAGAAAAAAAGAAAACTGAAACGAACAAATTAAATAGATCTCTGCGAAAAGCGAGCGAAAAAGCAATGCCGGATTTGACGAGTCATCAGATGTCACTTGATGCCGCCACATATTTTTTTTATTCCGGATGGTCTTCCCAAGTTTCCGGACCAAAGAAAACTGTTTGGTTGGATTTCCTAAAAAAAACCGTGGCCTTTGATATATTCACGGATTCCCAACAATATTTTCCAGATTGCTATGCATTGTATAAACCCCGAATCAATGACAACTGATGGAGCTTGAATTTGGGTAATCATAATGGTCTTTTGGCCAAAGACGAACATTTTCCAGATTTCATTAGCTACCACCGCAACCATTTACAAGTATCAAGAAAGGGATTTTAAACACGGAACAATGTGGATAGATATTTTTAAGATTGTAAATTCCATAAATGGAAAATCCCTCCAAAGGTTGGCCTTTAAACAGCAATTAGATTAAAGGAAAGAGAATTGGCAATGACGCTGTTGTGAGGTGGTTTAATTGGAGGGCAAAAGCCAAAGATATCGAGACTATTGGGAAATAATAAAAATTTTTGATGAAAGGGGTGAGGATTATTAGCAAGTGTGAATTAGATCAAGTAATTGTTTTTGGCAAGATTTTAATGGAAAACGAAAGAACAAATCCTTTCGTTAACGGATTCTTGCCTTGTAGACTACGGCAAGAATAAAACATTCAAGAAATGATTTGAGTTCTATTGCAAGTTTCAATGACAAACAGCGTCTATTGGAAAGGGACAAGAAAGAAAAAATTAAAATTGTTACCATCAAGGATCATATGGAAAAACATCCAACCTTAACAATATATTTCTAAGAAATATAGACGGAAAAGGCAGTGGTAGCAGACTTAAATTGTTTTTGGGGATTTCAGAAAGATTGAGGACTTTTGATTCAATCTTATGTTATCCATTCAAATGGTTCCATTGATCCATTGGGATATTTTAATTGGATACAAATTTGCAGATACATTTCAAATGGAGAATTTGATGTTACAAAAGAAATTATTACTTCCCAAGCGACATATTTCTTAAAGCAAAGTCATCCGGGAGGTCAAGAATTCTGGGCAATGGTTTCAACGAAAAATATCCAAGTTTGTAGAAATGTTTGAAAAACTTATTTGTGTTTTGTTCAAATATTAAATGTAAGTCGGCATTTTCCACTTAAAGCAAAAAAAAGTAAAAACAATTCTCCGGTTGACAGACGTCATAATTGGGATTCTTTAAGGTTACAATTCAACCACAAAACCCTGATTATAAATAAACCAGGGAAAGATACCAGACGCAATGCCTTAAATTAATATATATGTGGAATAAATAGTTAATATGTATAATTTTCACAATAATGTTCTTTCTCCAAAAAATAATAAATGCTAATTGATTTGATTGAATATGCAGTTTTACTTGATTTCTAGAAGTATTTAATTGGGATCGCACAGGGTCTCGTTAGTGAAAAAAAACTTAGGTCCAATCAAGTTCCAACCTCGGTATAAGGATTTGGGGTCTGAAATATAGAAAAGGACTGCTTCCTATAAGGGCTTGTGAAAGGAACCTCCTCGTGTGGATTAAGGGTGAATCCGGGATATGTTATTGTGTCGGAGGGTTTAAGATGACCGACCTCGTCCGCAGGAGACATCTGGTGGCTGTGGAGGGGTCGCGGCCATTTAATGTTTTAAGGATTAGATTCAAATTCAAATATCTTTATTCAATATAAAGGTAACACTTGCTTATTGATTGGTTCGGACGCTACTACCGGTTCGGAAATAGGGCGACCTGACCCTGAGAAGAACCGGCGAAAGGAACTAAGGGGCCTATTTTGTTTATCTTTTAAAATAATTAAATATATACATATAAATTTTCTTATGAGTTTAATAAGTTTTTATTATTCGTATATTATATTTGAAAAAGTTTGAGCGAGCATTCCATTACCAGGTTGTGTTAATATTTATAAATTATTAATGTTAATAACTTTAACAATAAACGTTCCTTTTACTACTTTTTAAATTTAATTAACAGTTAAATTCTGAAGTTTACTGGGATTTTGTTGTAAAAGCATACATTTGTCCCCATAAAAGATTTTATTTATTCTTCGATCTAGTTCGGAAGAAAAAATGTTTGTTTTCAGTATTTAGAGTGCGTCCAATGTTACGAAAATCCTTTCTATTTTTTTGCACAAATTGTTTAGTTGTCATCATTTTTGGAGATGTTCAGTTGTTTCATCATTTTTATTGGATCTGTTTGATGATTTTAAAAAAATTCAAAGATATTCGAGAAATAAAAAATAATTGTTTTAAAAACACAACAGGTGCAAAAATTAAAAACGCTGGCTGAACCCAACCCTTTTTACATAATTGTTCTTTTTTGTAAATTTTTCTTGAAATAGGCCCTAAAACGCATATAATATCTGTATTTTTAAGTTTAACCCATTGTACCATTTTAATGTAAAGTATGTTTAAAAATTAAGGTAAGGTATTCAAAGCCTATTCAAGGTAATTATTCGGAAGTCCGTTCATTTAAAAACTTGGACGCATTCTCTTTGTGCATAGAACATGTCATTGAGATCATTTTGGATATAATTAATGCATAAAAAGATAAGTTTTGGTAAAAAGCACGGTGTTATCCGCTTAAATTTTAAAACGAGATTTAATTTCCCACTCTACCTTTTTAATAAAACGGGTCCGAGTTATTCTTGGATAATTTAAAAAGTTCAAAAATATTAGACAACCAACCACAAGATATTTTTACTTTTTGAACAATATATTCATCGAAAATGCCTTTTTAGACATTTTTTTAAAACTACAAACGTAACGTAAAACTATTTTTTTTTTGCTATTGGTTATGATATAGAAATAGATATTACAAAAATTTACTCCAAAAAGTTAAGGAATTTTAAAGATTATGTAAAGGTAGGTTGTTTAGGCAGTCGCAAAGGTTTAAAAATTTAATTCACTTTGACACCTGTGTAAGTTTTTGTATAAGACCGCAAAAGTTCAATCACTTAGGATTGTTACAATAGAGAACATTATTTATTGAAAAAGGTAAGTACGGCAAAGATGGTCAGGTAAGGTTAAAATATTTTAACAGATCTGGTTTTACATAATACCAATAACATAATTCCCCTATAACAACAAACCCAATAACCCTTCTATTAAGAAATGTTTTTGGTCGGTTAATAAAATAGGTTTGATACTAAATTTATTTAAACACTAAGATGTAAAATATAAGAATGCCATGCAAAGTAATTTTAATTATTTTTTATGTAAACTCTAATTACTGTGCCAACAACAATCTGTTTTGATGAATTTTGAACTCCGGGATGCCTTCCCTTTATAAAAATAGGAACAAATTTTCATAAACGTATTTATATTTAATTTAAACAAGAAGTAATTTTTTTTTTATTTTGGATTTGACTTAATTGTTGCTTTACAGAATACCAGGTTGGTCGTATGACCCCAAGCTGCAAGACTTAAACCATCGGTAATTTCACATCAGCTATTTGTTGTTTTCTTTTGAAGTGTTCTTGGACAGATCTCTTTGTCAGGCCTTTGTAAGAGAGACCATATTTAAATCCAACCCAAACCCCTGGGCTTGCAAAGAGGGGTAATTCAATTAAGGCAAAAACTTTTGTATTTCTTTATTATTTATTTAAAAAAGGAAGGTTGTTTTAATTAAGGTCGGGCAGGCCTTAATTTGGCAACAAAAAAAGGCTTTTGGTTATCTTTTGTGGAGTGTCTTTGAACCCGAAACTTTTTGTTTTTCAAAATCCATCAAGAATCAGAAAACATGGAAAGCAAGTCGTTTTTAAATACACCAATTAATGTAATTAATTGGTTCCAATCGATTATGGGTTACGGTGTTCGTTCTAATTGGAGATAAGCCATCTTAGCAGGAGGGGATATTAAGGTGACCCAGTTTACGGATATAAATAATAAAGGTTCATTGGCCTGCAGTCTAGGGAGGGCGTTTGTTTTTGAAACCGGTGGTCGGGTTGAATCCTGGGGACGCAAAATTTCTCATTGTTGTTTCCTAATTGGGAAGGGGCCTGGATCACCCAATTGTTCGGAAAAGTAAGATGATCCAAATTTGGTGGCATTAAAAAGTCGGTCCACCCACCAACCCGCATTGACCAGCGTGGTGGATAATGGGTCCAAACCCCCAAGGAAGGGTGGTATTAATGCCATGTCCAGCAGTGGACCAACAAAGGCTGATGATGTGAAAGGGATGAAGGTTAAAATGAAACATCGGGCATTCATAGCCTAATTAGACGGCCAACGTGATTGAAAATTTTATTCAAAAGACCGATTTCATTTGTTTTTCCGGTTTTCAAACAAAAAACAGAAAATAACAAGTATTTTTTAGTGCTTTGCCTTTAACTGTGATCCAAATTTGAAATAGAAAAAACTTTAAAAAATAATACATTAGTAAAAAATTAAAAAGCACAACATTTTAGTTTTCAACTATTTTTTTTCATGCTTTCATTTTGGTAACTTTCATTTTAGGACAAAAGCATAACCTTTACCATTCTTTATACCATCAAATCTTTGTTATCTATATTTTGAGGGCGGAATAAACTGATATTTAAAATTTAAAGTTAAAAGATCTGAGGTATAAGAAAAGTTAATTATAGTTTTTAAGTTTTGATAAGAGGTTGTTTTTGAGACCGTTTTAGAATAAAAAGAGGCACTTGTCATAAAGGGGGCACCCACCTTTATATACCCCTGCCATGAAATTCCCTGTTGCCCTGACTTTGTTAACCACCACCACAAAAAGGTTTTTACTACACCAACAAAATTAGATTTAAAAATTGGAAACCAAATATTCCATTAAACACAATTGGCCACTTCATTTCCGCCCGTTATTACCTTAAAATGGTTGGAAACCAAGTATTTCGGAACAATTTCCCAAAGAGTGTTTAAAATCTGGAAGGGTCAAGTCCTAAAATGAAACAAAACAAATTGATTCCAAAAAACCATTCTTTGTCTCTTTAAGCCTGTTTTAAAAGAACTTGGGCACTGAAATTAACAAAATTTTAAACCCTGTTTGGAGTATATTTAGAAGAAAGTCCCGCCAAAAATTTGTTCCAACCTGATACAAATTATAACAAATTTCTTTAATTTCCTTTTAATTGATCGGCGTTTATTTTAAGAAACATTCATCTAAAACCTTTAATCTAATTTTTTACCCTATTTGGGGGACAGGAACCCCCGTGGCCAAGGTTAAATCTTTTCCAAACAACTTTTTGAGACCGGAAATTAAACCCGTGGGTTTTTAAAATCCCTATTAAAAAAATTTATTCTTTTTCGTCAATTTAAAATTTAATTTGTCGCTTTTGTAAAAACCAATTTGGGCCTGGTTAATTAAATTTCAAAAATTTGCCATTGAACATTTTCCAAGGGGACCGTTTCTTTGTTTAAGGTCAAGGAAAGGTTTTAATTTCAGTAAAACAAATAAAAAATTTTTTCCCATGTTTAAATCCGATTTATATTAATTTTTAATTTTAAATTTTCGAAACCAATTTTTTTTCCTTAGTAATTGCTTAACCGGGTAATGGTTTTAAAATTAAAATAAAATTTTCCTGGT
Organism: Lamproptera curius; assembly: GCA_029286875.1. Classification (NCBI taxonomy): domain Eukaryota; kingdom Metazoa; phylum Arthropoda; class Insecta; order Lepidoptera; family Papilionidae; genus Lamproptera; species Lamproptera curius. The sequence continues at coordinate 105,611 of JAGSMT010000583.1, forward strand.
TAAATTTAAAAACTGGAAATTTTTTGAAAATTCTTGTTTTAATCTCATCTTCTTCCGGAACCTTGGGAAGTCCACGTACAATATTTTAATTATAAACCCTAATCCTTTTCAAATTTTTGGAAAATCCCAAGTTTTCCAATTTGGCCGGGTTAAAACTTTTAGAAAAAAAACAACTTTTTTTAGTTTAAAAGGTTTTGAAACCCCGATTCCTTTTAAATATTTCCCTTTAAAAAAGGTTGTGAGGCCAGAATTTTTATTCCTTTTGTTAAGATTTTCAAAAGAATTTAAAATTTTTAAATTAAAATTTTGTTGTGGCCTTAAATTCAAGTAATTAAAATAATATGTTCATTAAAAATTTATGCCATCGAAAGGAAACCTTTGGGTAAAGGAGTAAATTAAAAAAAATTACTTAAGCATAAATTATAATTTGTTTTCATTGGAAACGAAAAATTTAAAAAATAATTTTACCGAATAAACGTTTGGAAAAGGACCTTGCGGGCCTTAATTAAAATTTTCTTATTGGGGTAATTCCCTTTGTTTTCCCTTTTATTTTTTGCCAAGTTGGCCTAGTTAACCCTTTAAAATTAAAAAAATGTTTGTTAAGTTGACCTGAAACTATTAAATAAAATTGCCCTTTTTGGGAATATTCTTTGGTTAAAGGAATTCATGTTGAAGAATTTCCTTTCTTGAAACGTTTTAGCAAGTTTCCCAAATAAATTTTATATTATTTAACCCTTTGTTTTCCCTTTAATTTGAAAAAATTGTTATTTCCCATTTGGCTTAATTTTTATAATTTATTTTTAGAATAATAAATTTCCAAAACCATGTTTTATCCAAAATTTTAGTTATTCCTTTCTTAAAAAAATTATTTTAAAAAAAATTTATTTGAAATGGTTAAATTAATTTAAATGGTAAGCACCTTTTTCTTTATATTTATAAAACTTTAATAAAATTTTAAATTAAAATTAAGCTTTCTTTTTAAACCCAAATGTTAATAAAATTTCTTAATTAAAGAAGGTTGGCTTTTAAATCTTTTTATTCCAAAATAGTAGGAAAATAACTTGTTGAAAAGAATTGGCGAAAATTAAAAAATTGTTTCTTTGGAAACCCATGAAATTGAAGGAAATTTTTTTTTCCCAGGTTTTTCCCACCCAAAAGAAAGTTAAACTCACTGTAAACCTGCGGCTTCCGTCGGCGTGGAATTGGCCTTGGTTCCGGTTGGCCCATCATTTTGTAAATGGGCCTTTGGTTTCCCCCTTTTTTATTTTTCCTTTAATGGGAATCGCCAAAGTTAACAAAATTAGAATATGTTTTTATTTTTACCCGCAAATTTTTCCTGGTTTAACAAAATTGTCCCCTTAGGTGGTTTGGAACACACCGTTGGTCCCAAATTAAAAATTTACCAATGCGACCTGAGCTAAGTTTTAAATTTGCTTGGCCAAATTTGTACCACAAAACTTTTTTACTTTGTTCAAAAATTTGGGGAATTTTAAATTTTATTTCAAATTTTTATTTGGTACAGTTTGAAACCAAATAAAATTGCCTATGATTAAATAACCCCACTTAAATGGCTCCCCTTAATTCTTAATTAAAAAATCGTTTTATGTTTAAAATAATAAAGCCCTTTGGTTTATTTTCCATTTGTTTTTTACCAAAATTAATTAACGTTTCTGGAAAATAATACGACAAGTACCAAAAATTTACCGAAATTTGTTAAAACAAAGCGGTAAGAAGGAAAAATTATTTTCGCTTTAAAAATTTTTAAAAAGTAATTAATATTATGGAAAATTTCTTTTATAATAAATGGTTAAGAAAAAATCTTTAATTAAAATTTGCAACAGTTTTCAAAATTATTTAAATACATTTTTTACTAAAAAGTTAGGCGGAAAACATAACAGTTTTAAAAAATTGTAGGAAGGGTTCTGGTTAAAAATGTTCAAAAAAAAATTGGTTTCTTTGTCCCTTTAACAAGCCTAAAATTGGTTACGCCAAAATTTTTTTTTATTTCCGGTTTAATTACGCCTTCCCTCCTTTTCCTAACCTTTCAAAAAGTGGGTATAAATAAATTTTTTAAAGTTTGGGGAGCGGGTTGTTAATTTCGTTTGGAGTTTTTGAAAAAATTTCTTTAAAATTAACTTAAACGAAATTTTTATCCTCCTTCCTAATAGTTTTAAGTTTAGGGATTGAAAATAATTATTTGGAAATCGCTTCCACTTTCAAAGAGGTTTTTATTTTCCTTTACCATTTCCCAATCCTTGGCTTCAAACAGCGTTGTCTCGAACCGGATTACTTTGTGGTTTCGGAAAAAGCAATTTTCCTTGGTCCCTTTTGTTTAACCTTATGGTACCGGCTTTTGGGTTAATCAAAGAGGTTACAAATTTATACCACCCACTCAACCAAAATATTGTTTACTTTTGGAAAAATTCGTTTTAAGAATTAAAATATTTAATTTTGGTTAATTTTATTTGGGAAATATTACAATAAGGCCGTTGCGATGGACACTACTTTGTGCAATTTGGGTCTATTCTGCCAATTGAAAATATTAAGCCCGGAAAACAGGAAAAATCTCGAGGTAAAAAATGTCTTTTTATTGTTAAAACAAAATAAGAAATCCTCTTTTGAAAATTATAATTTTTCCAAAAAATAGTTTTGTTCGTTTAACCTTAAAATTTTTTTAAAAGGGCCTATAGAAAAGAAACCAAATAACAGAAAAAAAATGCTTTTTAAATCCCAAAACGTTACAATCAAAAAAATATTTATTTAAAAGAAAGAAGAATTAATTGATAAGGGTAAAAAAGGTTTTTAAAAGGCAAAGTTTAAATACGAATTCTTAAGTTTCGGGTTCCTTGAAATTTATTGGAACAAACAGTGGTAAAAAAAATGGCCAAGTTGGAACCTTTAATATTTAAATTTTGCATTTATTTTAATTAAAAGCAAACCTTTATTAAGCCAAATAATTAATATCAAGCTTATTAAGGTTTGTTCAACAAAGGTTTTAAATTCCTAAAATTAATTTAAGGAATTCATAGGTTAAACGGTTTATTTTTTTTTTTTTTCCAAAAAAAATTACTTTTTTGTTTTTTTGTAAATTGAAAAAATAACAAAATTTGTTTCAAAACTTTTATTTTATTTCAAAATGGTTTACCAATTAAACCCTTTCTTCCCTTTTAAAATTTCTGAAATTGGTTTTTCCCGCCTGTACCCTTTGGCTATAGCGGGTTAGACTTCGAGAAGAAAATTTGGGGTAAACCCTAAAATTTCCCAATAAACCTGTTTGAGCCTTTTGGAAATTAAACCAAATAAATGCTGCCTTTTTTTGGAAAAGGGGTTTATTGAAAAATTTATTTAAACCGCCTCCCATTTCCCACATGTTAGGGAAAATTGATTGTAAAAAAGGGAGAAATATTGGTAGGTTCTGTTGTTCCTTTTGAAACTGTATGGTTTACCCTTGAGTAATACTTTTGGTAAAGGGCCTTTAAAACAATTTTTAAATTCGACATCCGCAATGGCTTTGCCCCGAACTTATGAGGCCCATTCCAAAAAGGATCTCAATCCTCTAATTTCCAACCCTTATTACCCTTGTTAACTGCTTCAAGGCCCCGTGGTCGTCTCTCTTTGTTAAGGGTTTTTTACGGTATTAAATTTTTATTGGTTCCAATAACGGTGGGGGACCGAGGAAATGGGCCCGTCCCTGACGGTACGGATCACCCGTCTCGGCCAGATGAGAAAATTCTTAAAAAAGTACTTCAAATAATATTACAGCAGAAAATCTACATAAAGTGTAATTGCTAAAATATAATAGCAGTGGTGTAAATATAAAAATACTTTAGGAGATTCTGCTATGCTCTTTTTATTTTGGTATTATATATTTATTTATATTGGTGAACCTACTTAGACGTTTCTATACTATTGTAAGGTCGGCTGTTAGACAATACCTAAGACTGTAAGCTCAAATGTTGTACACAGGTACATCATTTTGTGTAAAAGATTAAATCAAATAAATAAATACAAAACATTACAATAAATATAATAAAACAATAAACATTAATAACATTCAAATTAATGTCCAATATAGCCTATGGCCTTGCGTATGAACTATTGTTCATGTAAATCAGAATGGATTAGAAGCTAATTAATGATAACTTGGGAAAATGACTAGGAGATAAAAGTTTAATTGATATTTGCCAAAAATTACGAGAAACTATTTTCTAGGTAATTTAATCTCTTGAATTGATTTAACATAATGTGACTTGTGGCGAATATCTATTTGTTAAGTAAAACAGTTACTATGTTCCTTCCTGGCATCATGGACTTCTTTCATTGCATTATGTTTATAATTTTATCTAATATAATGTGAAAACTTTGCTATGGAACACGTTATTGAAAAGTAGACTTATATTTTTTGAAGTTGTTTTGGACATGTCTTTGTAGCTCGGGAAAAAGTTTTTTTCTTTTAGTCTGTAATAGGAGGATGAAATGCTCTTAACTCATCATGATATAATAACATTTTAGTTTAATTTTTACTAAGCTACCTTATAAAGTAGTCTTGCAAATTAATTAATAAATGTTCCATGATTTTTTGACGCTTTCTAATTTTATATTTATATTTTTTATCAGATAACAGGCCCTTTTAACACTCAATAAATCTGAAAATCACCGAATGCAAACGCCACAATGTTACAATGTGTTAATAATACTAAATGTTGATAACGCAATACATACACATGGAATTTAATGTGTTTCCGATACTGTTTCCCGATTGTTTCCAGCACCCTCTGTCATTAATGTTATTTGATTTGATAAATACGAATGATAAAAAATAAACAAGAAAATTATATTAATAATTAACGTTTTTTTACCGTTTATATTAAGCATAAAATATACAAAAGAGGTTCCCACCTATATAATTATTCATCACGATATCTTTGGAACCATAAGGCGTAGCGACTTGAAATTTAGTAGGAATATTCCTTTCGCAGAAGCAGCAGTAGAGAGTAATTAAAAAAATCAGATTTTCTAAAATCAGTCAATTTCTAAGATCAGATATTCTAAAATTGATATAAAAGCATTTCACGGAAATTAATTGCATAAATGTATATGTTTTATTTTATTTTATACAAAACACTATCGTCTCAAGAAAAGGCTACCATTAGTATAGAATTTACACATTATAGCTTCTTAAATCTATTTTATTACAATGCACACGATGCGTCTACATATACTTTCAACTCTTACAGAAAATATCAAAAATGCAATCAGGTACAGACAACGTACAATTTTAATTTATCAAGAAATGTTTCATATTGATATTCCTCTTTATTACAATACATTTTATTATTTCATTTCGTTTTTATGAGTAACGTCTTAGGAAAAGACTTTAAACCCATTTTAAAGAAAATTTAAATATAGCGGTAAAATCAAGTTTATGTTTTTGTTCAAATTATTATCAACGTAGATTTTTAAGTTTGTATCTCAAATGATACTTTTATTAAAAAAAATCCGTCCATATGTTGACAACACATGTTTTCAAATAAATTCAATACGTGTTTTTCAGTGCTCAATAAGTCGATAAAAAATTTAGAACATTATATATATATTATATACATTACATATATATTCAATAGCATTGTCTACCAGTCAACCTTTGGGGTGGTGCATCGATAGCATTGTGGGTGCACAGATAAGAAGCAGAGCACAGGTAAGAAAAATTTCCTTAAATATAACAAAAAAAAATTATAAAAATAAACATATAATCCTAATATGCATATATATATAAATAATTTAAGTAGTGCCTTAGTGTAATTAAGAAAACTGACTAGGCTTTAAATTAATTTAATAAATTTGTTGATTTCATGTAAATTTAATTTACATTATTTGTTAATTTTACCATTATTTTATTGCTACCGACAAATATAGATGGCATTATATTATACAATTACCTTAACATTATTGCCAAATTTATAAACGTAGTTTCTATGTTTGTTATCTGCTCTGCGCAATACTGTTCAGTAAACACTCTAGAACTCTCTATTTGCTTATAACTCTCCGTACCAATATATGTTTCTGGTTTATTCCTATGATTTGCTAATCCTTTGGCCGCCTCCGTGGACCCACGGTATTGGCCCTAGCTTTATAAACCGGAGGTCGTATCCCGATCTAAATAAATCCCTAAAAAAAATCCCAAAAGTATAATGTTCCATGCTAGCCCAGTCATATTAGGTAAAAAAAGGGGTCAACCTCGGAAAGAAAGATAATAAGCTGCAAATTGGTATGAACCTTTGTTTTGTCATTCTAAATGTTGTCTCAAAAGTCACAATCGTTATCGTGTCCGCGTCTCAAGATATTCAAGGTCAAAGGTCACAAAAATCGGTTTCACGCGAATATCTGGCTTCCTATCGGTTAAATGAGATTTGCATTTATTATAAAAGTTGTAGGCTATAAAATTCTCTACAACTTTTGTTTAAACTTTTTCATACAACCAACCGTTTTGAAGGTAGAGCGCGAAGAGTGCACATCGTACAGTCATATACGGCCTAATGCAAGGTCAAGCGTGAGTTATGGTTATACGTACGATGGTGGATTTCTTCTGCATCGCGTCGTATGGAGCAAAGACGATACTTTCTCTTTTATTTTAAATAAGTACATTAAATATTTACAAACACATTATGGCTCAGCAATTGTTGTTGTATTTGACGGATATTCGGACTATAGTAAAAATATTAAAGCACTGGAACAACAAAGAAGAACTGCTGCACTTTCAAAATCATATGAAGTTTGTTTTGACGAAACAATGGTTGTGCCAATCAGTCAAGAAAAATTTTTATCAAATGGGTCTAAAAAAAAAAAACTATCGACATGCTTGTTGAAAACTTTAAAACTGTTAATATCACAACAAAACAAGCCAGAGATGATGCTGATGTTCTCATCATTGACACAGCTATTGCCTTATCAGAACATCAAAAGACTGCTGTCATCATAGGAGAAGATATCGATTTGCTCGTTATTTTAATTGGACGTACTCAGTCACATCATCAGGAAATTTTTTTGAAAAAAGTTGGCAAAGGCAATGTCAAAACACAAATATATTCTACTAAACTTGTCCATCATATGCTGAAGCTCGTGTGACAACGGCTCCTTCGTCAGCAAACATCGACGTGCAAGTCCTCACGATACCGTTTAGACTTGAGAAGGGCGGTGTTAAAAAGTCTCCCATCAGTCCTTGTGCAGAGATGGACACCATGACGGCACTCGTCAAAAGCAACTTCTAGGAAAAACGAGAAAAAGGTACCAAAAAGGAAGGTGCCAAGACAAATCCCTGTCGGACGCCTCTACGTACTGCGAAAGGCTCAGATAGGTCGCCATCGAAAAGACCAGAGCCTTTCATTTCTTCGGGAAACGATTTAATGAGACTTAGCAGCTTTGGTGGATATCTCTCTAGTGCCGTGTACAGACCTTCTCTGCTTACGGTATCAAAGGCCTTGTTCAGGTCAACGAAGGCAATAAAGAGTCGTGTGTTCATCTCACGACACTTCTCTTGCAGTTGTCTGAGCGTGAATATCATGTCGACTGTGGATCGATGGGCTCGGAAACGGCATTGAGCTTCTGGGTAAATGCGACCAGCCAGTTGTTGGAGCTTAGAAAGTACGACACGTCCAAACAACTTTCCCACGATGCTAAGAAGGGCTATCCCACGGTAACAATTGCAATCGCCACGGTCACCTTTTCCCTTGTATAATGTCACTATGTTAGCATCGCGCATTTCTTGAGGCGCGAAACCCGCCTCCCAGCATCTACACAGCAGTCTGTATATGGAAGGTCCCACACACTCCAACTTTATATCCTCTGCATAGGTTTCATCGTTACCAGGGCTTTTCCACCGCTTAAGCTGCTTAACGGCCTTACGGTACTCTGTGACAGTAGGCTCTTCCAACTCACTCCAGGTAGGCAATTTCAGCATTAGATTCAGTGTAACTGCCTCGAGATCAACTGGTTGTGAGCAAAGCCTGGTGTAGTGTTTCACCTAACGTTGCATTTGTCGGCCGCTGTCAGTAATAACAGAGCCGTCAATTTCCTTCAGAGGTGCCGTCTTCTTGGGAATCGGACCAAGCGCTCTTTTGATTCCCGAGTACAGTCCACTGAGATTTCCCGTGTCAGCGCAGGCATGGATTTCAATACAAAGATCTGACCAATGCGCATTTGCGCATTTTCTTGACACTCTCTGCAATTCTGCTTTCGCAAGCGATAATGCCGATCGCATTTTAGGACAAGGAGAAATTTGGTAGCATAAAACGGCATGATGCTTAGCATCAAGCAGAGGATGTAAGGTGGCCAGGTTTCAGCGAACAGCGGTTTTATTTAAACTACTGATCTGTCCTCGGGAATCTTAGAGCTCAATGTACATCTTTCCCCTGTAACTAGGCCCAAACTGTTAATGTATAATTATATGTATGAGTTAGCAAAGGTCATTAAAAGCTACAATATTCAAACATGTAGAGACACAAATCTCTTAGGTCTTAACGGTGGCTAGTTGTTACGCTCCTCCGCTGACAACAATACAACTTTACCATACTGAATCTTGTCTCACTTTCTTGCCTTGTGCGGTACCAATAATTTTCAGAGGAGACGGGAGGCACATCTGTACCTCCCCGTCTCCTCTGAAAATTAGTGTTTGTGTTCTGTAGATTAGTCTCTACTAACCTACAGAATACAAACACATCTGTTCTTCAGCGACTTCTCTTAGCGAGAAAGTGTCAGCCTAAATCAATCCTCTCCAGCCCTCTTGGAGAAGCTTTCACAGGAGGCCTCAATCCAATCTGTGAAAATATCTGATATCTCATTGAATTTTAATTTCAATTTTTTTTATTCAAGATATATTTTTTTAATTCAATTACTATTTAGGACTCTTGTAAAACTCAATATACCACTATTTTAAAGCTGTAAACTGTTTAAAAACGTTTAGGTGAGAAATGGTAGCCATTATTTGTTTTTCTTTAAAAAAGTATTCATACATTAGAAACTTTTTAGTGCTTATACATTAGTAAATGCCGTAAGTACCGAAATGAGTTTTTTGCTCTGATTCGATTCAAAGCTTTTTTTGAGCCTTTAGGGACTTTATTTATTCACCTTGATATGAGCTTATGATATACGCTACGATGCGACATTATTACGTTTTTTGAAAAAAAATCAGTATTTAAAGTTCATTGCAAAGCTCCATATAAAATTATACTGTATTGAAGTGAGGATTATGAACCAATAACAGTTGCTACTGCTATGAGCCGCTTAATTTTGTTTAAGATAAATATATTTGTACTTAATTCTTTTGACAGAATATCAAAATGAACCCGCCACTTCAACCGAGAATCAATAAAAAGCTCCAAGAATGGAGGTGAATACTTTTACGCAGACAATTTCTCTGACAGTTAATAATTGACTGTCGCGACAAATTTTCAAGTTTTAGAAACTGCTGTTACAGTTCCATTATAATTTGAAAATTATATTTATTTTAAAACACTTAACGAACATTGCAATGTTGTGGGCTAACTTCCTTTCGAATGAATGGTGTAATTGTGAATTGAGTAGTGATGTCTGGTATCTCAAATTGTGCCAACATTTTTATTCATGACTTGGAGTAGGAACCCAAACATTTTGTTGCCATTCATCCCATAAAAATCCCAATAAATGGAAATCAGATTAACATCGTCTAAAAAATGCTAAGTAGTTTCGTCGTAGCGCTTTTTAGTAAAGGTACGGAAACCTTTTCATACCGATCATTAAAAAAAATCTTGGTCGTTGACAATTTTCTCCTTCTCTCTTCTGTCTCCGGGAAAAAGAATAAAAGAAAACCGCCGAACGGGAATTCAGTCAACGGATTGCATATACCTTCACTTTTACCTATAATGGCTGCAGATAATGTAAAGGGATGTTTACCTATCAATGGCATTTAACTAACTCTCCGCAATAGTGTACACAGGAAAAGTATTATTCTTTACATCAAGCTAGAATTGCTTGGTACAAAAATATATTGGATTAGTATTTAACACGCAAATGGAGTTACTATAATATTGAGTAAATATTTCACTAAATAGACGAGACTTTCTGAAATGGGTTCGAAGGATAGCAACCTAAGTCTTTTGTAAGCCGTATTCATTATTCGGTAAAATTATACTATAATGATTTTGTTCATAAAGGTGTTTAATAATCTAAATTAAGCTTCAAAGAGAGTATTGATATCAAAGAAAATGTGTAAGTTATAAAATAATTAGTACAGAACGGCTAACAGAATATATTGTATGTATATTATGTTTTATTAAATCCTTAAGTTTACATGTTTTAAAGTTTTACAAAATAAAAAGATATTATACTAACAATTGTTATATACTATTAGAAAAAAAAAGACATTGAATGGTAAATATAGTCACTGACACACTAACGGAGAAGCTCCTTCGTTCTGGCTTTGAAAGGTATGAACAGTGATTCAATTAAGGATTTTGTTAGCAATATGTCTGAATTTTCAATCGAAAGTGCAAACCGAAACGTTTAGGTATTATGTTGTATTAGTGTTACAAGCGTAGACATTTTTATGAAGGAAAATCTGCTTACTAAATTAAAATTTTGATCTGCAAATAATAAATTATATATCGATTAAAATTAATTGACCTTAAAGTTTCAAAGTTTAAGAAACTAGAATCCATTTATAATTTACAACCTCCTTGATTCTTATTAACAAACTTGTTAAATTGGGAGGATTGCGTAGGCAGCTCTGAACCTTCTGTTTAAGCACAGGCTCGATACTCTTTTAAGGAAAGCATACTATACCTGTCTCATATGTTAAAAAGACGAGTATAGTGTTATCCCTAAAAACACTAAATATCGTTAATAGCAGATTTTAAGAATAAGATATGTAGGAATAAATAGGGTAGGTTTGACGTAAAGAATAATAAAGGTTATTTTTTATAAGAAAGAAATGTCCTACGAGCTTTGGATATAGTCGACATATTTATATATATGACAGGCATGAAATTGACTTTTAAATTTAGTTTGAAAAAATGTTTTATTGTTGCACTGCATTCTAGAATTACATTAAAGACTAATAGTGCCCAAATAAAGAAACTAATTTTGATTATGCTTAGTGAAAGTTATTGTATCGTAATTGCGAACTAAATGCACTTAAATTTTCCACGCAGTTACGCTACCCTTATCATTGGTTCATAACCAGTTTGTATGTGTCATACACATGCAGGTTTGCCTTTATTATTATTGTTGTTTTTACGGTATTTGTTTGAAATGTAAAGAAAAAAAATATCACCATATTTAATGTAGAATTTTGCAATGCAAAACAATTTCGGAACTACATACACAGTATAGCGATCAAAACGAGAGGAAGATAAAGTTGGCTTGGATCCATACGAAATGAAACAAGAGTTGAATATGTAGAAAACGAATACTTCGTATTTAGGTCAAGCTGAGGCACAAATGGTCCATTACATAGGAACTGATTCATTATTTATATTTGGATAAATTTGCTTTGGTACTAACATTTTAAAGCAATAGAGATTTGTGCGTTTTTTTGTCTTGAATAGGCTCCACACTACTGAACAGACTTAAAATATTATTTTACTGCTGGAAAGCTATATTATGCTTGAGTAACCTATTCCTTATTCTTTGAATATCCCTGTAATTTTGTCTCATACATTATTCTAGATTCACTTACATTTTTTTTGATACCGATAATAATTTTTATGTTACTTGTTTTTTTTTTATTTAATTTGTAGCTATATTAATATATATTGTGTATTTAACTGATTGACGTTTATACCTTTGACTGAAGTGATATTTAACTTGTCTTTTAAATACTATAGAATAATATAGGTTCTGTTCTGTAATATTTTGTAATGTGACAGTTTTATTCAATCATTTTACCTTATAACACATAATTGTTAAGAAACCTGGGCGGGTGTAGTCTGACCTATTGAACAATGTTTTAAAATATTGGTGGTATTGTCTTGTTAATGTCATTCAGTCATTCATTTAAATGTGATTATTGTCATTCAGTGATATTTATGAGGATTATGAACAATAAATTATTTAAACAATAAATGTATCATATACGTTCAATACTAACATTCCTTTCACATTTTACGTAATATAAGTGATATTTAATACCTTGGAAACTTTTGGTGTTAACAATGCATCAGCGCTTCAGAACTAAGTGCTACCAATTAAGTTTAGGCGAAGCAATGTAATAAACTTTAGCATTTAACATGGACAGAAATATACAAGTCGGAAATAGTACTTCTCAGTACATGCCGTTCATTATTATTATTATTATTAATAATAATGAACGGCATGTACTGAGCAGTTATTTTAGATAACATACCGGCCGTTAACTATCTCGTCATTTTTCGCATTTCCCTTATTTTTAGACAAGCACGGTAAATGTTCCATGAGAAAAATATTAACGTAAAGTAACAAAAAATTGCAAAACCATTACTATATTATTAATCGTGTTAAAACAGTAGAGGTTAAGGTTATTAAGGTTTAAAACAATATATATGGTTAAAATAATAACTCTATTATAAACTTTGGACTTCATAGTTTTTTTTTTGTTTCAGTTGGCAAAAATAAATTTAAAAGATAATGAATTCAGTCAGCTTTTTTTCTTTGTTATAACTTTTGCGTTTTAAATAATGTAATGCCTTGGAGTTTTTAAGGTATTGATAATTCCACTTATTCAATAAGCTGAGTTAATATAATACAGAAAAACCTTTTCCATATTAAGTTTCGTACCCGAAAGATAAGACAGGACTCTGTTGCCAGCACTTACTGTACGTCAGTTCATCAGTAACACACTGTAAAAGTTAGTACTTTAAGATTATGATGGTAATTTTCAAATAAAACTTTCACAGATGATAATAATGTTGTTGGTGTATTAAATATTACTAAAGAGCAGAATTTTTAATAGATTAAACATTTCATACCTATCTTTGCTTGATATTGATAGTTAATGTTTAACGCTTAATGTTTTCATAAATAAAGAATATTATAAAATTTTATACACTTTTAAATAAATATCTATGATAAAATAAGTCAAGTCAGTCAGAGGGTTGATATACAACTCACGTAATTGCTGAGTATTATTCGATTTTGTTGACCATAACACTCAGAAATAACATTTAAACTCCAAATAGATGATAGTTAAGAGTTACAACTGCTATGTTTAGAAGGTATAAGTCGTACTGATATTTTTTATGTATGAAAACTCATCAAGTATTGAAGCAGAATAGAATAAATATTTAGTTACAGCAGACAAAATATTTATTCGTTATTGTAGATAAAATACGTGGTACATAACCTTTTGTGTGCAAGTCCAACTTGCAATAGACTCATTGTTCTTTGTTTTATTGATTGCTTTTTTTTGTTTGTTCAGTTTCTGTGTACAAAAAAATGTGGTAACAACTATAAATTTAACTCTCTTTTAATTTTCTTTACTGAAAAGTTACTTCTGCAGAAACTTTGCTAGCAATAGTAAAATTTATAAGTTACAGGAATATTATAATATTAGCATAGGAAATAATAATAATTATATAAAACCAGCTGCTTTTTTTATTTAATAAAAAGTAGCCTAAGGTACTCCTGGTTACATCAGCTCCAATAAATCCATCTCCCAATAAAAGTCTCGTCGTAATCGGAGCAGCCATTCTAGAGAATAGCCAGAAAAAGCAGACAGACAGACAAAATTATATTAAAAAAGGTTGTTTAGTTATATGTTTATCGGTGATTAGTCAGAGTGTAATCATTTAAACTGTGATATATACTTTAAATTTTATTCATTGTTATAAATAAGAATAAGAACACTTGAAAAATCAAAATCAATTCTCATTTTTACTGTTTTACATCGATTCTTTAAACAGTACATAATAAAAATTTACATCTACATTCCTCTTTGCATAAAATAGTAAAACCATGCACAACTGAAGAAAATTGTAGAAGTTAAAATGTGTAATCGAAATAATAATAGTAAATTGAATCTCCTAAATTATTATAATGTAGTAAGGAAATCACATAAACCAGTGAACTCTCATCTATATTCTATCATTATTACAATTTTTATTTTAACATCTTAACTCCTTTTCTTTTCGTGAAAATCGTAAAAAAAAGGAGTTAAGACATAAATCAAAAATGAGTTATGTTTATGTTTATAAAAAAGATACCTTTGCCACGCCGTCATTTGGCAGGAAAACATCGGAAAACATTGTGAAAAAAAGAACAAAATTCTCTACAGATTATAATCCGCAAATCCCTGTGACACATTCATGTCACATTTGTGTAAATAATGTTGATTACTTTATTCACATTCCACACTGTTGGATATTCATTTAAATAATGTACATGTGTTTAATTTCCAGTATTTTGATGTTGTTGCTTTAGATTTTAAAGGTGTTTTTATTGCATCGTTTAATATTCTTGATTTTCATTTTTTCACATTTTCATTTACAGTTATAAAATAAGAGATAAGTACAATTTATTTTAGAGTTAAGTTTAACGTTTCCTCTTGTTAAAAAAGGTTCAACGGGAGATTTTTAAGTAATTAACGAACTTCCTTAAATATTTTTTGTAAAATGATCGGTTTCATAATTCTCGAAACCGAAGTACTATTTTCGCATAAAAAGAATTACAAGATATAAAAGGAGGATGGGGTTCATATTTTAATATTCGTTGCTAGCCAATAAGTAATTTTTATAGTCTAGCCAATTTAGGCTTAGAATGAATATAAACAAATCTAATATTCAACAGCACTGGTGGTAGGTCCCCTTTTTAAGGGGGAACTTCTGGGTAAGTACCACCGCGGTGCCTATTTCTGCCGTAAAGAAGTAGTTTGGAAACACTCCTGTGTTCCAGTTTGAAGGGCATCGTAGCCAGCGTATATACTGGGTAAACGAGACTTAACACCCTATGTCTCACGGTAGGCGGCGCGTTGGTGATACTGGTGTTGTCGATGTCTATGGGCGTCGGTGACTACTTCCTATCAGGTGGCCCGACTACTCTAAAACATTCTAAACTAGAAGTCGTTCTTATTGGTGCACCCAAGCCATTATCAGATAATTTTTGGTGCCAGGCCAGTTTTCTTTCTTAATCGTCTTATCAGACTTTTAACAACAAATATGAATTTAAATAAAGGTATAAGAAACATCAATCACTAGTGATATTAATGTTGTTAGAATAATAATGTCTGTAAGAAATATTATTAATATATATTACCAAAGAGCAGTATAAAATAAATATTAAGTGAAGGTCTTTTACCACAGACAAGATATTTATTCGTCTTTATAGATACGTACGTGGTGCAAAACCTTTTGTGTGCGTGTTCAAAATGCATAAGATATTGATGTTTGTTTTATCGACTTCTTTTTGTTGCTTAGTTTTCATAAATTTAGATATGTTACTTTTTTTTCTTTTCATTGATAAATGCTTTTTTTATTAGTAGAAAATTTAAACTTACTTTTAACGGTTACTCGTCAAAACGGCCTAAATCATACGGAATGACGGATTTATAAAGTATTAAATAGCAATAAAGAAGTATTAACCATAGTTTATTCAAACATAAGTCCTTCACAAAAATTCATTACAATATAAAGAATCAATCATAGCCTTTCTGATGGGATTATCCCATCACTAATAAGTTTGAGACGAAAACTTAAAATTCTGAAAAGAATTACTAAACATAAGTAAAAACTGGAAAATATTTTTAATTTTATATAGAATAATAACCAAGTAATAAATAAATGAACAATAACAGTATGATACAATCAATAAAAGTAGGCACACAATTGAAAACGGAGCGATAGATCTTGCGGCTTACGATCGCAGTAACTTCTTCATATAATAGAAGCCACGAATCTTTGGTTGCTTCCGACGATGCGTTTCATCAATAATTTATGACGTGGAAGAAAACGATAGCCTTGATCCCAACTAAATCACTGTTGACTTGAATAAACTTGCTTGCTTTCTAATATTTACTATAACGTCGAAGTGATAAAAAAGATACAGTTAATTGAAGTTAGCTTAGAAAGTTTTCTCTTACCTATTTTTCTTCTTCCTTTTTCCGTACAAAGCTGCAATATGACTTTTGCACTGACTTCAGTCTTGTAGCGCATTTTTTTTACAGCTCAAATTAATTGTGTTCTCTTAATTATTTCCTGGATACGTATACCCATATTTTTTTCTATTTATTCCTCTATGCCTATTTTACTCACTGAAGAAAACTGCACCTAACGACGTGCAAAAGCTTTAATATTTATAACATAGTATCAGTCTGACGACTTATGTCGTGTCGTATTAGGTCATGTCATATCATTATGTGATGCGAATAATGCCGTAAATTGAATTTGGCTACCCAATATTGTACGTGAAAACAAATATACAAAACCGTTTAAACATAACACCGTTATTACTCCTACAAAATTTAAATACAGTTCTACAGTATTCATTTTTACTAGTTAATTAGGTTTTCATGATGTTATTTTATTCAAATTAAGTTTACGCTCTCTAGCGAAATCAGATAATTAAACAATTATATTAAGTACAATGGTAAGATATTTGCTTTTTCTTTTAATGATTGAAGCTAGATACGAGCAGGATGGTTTTCTGATGGTAAATAATAAAGCCAACCCATGTGATTTGTACCGACGCTGTAAGTCTGTGTTCTTTTGTATTTAATTGCCTTTAATTTTTGTACTCGGTAAGCACTTATAATTATATCAATTACAAAGACTCAGAAAAGGTAAGAACTACCTTTTATCTTTTGACCAACTTCCCAAAAGAAAGAGATACTCAATTAGGACTGTATATTTTATTACCTCTTTGCTTTGCTTCTTTTTTACGTGAGGCAACACCTGTCTGGGTTCCCATTTTTAAAGTAATTCTGCAATGAGTAGAGTCAGAATACTATTTCTAACGCGGATACTCGGAGGAACGGAGTCTCAATGTTGTCGTTTTGTCTGCCCAAGATCGTGTATAACAATGGTGGCCAACAGGTCGATCGCGACTGTTAGCCCAGTCGATCGTGGAGAGGTATAAAAGTATAAATAAGTTGACCAGACTACCCAACGTAATCACCTACTGCTAGACCCATCATCTTGTATAATATTTCAATCGCTATTCCGTTACGGTATTTATCCCTATTTTACACAGTATAGTCTTTTGTTTTGGCGCGATGACCAATAAGCGGGAAGCGTGTAGAACGCGGGGTACTAACGGGAGACTCTTAGGCAGTCAGTTGACAGTAGAAGACAGAGCCTACCAGGGTTACGACTTAGGACGTTTCAACAATTCTTATTCTTCTTCCGCCTCCGAATCCTAGTGGTATGGGCGTGTGATTTAGGAAACCGTAGGTCGTGGGTTCGAATCCTGCGGGACTTAACGAATTTCATTGTTGTTTTAGTTGTTTAAGGCAATTTGGAGCCGATCACCCAATTGTCCGAAAAGTAAGATGATCCATGCGTCGGATGGGTATGTAAAAGTCGGTCCACCCACCAACCTGCATTGGACCAGCGGGTGGGATACGGTCCAAAATCCCTAATGGATGGAGGTGTATTAGGGGAGGCCTATGTCCAGCAGTGGACTATCACAGGCTGATGATGATAAAGGAAAACGATGAAATAACTGCTATGACAAATAATCTGCAAATAAGAAACATGCAGTAATTGTGTCGTTTATTTTGACTGTCATTCGGATATGTTATTTAGGTTTTGGTTTCAAAGTTTAAATAGAAAAAAGTTACAAAAACTGAAAATGTTCAGTTTGCCCAATTTTCGGGTTTTCTTAAAATGGCCATAACATAAACTAAATGGTATAGTTTTTAAAATCGATTTTTACATGAAGATTACGATCCAACCTGTCACCCTTTTTTGACTGGACGTTGAGTTCTGGATAACCTGACATGTATATATATATATATATATATATATATATATATATATATATATATATACACATAGAGACAAACTATAGGTTAAAGTATAAAATCATATTGTTCTAATTAATAATATATAAACATTTTTATACTGATTAAAATCTGACCAAAACAAAATTATATCTCGTGGTTAAGAAAAACCCATCCAACTTTTATATTGATGCCCTTATAGGGAAAATGAGAATCACAATGATTAGTCCAAATATATTGCAATAACAAAGATTAACAATACAAACAAGAATAGTGTTACACTCGGGGACTGCGGCGGTAAAGCTATAGATAAATAAACGAATTGCATTTTTTATCAATGTTAAAAGAAGTGTTAAAAGGGTTGTTTAACGCTGTCTTGTACCTCTCTAAACTCAATTGTTTTAATTATCTTTCTATTATATATTATATATTTTAGGAAGTTTAAAGCTTAAGTGTGTTACTTGCATATCATATTGCAATCTCGTTTAAAAAATTTACACGTAATTTTTACTACAAATACCAACAAATTCGATATTTGTAAAAAAATATTTATTTATTACTTTACATTTTAAAGAGTTTTTACTGCATAGTTTTTTTGATTGATTTTTCTACATAGTTTATGTAATTAATAATAAACTTAAGCAAAATAAAACAACTTTAGTATATTCATGCATTAAAGTTCATATTTTGACCAACAAAAAACCTTTTCGGAACAAGAAAAATTTTACAACATAATAACTTGATATTGTTCCGAAGAAAGGTACAAAAGGTTTTGTAGTCTTCGCGCAAAGCAATATTTCACCGGAAAAGTAGTTTTTTGTGCAAACATCACGCACCTATAATGTACTCACTCCACTGCGGCTAGTTCTTGGAATTGTTAGTAAAATTATAGTTGAATAATAGAACGTCTGAAGGAAATATTATTAAATCAGTGTTAGTATGAAAGGAAAAAGTTATTTTGACCGACTTCCCAAAGAAGGAGGTACTCAATTCAAGCGTATATATATTTTATTCAATATTTATATTACTAATTATTATTATTATTACTATTTATCTATACTATTTTCTATTACTATTAGCTGTCATTTGGTTTGCCACTTTTGTGTATAATTTTGTAATAAGTATTGTAAAAGTCATCAAGTCAAATTAAGAAAATGTCAGCGCCAAAATCACAACCTCATGCGATTAAATTGCACACCGCCAAAAACCGTAAAGATAGACTTAAACTATGTTCTATTTAACTTTACCTCTTTAAATGGTCAGAGAGTATATGTCTTTGTTGTAAGAATAACCTACAATAAGCATTTTAATAGAAAAGATTGTTAAAAATTGCAACAGGGCGTATATTTAAAGCTCATATAAGATAATATAAAGCAAATTTACATAACGGACTTTAAACAATGTTCATTCTGTGTGCATAAAACCAGTAGTCCACTGCTGGACATAAGGCTTCCCTAATCACCCTTATCCATTAGGGGTTTGGACCGTACCCACCACGCTGGTCCAATGCGGGTTGGTGGGTGGACCGGTTTTACATGCCCATCCGACGCATGGATCATCTTACTTTTCAGACAATTGGGTGATCGGCCCAAATTGCCTAACCAACTAAAACAACAATGAAAATTTGTTGCGTCCCGCAGGATTCGAACCCCGACCTCCGGTTTCTAAAGCACACGCCCATACCCCTAGGCTACGGAGGCAGTTATTAAGGTTAATGATAATTAAACTGGATAAAGATTTTATTCGGTATGTATTCCACATGCCTTACGTATATTCACTCGGAAAACTGGTTCATTACATTAATTAGGCTCAAGTGCCTAGGGAATAAGCAATAATAAAGAACAGATTTTTTTTAAAGAAAACCTAGTATTGTGTTAGAATTTTAAGATTAACGTTATCGCATCGTCTTTATGCTGAAAATGGACACTGCTTTTGCAATATTAAAATGACACATGTTATTGGTACAAAAATTTTCTTAGAGAATAAGTGAGACGATTTTATTTTAAGTATAAAGAATATAGAAAAGATTAATTATTTTTAAAAAAGAATATAATATTTACTTAGATTGTATCGAAAATAAATTTTGTTTTTTGGTAATTTAGGTTTCAAATAACTGTCCGGTACATAATTCTCAATATTTTCAGTTATGTGTTCCCAAATTTCCAGCTGCTTTTTTAACATCATATTTTGGACTAAAATAAAACCATAATTAGCACATACTACAATGGTTTTTTATTTATACTTTTGAGTCTGAATATATTTTGATATATTTAAACCATTCGCTATTTTCAAATAGTTGTTGTACGTGGTTAATTTCTCACCTGTACGTCACAGGAAATTATACTGACTGCAACCACAGTACTGTTTTACGCTACTGCTTTGCGGCAGAATTATAGCACGGTGGTAGGGTACTATTACGGTGCCATTATTTTGTCTCAGACGGCCGCCTGCAAAAAGGGGACATGCCAACTCTAAAGTAAAGTTTAATATAATTTTATTAAGGTCGGTTTACGAATAACATTTTAGTTTCTCCACATTGATTTTTATTGCATGTAAGAGTAACTTGTACTAGAGAAGTGGAACCTATAATAAAAGTTTTCAGTAATTAGGGAAACTTTGTCCTATTTCACCCTCACAGATTTTACAAACAAAAATTTCAAAACAAGTTTAGGTAATTTTCATTATCAAAATAAGTTATGAAATTTTTAATTACGTTTATAGTTTTACAGCAGTATAATAAAGCAACATCCAGGAAAAATTCCACTGAACCAGTTATATTTTATCTCGACACGGTCGTCGAGTTAACGTCATCAATCATGATGAATAAACTCTAACAACAAATTTATAACTGTCAGTATTTTAAGGCTCAATTTTATCAATCACTGATAAAACGTAATTTATAGCATTGTAGTAACACGAGTGATAGTAATCCACTGCCAGGGACCGTTGGAAAATTTTATCGACGTTCCGAGTCCGTGAATTGATTTTAAAAATAAAATTTATATTTCTTTGTTTGTTGTTCAATGTTTCGAATTAGCACAAAAATAACGTACTATACAAATCTTTTAATTTACGGTTTAATAAATATTGTTGAAACAAGTTTAAAATATTTATTTCAATTAATTTAAAATCATTATAAAAATTTAAATATATTTAGTAAAACCACGGCACAGGTGTTACCATTCTGGATTCTACAGATGAAGTGTTCTCTGAGGCAGTAATGTACGGCTCGGGATTATGATGACTGAGTATAGAATAAGACAAGAGGAGGCTAAGGCTATCGTAATGCATCTTATTCACAGTAAGCTACAAGATAACACACATCACATCACATCATCAGCCTTTGTTAGTCCACTGCTGGACATAGGCCTCCCCTAATACACCCCTATTCATTCGGGTGTTTGGACCGTATCCCACCACGCTGGTCCAATGCGGGTTGGTGGGTCTACAAGATAACATTATGAAATAAATAAAAATCAATATTTATCAACGTTTCCTAGATATATTATGAATGTTAACTTCTAGATGACAACCACTCAATAGAAGGTGCATTTTTAAGCAGAAGGCTCTGTCTTACTTTCCTTATAATGCATAGAGATTACAGTAATTGGTGTTTAACGTAATTAACTTGCCATGCCGATTAAAATCTTCGTATCAATTTATACCATGGTCGGCATTATTAGAAGGAGGACAAAAACGAACATTGCTTGGTGAACAACGAAATTAAAATAAATTATTATTACGAAACAAAAAAAAATATATGTGCCCGAATATTGACTACTCGAGTTATTGTAGTAGTGGTTTAAAACGATTTGTTTAAGTCTCCTTTAATATTTTTACTTTTCTTTTAGCACAAAGATTAATTTTTCACGTAATTGTCATACTTCCTTCACAATATAACTTACCAAGTAATTAATGGATAAACTTAGAAAGGGCACAGGTTGTGGAAATTTGAGTTTAAAGTTTTACTGCCAAGACTGAAAGGTCAAATAACTAGAGAGGTATGTTGTTATTTATTTACTTTTAATTGCACAATTTTTATGTTTATCCGTTTTCAAAAAGGTTAGTTCAGATCAAACTAAAAAAGGGGTTCCGTAATTTAGTAAATACAACGCTGGTCAAAATATCGTAACTATATATATAATATATATTTACTTTTATATAATTTATCCTTAGTCTAATCTAATAATATCTATTGTTAAAAATTACTTTAAGGACCAAAATGTGTACAAAGACATCATATTGTGTACTAGCAAATCCCCTAATAAGTTCATAACAACGCAATTGACGAATTGATAAATTATTTGTAAAGGATATCATTGAGAAATATATTTGAAAATACTAGAAAAAAAGAGTTAATCGCTGGTATTTTCCTGTAAGACATGTCTTAATTTTTTTAAATTTTATATAGGTTTCATAACTAACAAACTGTAAGTATATTTTATACTGGTTGTAACAACTAATACTAGTTAATTACTCATCAATTTCACAAAGGAAAAAATTACAGTGAAGTTCCGTTTTTACGAATAATTTAAAATACTCCTTTAATTTATTTAAATTGAGAAATGATTACTACAAATTTCCTCCTAGCTCTACTTATTACTTTATTTACGTTTCTCCACATTAAATATTTTGTCTTCCACCGTGTTGTTTTCTGTTCCTTTGTTCTTACAGTCGAAGTACTTTAGTTATTTAGAGGTATCAAATTGTACACTCTTTGTTTAGTATTGCTTTAGAGAAAATAATCACCACAAAAAATAATTGCTTAATAATCGTCTTCTGAAAGGGATGGTTCATCATTAAATGGCACAGTTACTAATTACATTTACTTTGTCTGCATTTTCTTTTTTTAAAGGAATTGAAGGAACTGCTTGCTTATGCTGACGTATATATTGTGCGTCACAATGTTACACTAGATATATACTTTAAGTTAACTTTACCTTAGCTTGTAACAAAGTTTTATCGCTTTTTACTTCTCACATAATAAGATGCATCACTATTATGGCCCCTTTTGCTTTTACGATACAGTCACGGCGTATCAGGGCGCGCATTAGGTACATTTTGCAAAAATGTTATAAGACGAGCAAGACTTTCATCTGGTAACAAAAACATGGACTTGCCCATTGAAACACAGCGTCAGACGCACAAATTTGTTTTCCATCTCGAGAAATAGGATGTTATTTCCTGTCTACAAAGTAATTACGCCAGCTGCAGTGCTTTCCAAATGGAAAGACAGTAGCGTTTATATACCACTGCTTTGAGGTAAGCCTCTTTTTCTTTTTTGCTCACGCAGGCTGACGAGCAGTCGGGATATCTGTTGGCTAATGGTCACCGACACCCATGGAAATCGGGGAACAATACTAGGGGTATCTCCAATGCGCTGTGTACCGTGAGACAAAGCGTGTTACGTCTCGTTTAACCAGAAAATACGCCGGCTACGGTGCCCTTCAAACCGGATCACGTTAGAATATTGAAACTACTATTTTGCAGCAGAAATAGGCACCATGATGGTACCGCCCTAGACGGCCCCTTGTAAAATATTCCTAAAAAAATAAAACAACTCTTACCCAAAAAATTAAAGATTAAAGTAACAGCCCACTTTTGTTTAAGATGAATGGAATTAGTAAAATAGTTCATTTTAAATCAAGTCAGTTTGTAACATTTTAGTACAGTTAAGGTAAACTACACCTTTATTCTGCAATAGTACAATTACATACCATTAAAGCCTCATTAGTTGTAGTTACGAAACAGGCGAACGTATTTAGCTCTTGTAAAAGTAAATCTTGTTACATGTGATAAGAACCAAAAAGTATAATTGTGTATAATAGATAAATTTAATATTTTCAAGTACGGTAATTATATCAAATAATGTTGAAAATTTGAGATATATATTATTTAAATAAATATTTTTTTTGTTTTACCTGAAAGTAAGCGAATAAAAACAAACTTCACGAAATGAGTCCTCGAGAAGTATTTAGCAAACATTTATAAGTTAAACGATTTTAAAATGATTAAACTATAAAACTGATATAAGTTTAATCTTGTATTTTACGTAATTGATTTTATTCCATTATAACCTGTAGTTATAAAGTATATAATTAACTAAAAATCTATTAATTTCTTTTCCGTCGAGACGAATCGTTTTAAAAGAAGAGCAAAATTTAACTTTTGTGGTATAACATCAGAGCATTAAACATCTCTCTGGTAATATATGGAAATATGCAGCATAGTATCGCGAACTTCCAAAACATAAGAGGACATTAAATAAATACAGTAGCATTTATTGTTTTTATAAATTATTTAAAGGTTATTTTAGTTTTTGAATATTGTTATCAATAACTTTATTCAATCAGTAAATGACCTTTACTTGTTTCACTGTGGAATCTAAAAGTAATATGTTACCCCATTATTTACTACACCCATAATTGCTTCTAAGTATAAAATACGAGCAAACAGTTTAATAACGCTCAAAACCTTGCGCTGGCAATTACCCCCTACTGGCGCTGTGCATATATATATGACGAACGATTTGTATCAGAACTCATTGCGTAAAAGATAAATCAAAACAAACAACTTATTAACACAATCTATTCCACTTAACCGATTTATTTACCCAACCCAACTACAAACCGAAATCCTTTTATAAAATGGAATTATTTTACACCGTAATGGGCAACCTCAGAAATAGTTACAAGCACTAGGTACTTAACTTAAGCGTGTGGTCCGCTCCGAAGCTCGAACACAATTGGCTGCTTGTATTCTCGCCCAGGACCAGGTCCACTCCAAGCCAACGATATCTCCAAAGAAAGCGGCGCCCTCTAGGGCGAATATGGTTGGAGCGGAAATCGTTGGGTTGGGGAAGATTTACAATAAAACTTACTTAATAAATTAGATTGACAATGTGATAAATCTTTAAATAAATAAGTAGGAATATTACAATGTTTATTGTAATTTGTAAACTAATAATTACATACGGATGGTACCGTTTAGAATGCTACGATCAATTGACGTACTTATAAAATCAACTTCATTGTTAATTTGCATTGACGATGCAAGAAACGTTTAAATAAATAACTAGGAATATTAATATTACAATTATGAATTATAAACTAATAACGTAAAACTAAGGTTTCACTACAAATACTATGTTCGAGTGATGTCACTCTATTGAGGCACCGATATATATTAAGTACGGTGAATTATTTCCTCGCTATTTAAGAATGATCGTGTAATAATTTTAGTAGCTTATAAAATGCAAATAAAGGTGGATTTGTAGCGGTTAACGCTACACTTCTTATGAGCAAGGTATCACTCACCATCAAGCAAATGTCTTGCTCGTCATTGCACTAACCAATTAAAAGAAAAAAAATGCAAGTAATCTTAACAAAGTTACTTAGTAAGTTTTAACATAAAAATTGCAACATTAGTGTATTATGTTAAGTATATTGAACAACGCTTATGATTTTGCTATTACAAAATAAAAAGTATTGAACATTCCGAAAAATTAATTTAATAATTGCTGTAATACTACCACGAATAGAAACTGATAGCCGAAGCTATTGAATGAAATAATTTACGCGACCACTTTTAAATTATGGAATCAAATCTTTTGAAATAAATTACTAATTTTATAATAAACGATTTATCGCGGAACAGCATCCATTAAACAAGTGATATTGGAAAACTCCCATGGACAGTCCTTGTAAAATCGTCGGTATCGAACCGTGAGTTGAAACTTGCGCCAGCTTTTGTAGTTTATGAACATGTTTATAACGATAATATTAAAGCTACGGTTGACTTGAACGAGAACATTTTTTAATTTGTTATCAATAATGCTGCTAAACAGTGCGTTAAATAAACATTATTATTAAGAAAATAAAATTGCACTGTAATGTTCATAACGTTAAAATTTTTAACGATTATACTATCATGTATAACGGTACATATAACCAAACAACACTTTTTTTCAATTACATGTGTTTATCGCTCCGTCTGTTCGATCTCGCAATATCTAGAGTGGCTAATTCGATTCTGACG
This sequence comes from Lamproptera curius, assembly GCA_029286875.1. NCBI lineage: Eukaryota > Metazoa > Arthropoda > Insecta > Lepidoptera > Papilionidae > Lamproptera > Lamproptera curius. The sequence goes on from JAGSMT010000583.1 coordinate 131,589, forward strand.
AGACTCTCACTAATGTAAGTAATAGTAACCAAGGTTTTTTGTTTAAAGTTAAAATGTCATTGAATTTTATTCTATTTATAATTGCTCGGATAAATTCAGTTGCAGTTACTAACATATTAAAAATTATTAGTATCGTTTTTTATTGACCTACATTTCTAGACTTAAAGGCTAAGGTTAGTGCGTTATTTTCAACGATATCAAAAGCTAATCCATGAAATAGATTTAATTTAAACAATGTCAACTCTGGCGCCAAAATGTCGGGCAGAAACTTCTAATGTGAATCAGATACGACGCTTCCTTATGGATCGATATTATACCCCTTCTTTTGGCGTTAATGTAAATCAATTTTTTAAATTCTCTACAAACTGTATCTACTTTTGTGTTTGACCTTTTTTTAGGCAGACATTTGTAGTTTTAAACAATAATATTCCACTCAGCACTGGAAGGAATATCACTTTAGTCAGTGTTTGTAGCACTATACGTAGAATGTAATCAATTTATATTTGACTTTAAAATATATACTATAAAACAGGTAAAGTCACGTGAAATCGGTGTCAGGTTCTTTACTAGTTTGGGACCGATCGGAGTCCTTCATTATGATGATTGGAATAACTTGAGGTCGGTTCCGTCTCGCACTGACCAGTGAGTTTAGCCGTTTTGTCGTTTATGGTTTCAGTGCAATGTCTTACAAAAGTTTTAATTATATTTGACTAAACAAATTTTAGTTATTTATTAAATATAAAAAGTTATATAAAGTTTTTTAAGTAAATTTCAAATGATATCTACAATTGTATATGTAATGACGGTACGTGCGTTATCTCTATGTTGTATTTATTCGGCTACTTTGTAAATATTTTCAGACAGACAGTCTTTCAGAGTGTGTACATATTTGAGATTAATAAGCCAAGGAGACGCAGCGCCCTCGATGTTTACACGAGTCGATAAACAGATCAAAGATATTAAACTAATTAAACGCTAAGAAGGCATCGTAAATATTTTGGTCTGTTGTAAGAATATATAAAAGCATATATCCCAAAAACTAATTTTTCTTTTTGTTGCGCACTCAAATTAAAATAAAAGGTGCGGTAGTTAAATATCTTTTCAAAAAAGACAAGTTAATAAGTTTTAATATAAAACTATAATAATTGAATGTCCTACTGTACTGCCTCGTAACCTAATGGTTTAGGCGTGTGCTTTAAAAACCGAAATCTGGAAGTTAATTGGTATGAGCCTGCATATTGAAAACCGAGGTCACAGGTCAAAAAATGTCCACTATCACTTATCTTTAGTTAATTCAATGAATTCTTAATATTGTTAATAAATTTGTAGTCTCCATTATAGGGACTTGGAAACTGTCATCGTGGTCGTGTAAAATTATGTTACAATATGCCTTTAACTGAATAGAAGTCGGTCAAAAACATAACTTGTGAATACGACCGACATAATGTAACTAAAATTGTCTGAAAAGTAATGTTTTAAAATATTAAAAGCAAAAACGTATTATTTCAGAAACAGTAGTCTCTCATCAGCCTGTAATAGTCCACTGCTGGACATAGGCCTCCCCTAATACACCCCTATCCATTAAGGGGTTTGGACCGTATCCCACAACGCTGGTCCAATGCGGGTTGGTGTGTGGACCGACTTTTTTACATGCCCATCCGACGCATGGATCATCTTACTTTTCATACAATTGAGTGATCGGCCCAAATTTTTCACAACAATGCAAAATCATAATTGCTCACACAAAACGCATTTATATTTAATAAGTATATAACCACCTTCTTGGCCTTGCGGTATTGGCCCTGCTTTATAAACATCGGTCGGGTACAATCCGGGAGAAACAACTTAGTTATTGTTGTTTTCTGGTTGGTTAGGACAATTTGGGTCGGTCGACTTTCAATTGTCTAAGAGCAATGATCCATGCGTCGCATGGGTATGTAGAATGTCGGTCCATCCACCAACACAAGACACATCAAGAAAATTATTATTTACTTTACTGCTTATATTAAATCAAATGAAGTATAATCGCTAACTCAACTTCTTTAATTTACCTCAAAGCATAGTATGATAACGAATAAATATTGCAAAAGCAAATTAAATTGAAAAGATATTCTTAAAAGAGATATCTTTAAAAAGGAATTTAAAAAAAAGGATATAATTCTTCCAATTATCCGGCCATCATCAAAAGGATGGCTGGGTAAATTTCAGACCCTTACAAGTTTTTTTTTATTCAATTAAAAAGTAACTTTGATTCCTTTGTAAAGTCTTTTATTGATTGTCCCCGTTTACAGATATAAGGGATAATAAAACTCAACAACTTGTACCATTTTAAGCGTACATTGTAATTTTATTTTCGATATTGTATTTTAAGTGTTAAATATATTAAAAAGTTTAGTATCAAATCACTTAGTTATCACGCTAGTAAATTTTATATCTATAAGTTAATACGTTTAAATAAAAGTAGTAGCATTTGCTATCACATTTAGCATTTTGATGGAAATGACCACTTAAACTAACAAAACATTATCATTAGAAATACTTTGTTGTCATTATTTCATTAAATAATTACCATCATCATCATCATCATCAGTCTATATTAGTCCACTGCTAGACATAGGCCTCTCTTTATGCACACCTTCTTCATCAGTCTATATTAGTCCACTGCTAGACATAGGCCTCTCTTTATGCACACCTTCTTCATTAGGGGGTTTTTGAACCGTATCCCACCACGCTGCTCTACTGCGGGTTGGTGGGTAGACCGACTTTTTACATGCGTATCCGACACATAGTTTATCTTATTTTACAGACAATTGGGTAATCTGCCCAAATTGTCCTAACCAACCAAAAAACAACGATAACACAAAGTTGTTTCCCCGCAGGATTCAAACCCACGACCTACGGTTCCTAGAGCACACGCCTATTCCACTAGGCTACGGAGGCTATTAATTATCATTTACTTATAATCCTGGTGTAGAAGCTATTAATTATAACATATTAAAAAAAAAACAAATGTATAGCACAGCAAAACAGCAAACATATATGAAAAATTATTTAGGTTATCTCACGAAATATCACACGAATTTTGCATCTCAACACGAACCAGGACGTTATATATGCACGTGATGTGAATAGTTCAAAACGAAATGTCACAGATGAATGTACGACATCCACAATGCTATCGTAAAGGCATGTCGTGTGAGGATTTGAAGCTGAAACGGTCACTTTCGGCATCATGCAACAAATTGAATGTACAGTATTGTTCTTGTGACTAATAAAATATAAACACATTTCATCTACATTTTAAAATAAGCATTGCTTAATTTTACAAACAATCCTGAATACTAAATCTGTTGTTGTTTCAAACAAGTGTTTTCTCATTGTGAAACCAAAATAAACAAGTAAAAAGACGAAGAGAAACGGGTCAGCTGTGAGATTACGACTTAAAACAACTGAATCTGATTTCGGCGTTTAAATTGCTTTCATTGAATACGAAAATGTAATTTTATTTTTATTGTGTTTCATTACGAATTTAGTCGATATAATCCTACTGGCACATGTCCAGCAATGGACTATCACAGGCTGACGATAATAATGATGAATGTTATTCATTCAATCTTGTTTTAAGCTAATATCCTCTTTTTAACTGCTAAAAAAAATGAGTTTTGTAGGTAGGTATTGTAACTGTCAATTACTCGAAGACTTGATTAGATAAGATTTTTAGTAAATTTACTGTCTTGTACCTAAAGTGCGTTTTGACATATTACTTAGAAGGGGAAAATAAAAATAAACAACATTAAAATAAAGTTTAAAGATTTTGCAGAATTTTTGAAATCAATTGCTTGTTTCTATTTTACTTTTACAATAACTTCTCGAATAACAAGCAGAAGATTTTTCGGTCCGAAGCAAAAATGTGACAGATGTAATAAATTCGTAAATACAAAAATATAAAAAGAAACATACCTTAAATTTATACTTATATATTTATAGCAAAACTGATTCCTGTGGTGGGGCAATAGAAATTAAATTAAGCGATATAGATTCTAATTGAAAAATGCGATTTTTAACGCCCATGGTGTGTGTGTGTTTGATGCGTATAAATCATTCCATATATAACAACATTAAAATAAATTGCTACGAACCATTTATCCTACACAATAAAGTTCGTGTTTATGGCATTGATTTGTTTATTAAAAAATCGTTTATGGTGTAATTTCATTTTTATAAAGCAATTTATATAAGGCTTGTACTGAAACTTTACAATCTGATATAAAAGAACTCGTTACCAGAATTAGATTCTTTGAAAAACAATACGTTTCCATGATTTCCTTCCTTTTGATTTTTATTTCCCCATTCATTCATAAAATTTTGGACATAAATCAAAGTCCCTCATTATTGAATATTCGAAATTTAATTTAAGTAATTAACCAAGGAATGGTCCCCGCTGTGAAACGAAAATAAGACAAAAACAATGGAATTCAATTATCCTTTACATTTCGCATTTCTTTGTTTGCGCCATTTGTTTTGAATACTTTGTTGTAACTTCACGATTTTTAAAAGCTTGAGAGGTTTTGGTTATAATAGATATATTAAAAGTACAACAAAACTCAAAACATACTTCATCGTATCAAACAATCAATTTCGATAATACAATTTAATCACTGCTTTAGAATCTAGAAGTATTTAATTTTAAAGTGATACAAGTGTATGCGGACACTCTGACGACGAAGTGGAGGCCACATACGAGGATGTGTCCGGCCCTTACATACCACCTATAATCCCACTATTATTGTTGGGGTTCAATGCCAAAAGTGGATGTACGAACTGCCATCGAATCGTGTTTAGGCCCACACGGTGTCGGAAGTCGAAATCGCAGGGGACAAATGCTAGACAATTTCCTGGAAAAAGAAGGGCTCTTCTTAATGAACTCATACTTTAAGAAGAAGCCTCTCAGGAAATGGACATGGTAAAGTCCCGATATTGTGACAAGAAACGAGATAGATTGACCGATCATCATGACGGACCGGAAACACATATTCAGGGATGTCTCACCAATTGTTGAGAGGCACCGTGAATATGGATTTTTCAGAGAGCGGGCCCGCCTGATGAAGTCTACTCTCCGAGCTAACTTCCCACAAAACGTGATGGGCTCTGAAAAATTCCAACTGGAATTAAAAAACCGATTTGATGCCCTGAACACATCGGAAACCACGATGGCAGTTGACGAGGCACTCGATGCCGTAGTGTACTGCATACGAGGCGTGGGTAAAGGGTTTGCAGGAGTAAGCGTAATGGCAGGAAATCCAAACTCTCTGATGAGACGCTTGGTCTTATCGAGGAACGTCGAAACTATGAGGACACCACTTCGACAGATGTGAAACTTCTTTCGAAGCGGATCCGCAAATTGATACGCCGAGACCTTCGCTGCTCAAACACGCAACGGATAACTGAAGCGATTGAGCAGAATAGAGGGTTGAAGGTATTTGTGGATAAGCTCGAGAGACGCCACCTGTCGAAGCTTAGGAACAGTTCTGGTTCGATTGTTTCTTCTAATTCTGAGATCTTATCTGTGATCGAGGATTTCTATGGCAAATTTTACGCGTCCAGGCTCCTCAACCTGATTACCGGGGTACAATCCACGTGCCAATCTGACTCAGCATCTCTCCGGTGAGCGTCCTGCAGTCAGCATTGATGACGTTAGTCAGGCTCTTAAGCAGCTCAAGGGAAGAGCTCCTGGTAAGGATGGAGTTACTACCGATCCTTAAAGCAGAGGATAACCCCGTTTTACGTGAGTTACGGAAGTTATTCGACTCCGTTCTTCAACAGGGTAATTCTCCCAAGGCGTGGCTTGAAAGTGAGGTCGTTCTGTTTTTACCGACCAATATCACTTTTGAGCCACATTATAACTGTTCTCGAGAGTCATGACGAATCGCCTCACCAACAAGCTTGATGGATTCCAGCCACCGAAGCAGGCTGGAAAGGATTCTACCCATAGACCACATCTTCACCATAAGACAAGTTGTACAAAGACCTATGAGTATAATCAGCCACTGTGCCTTGCCTTTGTGGACTGGAAAGCTTTGACTCTGTAGAAACCTGGGCTGAGCAGGAGCTCTTCAACGATCTCAGGACGATTATCGATACGTCGAGGTGTTAAAGGTCTGTATAGCGCTGCGTTTATGTCTAGGGATGCAACACCGTTCATAAAAAACATCGATGTTGAAACATCGATATTTTTTAAATGCAACATCGATGTTTTAGGACGATACATCGAGGTTTTTGGATGTTTTCGTTAATTACTAGCAAGGTCAGCAAATACAGCCTTGATATACAGAGAAAAGGCTTTTCTTATGAAAATATTGATAACCTACTTAGATTCCTTTTGGTAATCATGAATCATGATGACTAACAATGTCAAACAATTGGTTACATTAATTTCCATATCCTAATAACTTATAGATGTAAATGTATAACGTATTAGGATATGGAAATTAGTATAACGACAAATAATTATCAGAACTACAAGGATAATCAAATTTATTATGAATTGAACAAAAGTTATTTACAATCTTCTCTCATTACAGAATTCAAAAATAGTAATTTATATGATTTACTTATACTGCCAAGCAACCGGTTTCTTTCTTGGGTAATAACAGCTCCAGCTTCAGAAAATAACCTTTCACTCGGGACAGAAGTTGCGACTATTGGCAAATGTTTCACAGCTAGTTTATATAAATTTGGAAATACAGTTTTCATATCGTCCCAGATTTCTATAGGATCTGCTTTTATGGGGGTAACGGGTGAAGATATAAACATATTAAATTCTGATTCCGCTTTTCAAATCAAATTGTAATCAAACATCGTACATAAAACATCGTTGTTTATACGCGATGTGTCGATGTTTTCTTGTAGCTCAACATCGATGTTTATGAACGTTTTAAAACATCGATGTATCGTTTGCATCCCTATTTATGTCCGTTCTGATTCCGTGGGGTCAAACGCGACCAATTCCATTGCATCAGGGTGAGACAGGGATATAATATCCCTAAAACTGTTCACTAATGCATTGGAAGACGTCTTTAAGACCCTAGTCTATGCTGGACGTGGCATAAACATTAACAGTACCTTTCACACCTTCGTTTCGCTGACGATATCGTCATATTGGCTGAGTCGTTGGAGTGCTTACAGAAAATTTTGCACGGCTTAAATGAATCGTCCTGACGTATCGGACTAAGGATGAACTTGAACAAGACGAAAGTCATGTTCAAGAACACGTTCTCATGAGTTCGGTTAATGTCGATGGTGTTACTCTCGAAGTTGTCGATGAATATGTCTACCTCGGGCACATATTGCAGTTGGGAGACACAGCTTCGAGAGGGAAGCCGATAGGAGGATTCAGTTGGGCTGGGCAGCATTTAGGAAGCTACACCACATTCTCACGTCACCGATACCGCAGAGTTTAAAGACAAAAGTCTTTAAACACTGCGGTTTCTTCAATGCGTACTCCCGTGATGACTTACGGGGCAGAAATGTGCCCCTAGACTATCGGACTGGTTCACAAGTTTGCCGTTGCTAAACGCGCTATAAAACGCGCTATGCTCGAGCTCTCTGTTGGATAAGATACGTAATGAATTCATCCGCTAGAGAACGAAAGTTACCGACATAGCGCAAAGGATTAACTCGTTGAAGTGGCAGTGGGCCGGTCACGTGGTCCGATGAACGGATAGCCGATGGGCCCATAAGGCTCTGGAGTGGAGGCCACGTTTAGGAAAACAGAGCGTTGGTCGACCCCGATCAGGTTGAATGGCGATCTCCGCGCAGTAGCCGGTTCAAGTTGGCAGCGAGTAACAGGGGATCGCCGTCTTGGCATTTATGTATAAAGGCCTCTGCACAGCAGTGAACTAATAAGGTTGGTTTGATGATGATGATGACTTAACTTCACAGGGCCAAAAAGGGCATGTCGGTTCACCTTAACTAAAACTATAACGTTATTCATTCCTGGGGCCAAAAGTGATATCGTGCTTATGCAATTATTAGTGTCTCTTTAACGTCTATTAACTATACAATTTAGAAAATAAATTTCCATTAAACGTACCATGAGTGAATCGCAGTACGATAAAAGGCAAAGATGAAACTAGTTCTACGCTATTAAAAATGTCAAACAAGTTTTAAATACTAACATACCCATAGAAAAATAAGTAGGCTAGGCCAAAAGCCACTCTTATTAGTAAAATTCACGCAAAGTTGAACATGGCCCCGTGCATCGAAAAAACGCGTTCGCTTCTGATGTTGATTGTGTTTATCAATAGACTGTGTTTTATTATATTACCTATTTATTTTATGACGCGATCATTATGCATTTCAAATTTACTTTGTTACGAATTTTTCAGTGATAATTCTATGTATTTAAATCCGACGACTTTGTACTAGGCTGCAGGTTGTGGTTTGTTTCTAAATAAAATCCATTTTAAAATTTTAGCCGAGAGATAAAAACCTACAAAATAGAGAGACAACATAAACAAGTACTTTTGCCAAAACAATGTGCAAAATTAAGAATTAAAAAAATGTCAAATTTTAAATATAATACCTTGGCGGTTATTTCAGAACGCATTGAGATGCAGACATGTCCCATCATATTCTGGCCTTGATCATGAATGCTGGAAAGAGTCCAAAACGTCAGGGTTACATTTTAAGAACAAACGCGAAAAATCCGCAAAAGTGCATTAGATAGATTATATTTTAGACTATTCCACGCCTATCTCGATACTATTATAAGCTATATTTTATATTGGTCTAACTTCACTCATTCTTGCTAAAGGTTTTATTGAACAGCGTTGAGCAAAACAAAAAGTCTTCTAAATATTTTCAGGCATGAAAAGACACGGATAATTTTAATATTCAATTGCATCCGGACAATATTGCCATTACATTCGTTATGATGTAGAATAATATTTTTGTTTTCACCTTAAATTGTCGCGTATTTTTTCAGACGTTATTGTTATTTTCATATTTTGTTCCTTTATAAAAAAGCTAATATCTCAAAGTGATTTAGGAATTTCGCCTGACTACAATCGCATATCTCTGCGTTGGCAGTCCTTGTAGTTTAAATTCTAAATAATAAACAATGTAGTATATACGAAATACTGTACCCAATATTTGTATATAAATAGGCTGAAACATCGAACTACACTTTTTAAATTAAAGTGTCGAGACAGTAGAACTTTCACCGGATAGTTAGCGATACGTCACCTCTATAATAATTATCTTGTTACCCATTAGGTAAATACTGCGGCTACGGTGCCCTGTAAACAACAATACAGCTGTGTTTATGCACTTTTTTTTCGGCAGAAATAAGCATCATCATAATAATGATGTACAAAAGTTATATAGTACACAAATGTCTGTTAATACCTTGGATGCGATTAAAATATAATTAAAATAATAATATTCTCCAGTTGATTACGACTACGGAGGCCGCTCTATATTAGAGATCAGCCAACTATGCAGGAGATATTATAGAGCACAAGTGTACGCGCTAACACATGCGCATCCTTGTTCTTTATACTCTCAGAGCCCGATAAGACGGACACTGACACGAACGGAGAGAGTAAGGTGCAAGACAGACTTTTACATGCCCATCTAACGCATGGATCGTCTTGCTTTTTAGAGATTAGGTGATCAGCCCATATTAACCAACCCTAATTGGTTGGTTGGAAACAACAATTAAAATTTGTCGAGGTCCCCGTGGGATTCGCACAATATCCTCCGGTTTCTATATCACAGAGGCAGTCAGATACTTATAAAGTAATAAGCAGATTTTCATTTTCACCAACGTGCTCTCTGTAAAAAAAATGTGTTGCATTTTCGGCCTCAACATTTCAAATATCTGATAACTTTTTAGATATTCATTTTAATATAAATGTCGTCTATAACAAGTTTTATTCACATAGAAGGAAGAATTTTTGGATGCAATAACTTTTCTGTTAACATAAATAAGCTTTGAATGTATGATTGCAATTTTTAAAAATGTTTACATTAGCCTTATTGTGTGTTATTTTAAAAATATATCTATCACTGACTTTTTGTCATTAATTCAAGTAGTACAATGATGTAAGTCATAGTTCAGTTCAGTAATTATCTGTGTAAATGCAAATTAAATTATTATGCAAAAACAATATATTTTAGTTTAATTTGATAAAAATTGTGAAACATATAATTTTAAAAATATTCTAGTTTTAGTGCTATAAAATTAATTATCGATTTTTATTAACGCTTTATTACGCGCTTTTTAACGCTAAATTATTAGTATTTCACAAAGGTTCCTATTATATATATTTTTTTTTACTTAAAACTGTAAATTAATCTACCTCCTACACTGCACCTTACAGTTAATTTTCTCGGATTACTACAAAACAAAGCAAGCTTCCAACTTATTAGATTAAAGTGTATTCTCCTATGTGAATATTGTAAGCGCATGAACTATTCCTAGATACAAATAATACAATACATCGCCTTGTGATATATAATACCCTACAAGCATTAAACTCTTTTTAAATGAGATAAGTTTTAGAATGTTCCGTTTACAATAGGATTCTACGAAAGTAACGAGATATATGAGAAAATAGATGTATATTTTTTCCTTCATCTGTTAAGTAAAATTTTGTAGAATAAAAGTTTTAATACGTTTATATAATGAACTTTACCATAATATTTATTATTCTTCTTGAAATAGCTATACACAAATATTTACATACATATGCGTATCGAATGAAGTGTTAATTGAAGTATTATAATTAATATTTGTTTTAATAATTTAAAATACAGTAAAAAGTATAACAAATTGAAATGTTTTGAATTAATTCTACTACTGCTTAAATTGCCTATAGATAAGAAAACCACTTATATGGAAGAGACAATTTTTGGCCTTGCAAAATTTCAAAACATGGCATTGAACAACGCTATATCCTCCATCACTTAGTGATATGACATGTCTCGCCAGTCTGACATTAATTTTATTAGTTTCAGAGCTCTGTATTCGCAGTTTAGTTAGAATTTGTCTCACAGAATTAATTGACATAGATTTTAAACACTTTCGTAATGAATTGTTACTGCTAATAATGATTAATTAAAGTAATATTTTCAAATTACAACATCAATGAGATAACTTAAAGTTCTTTGATTATTTATACAGTTTTTTATGAATTATATTTTAATGTAAAACATATAGTAATTCTTTACGCAATCAAAAGCCCTTGGTTTAACAGAAAATGCCAAAAGTGACTCGCGATGATTCTCAAACTTCAAAGATGCTTTTAGCAAGCCCGATGCTTGCGTCAGTTTTTGAGTACAGCTAAGTAAATTCTCAAAGTTTATCATTGATAAAAATATTTTCTTAAAAATTAAAAGCAAATGGTTTCATAAGGGTTTATAAAATACTTTATTAAAAGTAAGCAGAATAGATATTGGTCTTAAATTATTAGGTTCTCTGATATTATATTCATTGCTAATATTTGTAATATTTATAAGGTGATTCGCCCTTTTCATCCATATATTGATGGTACCTTAGACAGAGATCCGACAAAGGTCTGTAGTTTATTTTTTATATCTAATGATCTTATTCTAAATAACTCACACATATGTGAATCACAATAAATAGAAATAAGACCCCAATGAAATCTAGTACTCTTATTATGTACTGTCGCAAGGTGGAACGGAAGTGAAGAAATACATGGTGAAGCCAATTCTTTTTTTCTGTGCATATTTACTAAACTTAGGAATAGAAAGCACTTCAGCGTTCCATTGTACTTTCAACATTTAAAGAATAGTAAAAAAACCGTCTTCAGTAAATATTCAATGCATATACGAGGAAAAATTTCTCAAATAAATGTTGCTATTTTTTACAGCTGCATTCAATTTCGGCGCAGTATTTGCTGTGAATGAAAACGAAAGCTAGCGTTTATTTATATCAACAGCGGCTGACGGGATCAAAGGCATTATTTTCTTCGTCATAAATTATTGATAAAGCGCTTTGAAACGGTCTGCAAGGAAAAATTGTTAGCTTTTTATCATAAATTATGTAGTTTGATAAACTTAATCAATTCTGATTCCATATTCAGCAGCTATCATTTAATCTTTCTCTTTGACTTATGTGGTTCTTTATATTGATGTTTATATATATTTACAATAGGCATCTTTGGTATAAAGGACTCATCTTTTTGATATTGTGAGCAGACAGACTGAAAATACTAAGCACCGCTTATTATTTTCTTATTAATTTCTTATTAATAAAACATTCGGATGATTATTTTCGAATAATAGCCAGGGGCTACCAACACTGCGTTAAGTTCGTAATACTGAACAGCAGGTGTCGTATTTATACAACTAATAGTAAATACTTTTCAACGATAAATAATTATAAAATCTTGAAACGTATATAGCAATGCATTACTTGAACATTTCATAACCTTTATTGTAATAATATTTATATTATAAGCGCTGTTACCAAAGAATAAGATCTTAAAGTCACTAATAATAATTTCCGGCACGTATCTACAGTTATTTCTTAAAGACATACCAGGCTAAATTATCTTGCCATGTTCATTTCCTTATTCAGAATGCGTGCGAAATGTGCGCATCAAAATTATTACATAAAGTATGAACATATTGCTATGCTATTTAATGTTTTGTAAATATCATCAACCGGTTTAATAACGTTTATGTTCTAAGATTTGTATAAAACATTACTTTTTGGGAACATGTCGTTTGGTTTATGATTACTTTTAATACTTGTTTTAACATCTGAGTATATTTTAAGGTTGTACTATTAATTAGAATAAATAAACAAGGTGTTTTATTACAATTAGCTAGCGTTGCCCGCGACCTCGTGCGCTTGGTAATAGAGAAATAAAATCATAAAAAAGTTGTCTTAGATCCCAATACCATCATAACCTTCTAGTGAAAGTCCCGTCAAAATCGACTCGCCATTCAAAGTTAGCGAGCAAATGGACGATGGGCGGCGCAATTTGGAAAAAAAATTACGTTTTTAATTCTTGGTTTTATATCATTACAATGTGATATCATTACATTTAAAAACAGTAATTAAATTATTACAAAAAGACACCTCAATTTTATTTATTTGTGTAAATGTCCTTTTTTATGTTTTGTTTTATAAATATTTAGTAAGCTTCGTTGGAAACTTGTACTTTTATAAGCATAATAAGACCTCAATGTATGTGTTTAGCGTTTTTAATTTAATCGCGACATTATGTTATCGCTAAACACAATTTTCAAGATTTTAACCTCCTTAATTATTTTATGAAAAATTGGCTACGGAGAGAGCATATTTTTTCCAAAAAAGTGATATAAATTGTTATAAATAAGACATAAAAAAGACAGCCATAAAAAATATCTTTGTCTATCAAGTTTATTGTTCAAAAATAGATGATTAAATTGCCAACAAATGCTCCGTTGATCATATAGCACTTTGGACATCAACATCTAACCGAACCTCACACGTAATTTTAGTTTTCAATACTCTATTTTATAAATTCATTTTGGCAGATGACAAGAAAAAGCTTTCAATACAATTTGTCAATTTAATGTGACACATTCATGCACGATCCTTTTCCAACTATCGGGTTTCTTTTTTTTACAGAAAATTAAATTTTAGTTAGATTTAGTTGAACTGAACTGTCCTCCTTGATGTAGTAGATATTACTAGACATAAATAGAGTATAAACACCCTAATGGAGAAAGCATGCATTGGGGGAGGCTTGTGTCCAGCTGTGGACTAGCACAGGCTGATAATGATGATGCTGATGGTGATGATGAAATTATACTTATACGTTATGATTTAAATATATGCGTGAGATCATTTGAATATTTTAACTATTTTTTTAAGAGTAATCTATAATTGTTGCATTTTTTTATTTTCACACTATCGGAGAAGTAAAATATTTATGATTTTTATTATTTATTTATATAATATTAGTTCTTTGTAAAAAACAAAAGTCTAAAGAGCAGAAATCTGGTCATTATTAATTTCATGAATAACATATGCCAATAGTATGTTATAATCATGTTTCAATTGTCGAGAGTTTTAAGTGCTTTTAATTGAGAAAAAAATCTGTAGTTTTATGAAGACGTGAAAAAAAAGTATGTTATTTTCCGTCGTTTTTGTTTGTATGTCGTTTGTAAAATCATTTTACAAATGGATAGCATCTGACCTTCACAACAGGTATTTTGACGGATGGATTAGTTAACGGTAAATAAAAGGCAATGACTTCTATAACGTTCGTATCTATATACCACGTATCTCAGAAATTAACGATCCTTTAAATAGTCAGCATCTATGTTAACAATCAACCGTGGCTCATCTTGACCTAAATAGAAACTTTACGCTATCTGCATATTCGACTTCTGTTTTATTTGAAATGGATCCAAGCCAAATATCTGGTACCCTCGTTTCGATCGCTGAAGTAGTTACATGCACGTCAAATTTTCGTGAAAATAGTAAACTTGAAAAACTTCATAATAATTTTAAATTAATAGCTTACGAAATACGCCAAAAATATTCGCAATCAGTCATAAAAATAATTATAATTATCAATATTTTAGTCATCCGGTGCTCGGGAAAAAATGGTTTTGCATTGTATGAAACTATCAAAGTAAACGATTCTCTATATTTTTGAAACCAACGACGAATTTCCTTATGTAATAATTCTAGCTCTAAGTTAGAGATATTAAATTTGGAAATTCATTCAAAGATTACGAACCTCATTAAATTTGAAGAAGAATAAAACTTAAAATCAACAGTTTTTTTGTTCGTTGACAAAAACTATTGACATTCGTTATGAAATAAATTATAACAATATTAAAAATCAATTATAATAGAATTAGTATTATTGTTATACTATATTAATTTACTTACATAAAAAGTCTTTAAGTTTGTCACTTCTTTTACATTATCCAAAAACAATATTGTAAATGTGATTTGAATCCTGTCAAATCAAATACTGTTAAAAACTTTAACTTAATCATCATTTAATGTCTTTGAAAGACATTCAGTCTTTGCAACTTTTTCATTAGTGATTTAATACAATTCAAATTTAGTCGAAAAACCTTTTAAGTTTTTAGATAGCTATTCTAATTATCACCGAGTATGTAATATATCCAAATAATACCGTAATACTGAGAGAATTTTCTTTTTTTCCGATGAGTTTAACAAAATCTGTCTTGCAAATAAAATTTTCCTTAAAATTTACCAACTATTTGGAATATGCAATTTTCTTATTTATTATTAAAAAATATAGATTTTTCAATGTTTTTATAATAAATTAAAGATATATATTGAATTACACGATGGTTAGATAGTTAACTTAGATCGTATCCCACCAGGCTAGTCCAATGGTGTTTTGTGGCTGAACCGACTTTTTACATGCCCATCTGACGCATGGATCATCTTAGTTTTCAGACAATTGGGTTATCGGCCAAAATTGTCCTTTCTACCAGAAAACGACGATTTTGTTGTTGTTGACGGTTGAATCTCTGGTAAAGTTCTGAAGTAAGTGTGCTAGCAGAAAATACCAATTATCTGATGAAACTCTTGATCTTATCGAGGAACGTTTAAATAATAAGAACACAAATAGGGTAGTCTGGTTTTTAAAAAGCTCAAGGAGGAAAAACTCCTGTTAAAGATGAAGTTACGACCAAACCCTGCCCTTAGCGAGTTACGAAAGGTATTAGACTCCGCTCTTCAACTGGGCATTCTTCTCTAGGCGTGGCTTAAAAGTGAGGTCGTTCTATTTTTTCACAAGGGACATAATACTCAACTTAAGAATTACCGACCGATCTCACTTTGAGACATAATTACGAGCTGTTTTCTCCAGAACCTCATTGGCTCATCGACTATAAATTCTTCTAACCACGTAACCGGCCCACTGCCACTTCAACGAGCTATCCTTTTGTACTATGCCGGTGACTTAGGTTTCTTCTATTCAATAACCTCGAAATCTATATAATTATAGATACATATGTGAGTCGGATAAACCATGGTGTATTATATTTTCATCATGTACACTTATTAAATAACAAAACTTACATGAATTATACAACAGTCTACTCTCATGGTCCGCTTTATACAACATAATCTCGGTACATTAATTATTTTGAAACTTTGTTTGAAACACGAACGTATATGAAGTTTTGTATAACATCGCTGTTGTGTATGTTGTATGTTGTAAGACTTAGTTGTAATCCTGTAGAAATATTACAGACAAAAATTCTACCCTCAACTTAATAAACTTAACTTATAGTAAAGTGGCAAAAGTTAGTTGGTTTGTTTTAATTGTTTTTAATATACCGAGAAATAAATAACTTGTGGTTTACAGCTAAAAACCGAGAGTAGAATATTGGTGGCGCCGGAAAGTTGATGCCATTATACT
Organism: Lamproptera curius; assembly: GCA_029286875.1. Lineage (NCBI taxonomy): Eukaryota > Metazoa > Arthropoda > Insecta > Lepidoptera > Papilionidae > Lamproptera > Lamproptera curius. The sequence continues at coordinate 148,028 of JAGSMT010000583.1, forward strand.
TGACATATATATGAGTAAAGATAAATTATGTATTTAGTGATCTTTCTTCTACTAGCCGTCGTAATTGGCTCGGAAAACATTACTCCTAAATAATGTTTATTACCATAAAAATATATAGCTTTATGACAATAACATTTAAATAAACAAATGCACATACTCTTTGATAATTTTGAGCAGTAAAGACTCAGAGAGATAACATTTTTCAAATTCTATAGGTCATAAAAAAGAGCAATATGTAAATTGTCTCATTAAGTTTCGAAATTATATCGCTTGTCTTTTACTTTTTTTTATTACGTAATATTCATAAATCATTTCCTGTTCAAATGGATGTATTCTAAAATCTGAATATCTGAAGCTGTATAATGAAAAGAAAATACTAGAAAAATTGTGAGACGACGTTATATTAAATAAACCATCCCTCGAGATTCTTTTTATTGCCAGTTGTAAGAGAAATATATATCATCCTTTTCTGCCTTTGAAAAAATACCTAATTTTATTAAAATATTAAATTTATTCTACCAAATTTCTTTGTTGTGATTTTTAATTTACCTGAGTTCGGAAATCTGAACTAATTTAGCTAATTTTCGGAGATTACTCGGCTACTTATTACTGAAGTAAATATTATGTATATGCTGTTATTGTACAGTTTCATTCATCATCATCATATCGGCATAGAAAATGTCCACTGCTGGACATAGGCCTTCCTCATGAGCCGCCAAGTAGTACGATCCTGCGCCACGTGCATGTGGTCAACACTCTGTCTTGTGGGGGGTCGTTTTACACTGCGATGGCCAGTACGAGGCTGCCACTCGAATTTCATTATAATCCATTAACTAGTTTATGTTATAAAAAGTTACAATTATGTATAAATACATCAATCCTTATGTCATTTCGCATTTATTATTTCAGAAGGAATGAAATTTAGAATATGTAATTTTTATCTCAGCATTAAGCATAAATGTTATTTGTAATATTTTGTCTAATACTTCTACATAAATCGCAGAGAGATCTCAAGGGGACCAATTTGGGCTTCTTAAATATTACTTTTGCAACTATACTAAAACAATGTCTAACAAAAGAGAACGGTCTTTAAAGTACGAATTAGATATTAGTCTTAAATAAAAGTAGTATCTACTTTTATCTACTATCAAGAAAGTTGAACAGGATTGTGACTGTAATTGAAACTGTTTTTTAATTCAAATGATTTTGTGTCCGTTGTTTTTGTTATCCTAGCTTGATTTTAAATAAAAAAAGTCTACAATTGAACAAAAAAATATTTTTTTTCTTTTTATCAGAAAATATGATGGTAAATCACGTATTCCGTGCTATTCCAATGCTAAACATAGGCTTCCCCTAATACGTGCCTTCTTCATTAGGGGGTTTTTAGACCGTATTGCACTGGTTGGTGGGCAGCGCCAATGGGGGTTGGTGGGTGGACCGACTTCTTACATGACCGGTGATTAGCCCCAGTTGTCCTAACCAACCAGAAAATAATGTAAACACAAAGTTGTTTCCTTGCGGGATTTAAGCCTAAGGCACTCCGGTTTATAAAGCAATGGTAAACACAGCTAGACCACCGAGGTGGTTTTTAATGTGTATTTTTATTCCGAAACATAAATGCGTATTGGTACACAAATATATCAATTTATACAGATCTGTAAATTTAGTTAAACTTGGAATTAGATTAGTGTCAATACGTAACGAACGGAGAAACTTAGTAATTAAGCTAGGAAGGCGAGTTAACGAGCATAATTAATGGGCAAACAACACATCGTTGTCTTCAAGGTCATTGACATATTGGATTAAAAAACGAGATAATTTAAGAGTTATTTTAAACATTACAAAATGAGAAAAGCTTATCACGTTATTTATTAAAGTATGATCCTTATAGCATAATATTTTGCAAATCTAACTTGTATCATTAATGATTCTAAAGATTGTTGTCAGTTGCGCACAACGTTGCCCGCGTAATAAATATAAGAAATTCTATTACATTTTTTTAAATAAAAATGTAGTTCCAGTCACTAAAAATTACTGTTACAGATATTTGTTTTGTTATATTTTATTATTGTATACAATAATATCATAAAAGTGAAAAGCAATTAAACAGGAAACTGTACTGTCGTCTTCAAAAGACTGGCCCGCAACTTCAAATGAAGGGTTCAAATTTAATGTCAAATTGGTTGGCAAATTTAATTTTAAGGAAAGGGATGTTTTCGTAAGCATTCCGATTTTATATTTCTAATAAAATTAAATTTATAATTAAAAACGACGATTTAGGGTTTTTCTTTATATTCTTCGGTCGTTAAGTTACTCATAAGATATCTACAGAGTATGTATAACTTGTATCAATATTTTGAAATGATTCCTTGTAACATAACTTTTAAAAATGAAGGATTACTGTAGTTAAAGTAATTACGTTATTTTTTAATGTAATTCTATTTAATGTGTCTATTTGTAAACTTCATGTCAGAAGGAAGTGTAAAATGTTTTCTTGAAAAAAAGAAAACTAATTTATATAAAAAATAAGGCTTCAGTATTTGTACGTTTTTTAAAACTATACGTTTTACTATTTAAGGCTATATAAAAATATGTTATACTTACTTTATGCTTAATATGAAAGTATGAATGTATAGGTAGTTCTGTTCCTAAATCTACATCTGTTCATAATCTGTTCATAAATATATAATTGTAGTTAAAATATCTGGATTGGTCCTTAGATTCAAGGGTAGCATATGACAACAAGATTCCCTCAAGGAGTATTTATCCTCAGTTATCATGACAAGCAGTCACTCCCTCCGTGTTTACACGAGTCGACAAACAGATCAAAGATATCAAAACTAATTAAACGTCAAGCAGAGACAGTAAACTTTCTAAATCAACTTTCGTATTTAACTTTTGACTGTATAAATGTCTCTTTAGATGGTAAAGACAAAGATAATTAAAAATTATATAATAATATATAATTTCTTCAAAACTGCCTCCGTACCTAGTGGTATGGCGTATGCAGAAACCGGAGGTCGTGGGTTCGAATCCTGCGGGACGCAACAAATTTTCATTGTTGTTTCCTGTTGGTTAGGGCAATTTGGGCCGATCACCCAATTGTCTGAAAAGTAAGATGATCCATGCGTCGGATGGGCATGTAAAAATCGGTCCAACCCACCAACCGCATTGGACCAGCGTGGTGGGATACGGTCCAAACCTAATGGATAGGGTGTATTGGGGAGGCCTATGTCCAGCAGTGGACTAAAACAGGCTGATGATGATGATGATGATGATAATTTCTTTAAAATGAAAATGATAACCTAAAAATTTCATAGTAATAATTATTAAGAATTCTTTTACAGAAGAAAAACAACGTAACTGTCATAAAAAAGGATATGTTAATATCCTATATTATATTATATAGTATATAATTGATCTCTGTAGGCTTATGTCTCTAACACAAAATCAGTCAATTATTATAAAAACTGGTTTCAGGCATATGAATGTTGTCCAACAACAAATTGTTTGCAAGTTATCTAGATTAATTAATAATATATTTATCTATAATGAAAATTCACTTTTAAATATGGTCTCCATCCAGTTAACATACTGTTTACTTATTAAAATTAGTCATATCTGTATAACTCGAGACAACGTCAGTGTAGAAGCGTAAAATAATAAATATATTTAACAATCAAATGTTATTTAAAGTCTTTAAATCAAATTTACCTATAGTTAAAATAATAACATAAACATGTTAATTTGGCAGCATTTAAGCATGTACTATATCCAGAATGTTTTTAAAAAAAATAAGTAACTAAATTAGTCTGAAGAACCCATTTTGAAGCAAATCGAATTAATTAAACGTTAAGATTGCAGCAGAACTTCTTTCCGCGTCAGATTCAATTAATCATCGTCCGTCGAGTTCTTTCCTGCTACTTGTAAATAATTCAGTGTTCAAAGAAATCCTTAAAGTTAAGCTGTGTCGTCTAGTCAAAGCTGTGAATAAAGCGGCTAAGTTGGACCCTTCCAAAGTGAATGTATGGATGATTTTTTTCTAGAAAACAATACGAACTATCTCTAAATGTAACACGCGTTTTTCAATGTGACACAAATGTCCAAAGAATTTGTGTCAAAATCAAAATCACAGTAGCTTTATGCTCTCTTATTGATCGTCAATTAATGTACAACCGGTTTGGAAATGCAAGCATCTGACCTGAGAAGAACTGGCGTGAAAATCTCTGGGCGACCATTTTTTATTACTTTTTCTTTAAATTATAAATCTTTTATTATTATAATCTTATTTTAACTGCACGCACGCTAAATTTTCATAACCTCCCTAAGGTTGGCTGTCAAATAAAATAATTTCAAGTATTTTTTGTAATATTTTCACGAACTCAATAAGATTCTATAAATTATACCGTAAAAAGATGAAATATGTTCGCTTATGTCTCTTAATTACTTATACGAAACATTCGGTTTATATGTTAACGAGGTTGTCTAAAGCACTAACCTACATCACATTCTTACTGTCAGTCCGAGCATACGTTAGGAAACCGTGTTTTCGGGTTATATCATATATACAACATCGTCATACCGTTTAAGTTAATTGTTTTAACAAACACGTTAATATCCTGCCTCGTGACAACGATCACCGAAAAAGTTTGAATTAAAACAAAGTGATAGTTGTTGCATTGATTATTTTTAAGAACTGTACCCCAGCTACCAATGCTATGATTTATAAAAATTACTCTAATTAGTTTGCGTTTGATCTAATTAACACCGACTAAGAAAGTGAATATGGGGCGAAAGAGTCACTAAGATGTCTTTATTACCAACGTTTGGAAAAAATCGTGAAGCAATTGCTTGCATAATTATAAACATAATATTTTCATTTGTAAAACTACTAATATTCATAAGACCTGGAAAGAGCTAAATAAAGCAGATTTAAATTTGTACGCCTATGCTGGTCATATATTTAATTGAATTCGTAATTCACTTTCATGTCCCGATGAATGAATAAAAAAAGGAAAACTAGGTTTCGTGTATAGTTTGAGTAAAATAACACGAACTAGACAAAGCAATGGAGATACAACATATTTTAGAACAGGAATCGAATTAAAAAACATATTTTGTTTCAGATTATACATTGGAAAAGTTATAAGATGATTTATCCTAAGCAACATTAAATATATTTGATTTTACAAAATATTCTTTAAGACTTAAATCTTATTATTCTATAAAAAATATTTCGTCTCTTCACCACAAAAGGAAGTACTTTTTACACATCGTGAGTATAATTCTTGGCATCTTGTTGTAAAATGTCTGGGAAAGCTGGGTATAGTAAGTATCCACGTGTTGGTTGTACAAAGTTCTAAAACCGGTAAGCTTGCTTTATTTCAGGCCCTAAAGGATAAAAGGACTAACTATAGTTTCGTGTTTTGAACTCATGCAAAAACTTTGGATTCGATTGATTAATTATTCGGACCTACATCATTTTAATGGGCTTGAGCTTAAATTTTATATTTTTATTCAGACATATATTATTTGATTGTACAATAAAATAGACAAACGTGGTTACAATGCATTACTTACATTATCTGCAAGAAGTTAATGTGGTCAAAGTCAATTCATTCGATATTTCTGTACCTGTGCATTCAAAGTAATCTTGCGTTGAAGTAGATTTAAAACTAGTGAGGATTGGTATGGCTCCAATAGGACTGCCTCCGTAGCCTAGTGGTATAGGCGGTGGTTAGAAACCCAGGTCGTGAGTTCAATCCTGCCGGGACTCAACAAATTTTCAGTGTTGTTTCCTAGTTGGTTAGGGCAATTTGATCACCCAATGTCTGAAGTAAGATGATCCATGCGTCGGATGGGCATGTAAAAGATCATTCACCCACCAACCGCATTGGACAAGCGTGAGTGGGATACGTTCAAACCCTGATGGATAGGGGTGTATTAGGGAGGCCTATGTCCAGCAGTGGACTATTACAGGCTAATGAGATGAGATGAGAGAGTTGTATGAACATCCTTTGTTAAACTTCTGTTTCTTCGGAAGTTTATTGGTCTTTATCATTGAATATCATTTAAGAAACAGAAAACTTTACGATAGGACATATACTGTCGCTATCATTTTGATATTTCTAAATACGAAACTTTAAATGCAACGGTTTTCAATATTTTTGAGTATAATTTGTCATCAATTCATATTTCTATGATTAATGTACGTTGATGAATATCATAGATCACAAGTTGTTGAAACAAATACACACCAAGTTGTACAAACTCTTTATCTTCGAAACTTGCTTTTTAAGTCTCATTTGATCGGCAATCACCAAAGTTTTAGTTTTGGATATCATACGTATTAATAATGTTTATTATATTAATAAGAAATTGGCCTAACGTTAAAGGCAGTTGATCAAAATCTTTATGAATAATAAATCTCATCACGTTTAACCTAAAAATCTTGATTAAAAAGTATTCTAACCTCAAAATACCAATAATTTGTAGTAATTTGTTTGTAAAAAAAACGTTATATTTGTGTATAAATGTCGCATTTAGGCTTTAAAGTTTCTAGTAACTTTACTACTCCTATTGTTTTTTTTCATCATTTCCAGCGCGACATTTAATACTTATTGAAATTGCAGAAATATGTCAGTGTTGAAAAATATTATTGATGTAACTGAAGTTAAGTTAGGTAATAATTCTGATCCACATTTATTGTGTCCAGTCATCAAAGTCCTTTTGAGAAAAAACACGGTTGCAAAAATGCGGTCAACAAAAATAGTAAGTACTTTTAAATATAAGGTAAAATTTGACTATGTATCCAATAATTTCAAGGAAGTCTATTGGCCTCCGGTTATAAGAGAAATATTTTATTTCCCTTTAATGAATGGTTATTACATTTTATTGCGAATTTGGGTTTCTTTGTGACATAAGTCCATTGTGCCTTTTCTTATTTCATAAATGACGCATATACAATTTAACTTACTATTGCAAGTTTTATTTTTTGAATGATATTAAGTTTAATTACTCTATCATAAAGTTAGTAAGCAACTTTGAGTTTAGCTCAGTACGTTCTAAATATTGTTATTTATGATTGAGGTGCACTAACGTGACTGTCATTGACACTCGAGTATAACTATATATGCAGTGGCAAAAAAAATTTAATCATTAATTTTTTTAACGTTTTTTGCAAAAAGATTTAGAATACACTTATTGTATGCTTCATCAAATACATTTAAATGTAAAATTACGATGTATAGGTTACTGATTGATAAATATTAGGGGTTGAAAACATGCCTAAACAAATGACTGCATCATTATTTTATTCAGGATGAAGAACACGCCTGTAAAGTCACCAACATATGCTTTTTTAACTTATTATATTTCGATCACAATTTGGGTACGACCTAATACAGTTACAGTTCGGCATTTCGGTTCTTTTTGGTTTAAATTGATTTGGTCCCCCAGTGCAGCTACATGTATATGTGAAATTGGTTCGAATGCACCTTTTATAATTGCTACATGTTTAAATAAGTTTATTGTATTCTTTTTTACAAAAATAGAATAATTTCGATATTTTTTTACCAAGATTTGTCAAATAACTGTAGTTAGAAATGTTTGTGCGGGTTGGTGGGTGGATTAACTTTTTACATGACCATTCGACGCGCAACATTTTTAACCGATCTTATTTATACGTTTTTAAGTAGTAACAATCATACATACAAAAATGTGGCGCTATTTATGTATTTACCTGATTCAATTGAATATTGATTTCAAATTACATATTTCATAGTTTAGTTTTACTGTTGCGTTTTCATTATAGAATTCCTATCTGATCGAACTAACCTTTTGTTCTCCTACCTAAGAGCGCTTTTAAGCACAGAACTGCGCCTTGTTCCTAAGTGTTACTTACTGAAACAATTCAACGGTTTAAATTATCTGAGTACTTGAGTGAAGGTTGAAAAGCTGATTTAAACTTCCTATTTTAGTTGAGAGAAAATTAAAAAGGAAAATAATTTTAACTAATTTTATCTTCAATGCATTATACAAAAAAATGACATTATATAATATTATATAATGATTGATCAAAACTGCCTTCGTAGCCTAGTGGTATAGGCGTGTGCAAATTTTCATTGTTGTTTCTAGTTAGGGTAATTTGTACCGATCACCCGATATCACTTTTTTTTCGTGGTAGGTGTCGAAAAAGTTAACACGTTCTGTAAAGTCGCTCCTCATATTTTATTAAAATATTTAGCAATTTAGTATAAAAAAAAGTTTAACACTGGTTTAAATTGTTTTATTTTGAGTGATACTTACATAAAACAGCAAGATTATGTAATTTCAAATCATATCTTTTAACCACCACCTGCCAGCCTACTTCATAACACTTCACTTCACTTTGATAATAATACAATATACTTGGGCAATATGTCCAATTTATTTGGATATAATTAATACTCAAAACCGCCTTGAGGAAAATATTAGCAAAAGACTTGATACTGCAGTCTCAGATTTCTAATGCAGGGTCTTCCAAGGACCAGTGTGCAAAGTTGCAGAAGGCTCCGTAGCTTTAGGGAGCTGATTTTGGCATCCTCAAATTACTCCGAGAACAAATTAAGGAATGCTCCAAACAGGTAGACAACCTGGCACACACACCAGAAAGGCTCTAATTGTTTCTAGGTTGCTGAAAGAGAAGGAAGATTGTTCTAAAATGATTCTAGGTATATGTCACTTAAAATTTAGGACTTAATAACATATCTTTATCTGACATAAAAGTATGCCATCGACTAGGGTCCCCGGCAAGCAACAACAAAGGCCATATTAATTAGGTTTACTAATGTGGCTATCTAAAATGATGTCTGGAGGGCCAAGACAAGCTTAAGGGCTCAGCAATATCTGTGAAGGAGTTCCTGACGCGGGTAAGACAAACAGTGTTTGTTAAAGCCCGCCTTCATTTTGGATCGTTCGGTGTGGACACCAGTGGAATCATACATGTGAAAACTTCGAGGCATCACAAAATCACCTGACAGAGCTCACTATCCTTACCGCCAAGTGACACAAGCCTCAACAGGTGCCACTAAAACATAAAATGCAGCAGTTATAGTTCTTAATGCTTATGTTATATATTATTATATTAGTCTTTTAGTACCATTTAAATGTATATTAGTTCAAATAATAATGGCTCATTATTTGATTAGTTTCACTGCTTGCCCATAACTTAGTTTATATTACATTTGATTAGTTGTTGTTATACGTTTTATTTTGTTGTTGGTTATAACCTATTTATTTCTTATTTATATCTGTATTCTTATTTCATTATGTTCGTCGCTTAAACTTATTTCACTTTTAATACTTATATTATTCCTCTATCTAAATAGCTTTTGTTTATAAATTAACAATGCCAGTTTTAACAATAAATTAACGTTATACTCAATTTGACGTCTGATGCTTAGTCACTATTGTTGATTTGATTTGATTGATTCGTTCTTTTACTTTTATTATTCTTTTATGTCAATATTTTACTTGTTTTAAAATTGTGGTGTTATATAATTTATGCAATTAAGTCTTATTAAGTCTTTATTTCTTTTCTTTTTATTTTTCTTTTTTTATTTATAATTATGAGTGGTGGGTGGTGCGAAGATAGACGTTGTCAGCAAATTGTTTAGATTATATTTAAATAGTATTATTATTTTATATATATCTATTTTATTTATATTATTTATTATTATATATTTATATTATTGATTAGATTGATACTGAAGATCACGATTCATAGTTTTAAATGATCTTTTGACCTCTGAGTAGTAGTGATAGTTTTAATTCGATGAGTGAGTCATTAGGAGGTTTTAGATAGGACATTTCCCAAAACCCATAATCTTAGTAAACATTTGTCACTTAAACGGCAGAGTATTCCCAGTCATTTTAGATTAAGCGAAGGTTCTCCGGCTCTAATGTGCATGCCATCTTGATTTCAGAGAGTTGGTTAAAACCGCATCTTCCTTCACTTTGTTTTCTCTTCCTGGTTAATGTTCTCATTCGTAATGACCGTTTAGATAAAGCGGAGGCGTAGCCTATTTATCTTAGGTCAGATCTCTACAAAATCTTACCTCTTCCACTAAAACTATTCAACCAACTGCTGATTTTCTCTTTAAAGTCAACGCTTAAGGTTTCCAAATAGGTAGTTGTGTTATGTTTACTGTCCCAAATACGGAATATTTCACCACTTTGAACTGTATTAAATCTTTGGGTTCGAAATATGCAAACTATGTTATCATGGGCGACTTCATTGACCTCATCGCTCCAAATTCTACGCTACTGCCATACGACTCCTCCATAGTTGAGTCAAGTGCTTCATATTTACCTCTACAAGCTACTCATAAGCCCTGGAGATGACACTTGCCTTGGCAATCCTATCATCGAATCCATCTTAGGTTCCTTTCATGTCAACATCCTACACCTGAGCTTTTCCACCATGACCTATTTTTTTTCTTACATCCCTAAAACCTCTAAACCAAACCAAGGTTCTGACACGTACAGTCTTACTCAAAATTGAATGTGGAAAAGTTACGTGAGGATCTGGGAAAGTGATTGGACGCTGTACTAAGGCATCACGATTGACGATGACTCAAATTTTAAACACCCTTATATCTGAGCTATACGACATCACGCTCCTATAAAGAAGGTTAAGGTAGTCGACCACAGCCTTGGCTAACTGAACATTCCCTGGCCATGACGTCGCGATCGTTTCTTTCGCAAATTCAAAAATTGCGTACTGATGAAAATTGGTCCAGTTACATTAGCACTGTAATCTGTAATCCAGATGATACGCTAAACGCCGATACTTTCTGGATAGTTATTACTAAATCAACTCCTGCCGATATCTGAAGTTCCGGAACTCTGACATCGTAAGTCATGATGAACAAACCTATCAGTTCAATAACTTTAGATGAGTTAAACTTTCATTTACTTCACTACTTTTACGGATCACCCATCTATTGGTGACGTTCTTCACATCAATGGTTTGCGCGACCTTCTATAGAATCTTTTAATTTTCTCACTTACTTCTGAGAGATCAAATCCATCCATTTATTAAATCCAATACTGTTGGTTGTGACAAATTGCGAGCATGCATCATTCATCCGTATGATTTCTTCTCCAATGCTTACCATATTATTAACTTCTCTACTTTCTGGGACTTTCCATCCTATGTACAATGCTATCATCACACTGCTCCTAAGTGCTCCAATCCTATCACTTCTCACATATCGACCTATCTCTATTTTGCCTTCCTTTCTAAGGTGCTCGAGTTTTGTGTTCATAAACAACTTTCTCACTTCATATTCAGTAACAAGCTCATAAGTTCTTTGCAATCGGGTTTTAAACCTGGTCATATTTGACACACAGCCTATTCAAAGTGACTGGCGAATATAAAGTCGGTATAGGTACCCATGATTACAGTTTTGGTTCTACTTCAGATTTCACTACGCCTTTAATACCGTCGTCATGACTTCCTTCTTGCAATCTCTCCATTTAATGGTCTCTGAAGAATTAGCAGATGTGTTCCTTCTATATCTTCGAGGTCGCCAACAATCAGTTAATGTGGATGAATCATCATCACGTTGGTTAACATCGAATCTGGCGTTCTCAAGCGCATTATTTCCCCGACTCTGTTTTCTATATTTACAGTAATTTTATCATTCATCGATCTTCAGTGAACGTATCATCTCTGTACGATGACTTACAATTGTCACTCACAATCATTTGATAAACTGCGAAAGCGATCCTAAAGCTAAATAACGACTTAGCGGCTATCAAAATATGTATGGAAGTTTGGATTAACCATTAACCCTTAAAGTGTCAAGCTATCTTTTATTAGGTACACACGCACTTTGAGAAAGGTTGATATGGCATCACTTCCTCAAATTACTTTTGATAGCAGCCATATTCACTCAACTGAGGTTAAAATCTTGGTTTATATTTGACACAACTGAGTTGGATATCTAAAGTTTACAAGCGTTGTAATGGAAAGTGACGAGCGTTCTGCGATGCCTTTATCGTTTTAAAACTTTTGCCTATTCGACAAAGTCATGCTTCGTGCGAAATGTAATATTCCTCTCTTGTGACTACGGTGACTGGCTCTGACCAATGCAGATCACCTCAACAACTTGACCGACTTCTCAAAACTTTGCATTCGATTCGTTTCAATTTACATAAATACGATACATTTTCATACGTTCCCAACTTCAGTAGTTACCTATTCGTCACGACGCTCTTACGAGCCCTGACCACTCTTTATTCCTTTCTAAATTCTCCTACTACACCCTCGTATCAATCTTCTTATTTCTCGTATCTACATGAATCAGTAACAAACATCTTCGATCGACATAATCGATCTACTTCAATCGTTCACCATTCTGACTTCATGCACATCTACATTCTTTATCCAGTACGTACTTTATGTAGATAGTTACCTCGAAATCAGGATGGCCAAAGTTATATTCTAAAAAGAACCAAAACACCTATTAAAGACTTGCAAATATAACTAATACGTTCATGTATATACTATGTAGTAATTTGTATCAATCATTCTATTTATAATTATGTATATATATATATATATATATTTATATTATAGTAATATATACATATATATATTATATATATTTACGTGTATATATATAGCATTGTATCATATCATAATATATATTGTTTTATTTATAAATATCTTTTATATATATATTTACTTATAAATTTAAAATGTACCTTCTCTTTTATTTTATCATGTCACTCCTATTATCTCTGCACCACCTTGGTTGACTGGGAGAAAATACCTGTAGCATAAGTCCGTATGTTACCAATTATGACTTAAAGTGTAAATAAATAAATAAATAAATAATACGGTCGGATGGGCATGTAAAGAGTCAGTCTACTACAGCCGCATTTGGGTCAGGACCAGCTAGTGGATACGGTCGAAACCCCTAATTGATAGGAGTGTATTGGGACGCCTATGTTCACAGTGGACTATCAAAAGGCGGATGACGATGATCAAAAATAACCTAACTTGACCCAAATAGCAGAATAAAGGGTTCATTGTATACATTTATTATGTTGTTAAACCATACAACAAAGAGTGGTGTCACAAAGCTTTCGTCTTTATGAACTAACTGTAGCCAGCAGATTCAAACGCGTGGTAACATTTTTCTGACCGTCGTTCTTGAAATTACAGAACAAATAGTCTGAGGGTCAGACAGACAGACTAAAATACATACGGACAGACATAATTATAAAATATAATCACAATATACTTGTTTCAAATAACACCACAATTTTATTTATTTGTAGATTGTTAAGACGTCAAACACGATACCGCTTAGCGTAGTATTTAGTAGCCCTATTCAGGTCTAACATGTCCAAAGGATTGGATCGATTCTCAATAGGGAAGAATATCATGAAACATTTGTTTTAACGTGTGGTGCTAGTATGTATATGTTTACAAACAATCAGATAGAAACTCAATTTATTACATATTTGAATCTATATCTTATGAGATAAATATCAAAGCACAGACAGACGAGCCAAGACGGACACAACATCAGGTGAGAACGAAGTGACAGTTATAAAACTAGTTGTTAACATTACAGATGATCAATTTATACCTTAAATTACGCTTGACACGCTAGTCAGAAGTAAACGACTAATAGTTTTATTAATAACTAACTTCAGGGAAAAAAGAAAACGGTTTAGCTAAAACCCATAAAACTTAAAATTATACAACATCCATAAAATTTTTTATTGCTGGAAGGCAGTGGACAAAGTCGGGTACCTGATGGAAATAGCCGCCGACGCATGCGTTAACAATCTGAAAGCATCGCAACATACCTACGTAAGACATAGGATGTTGTATCACATCCTGTAAATGCTGGCTATAGTGCTCTTTCAGGTGGAACACAGTATTTGTACACACTACGTGTGCAGGAAGAAAAAGCCCGGTGGCATTTATAATTTTTATACCTTTTCTTGTATCAGTTTTGTGCGTACCTACGTAGCGTTAAAAGTGGACGAAATGTGGTTTACTTATTAATGTGTCACGTAAAATGGTGAACGGTTAACATCCAGTGATATTGGAACACCACATATGTGGAACGCGCTATCGCTTTGTAAAATGGCACTGTCTAATTTAACCACATACTGTTATTACATTGATAACCGATCAAAGATACTGTAATGTGATATTCGTAAGGTTAAGTTTAATTAATTTAAAGATTGATTTTTAATATGTACATTTATTAATAATTTACGGGCGTCAAAGTAATTAATTTTAAATTTAGAACTGCAATATCATTGATTATTATACCACAATAAATAATAATAAAATGAACATATATGCAGATAAAATACTGATTACTAGTTATGTGAAATATTTGTCCAAAATAATATGAGGAAAACCGCCGGGCAAAGGCAGTTTAAAAATACAGCTACCAAATAAAACAGTTCGTTTTGTAAAATCGAAATAAAAAATTCCTGAATTTTGTAATAAAATTAAAAGTCTATAAATATTTGTGATCTTTTAAATCGTATTTATATTGTTTTTATATTTTCGATTATTTTTTCTTTCTATGATTTTTAAAAAAGAAATTGGCACTCAAATAAATAAAAAAAAATTATAAATGAAAGTAATTCTCTGTCTATCTGTCTTTCTCATCTTTTACTGTCTAATTCATTAAAAATCAATTACTTAAATAACTTACAAGCATCCAGAACTCCCCTAACATACAAGAATGGACTCCAGAAAGGAAGAACATGTTTGGTAGTATCGAGGGGTCAAAATGGGGATTACATTAAAACTATTTGTGTCTTATGATGGCCAATACAATTTTAATTATTTATATTATACTTATTTGTCAAAACCTCAGGATATTTCTTCTTTCCGCGGATAAAATCGGGTAACAATATTGATTATAATTTAAACTTGCAAATATCCTATACTAAAATTTGCATCAAACCCCGAGGAGGAAATAGTCCAAGCCAAAAGTTCCTCTGATAACATTTCTGTTGTGCAAATGCTTTTCTCAAACGGCCGGGGTTTGAATCAATTTTGGGGTTTTGACTCTCTATCCATCTTATTGTTTGAAAGAACATTTCAAATTCGGTAAAATTTATATAAAACAAACATTCTGTAATGTTCATAAATAACTTTACTATTATTTTTGTCGTATTTTTTCTTACCAATATATTAATAGCATAAAGGACCAATATATTAACTATACTTTTTTTGTACGGAAACGCTAGTCATATTATTATTTCCCTTTACTAATTCCTTATTTTCATATCACAATTTTATTCAACTGTTACATTTTTGTTGCAATCAATGCAATCTTTTAACCTATTTCTACACAGTGGTGACATATTTTATTATTTTTGTATTTTTATGATAAAAAAACACATATAAAAGGAAGGAAAAATAAGTCTGAGTTGGAATGCAAGCTTGTTGTAAGGAAAGTGACGAGCGTTCTGATGCCTTTATCGTTTTAAAACTTTTGCCTATTCAGGACAAAGTCATGCGCAGACCTTTAATGATTCCTCTCTTGTCGACTACGGTGACATGTGCTACTTTGACCTGAATGCAGATCACCTCAACAAACTTGACCGACTTCTCAATAACTTGCATTCGATTCGTTTTCAATTTACGTAAATACGACCACATTTCTGCATACCGTTCTCAACTTCAGTGGTTACCTTATTCGTCAGCGACGCTCCCTTACGAGCCCTGACCACTCTTTATTCCTTTCTAAATTCTCCCTACACCCTCGTATATATCTTCTTATTTCTCGTATCTACATGAAGTCAGTAACAAACATCTTCGATCGACACATAATCGTCTACTTCAATGTCCCGTTCACCGTTCTGACTTCATGCACTCTACATTCTTTATCCAGTCTGTACTTTTATGGAATGCGTTACCTCTTGAAATCAGGATGGCCAAAAGTTATATTACTTTTAAAAAGAAAACCAAAGAGCACCTATTAAAAGACTTGCAAAATATAACTTAATACTGTCGTCATGTATATACTTATGTGGTAATTTGTATCAATCATTCTATTTATAATTATGTATATATATATATATATATATTTATTTATAGTATTATATATACATATATATGTTAATTATATATATTTACGTGTATATATATATGCATATGTATCTATATCATAATATATATTGTTTTATTTATAGGTATCTTTTATATATGTTTAACTTATATTTAACTGGTACCTTCTCTTTTATTTTATCTGTGCACCTCCCTTATTATCTCTGCACCACCTTAAGGTTGACTGGGAGAAAATGCCTATGGCATTAAGTCCGCCTATGTACAATTAGTGCTTAAAGTGTAAATAAATAAATAAATAAATAGATACGGTCGGATGGGCATGTAAAGAGTCAGTCCACCTACCAACCCGCATTTTGGGTCAGGACCAGCCTAGTGGGATACGGTCCAAAAACCCCTAATTGATAGGAGTGTATTAGGGACGCCTATGTTCAGCAGTGGACTATCAAAAGGCGGATGACGATGATCAAAAATAACTAACTTGACCCAAATAGCAGAATAAAGGGTTCATTGTATACATTTGTTTCGCCTTTTATTAAACCGTAGCAACAAAGTGGTGTCACAGCTCTTTCGTCTTTATTAATGAACTAACTAACATTTTTTTTCTGACCAGTCGTTCTATAGATTAGCCAGAACAAATAGTCTGAGGGTCAGACAGACAGATTAAAATACATACGGACAGACATATATTATAAAATACATTATTAATCACAATATACTTGTTTCAAATAGACACCACAATTTTATTTATTTGTTTAGATTGTTACGAAGACGTCAAACACGATACCGCTTAGCGTAGTATTTAGTAGCCCTATGAGTCAAGGCTACTAAAATGTCAAAGGATGTAGGATCGATTCCCAGTAAGGAAGAATATCATGTAAACATTGTGTTTTACACGTGTATGGGTGCTAGTATGTATATGTTTACAAACAAATCAGATAGAAACTGCAATTTATTACATATTTGAGATTTATATCTTGTGAGATAAATAATATCAAAGCTACAGACAGACGAGCCAAGACGGACACACATCAGTGAGAACGACAGTGACAGTTATAAAACTAGTTGTTAACATTACAGATGATCAGTTATATACCTTAAAATTACGCTTGACACAAGCTAGTCAGAAGTAAACTTGACTAATAGTTTAATATTCAATAACATAATTTTGGGGAAAAAGAAAACGGTTTAGCTAAAAAACCCATAAAACTTAAAATTATACAACATACATAAGAATTTTTTTATTGCTAACGAAGCCAGTGGACAAGTCGGGCTACCTGATGGAAAGTAGCCGCCGACGCAGTGCGTTGGCAATACAAGAGGCATCGCCAACGCACTACCTACGTAAGACATGTTATATAACGCTTACCCTGTAAATACGCTGGCTATAGTGCTCTTCAAGGTGGAACACAGTAGTATTTTACACACTACTGATTTGCAGGAGAAAAGGCACCGAGGTGGCGATTTATAATTTTTATACCTTTTCTTGTATCAGTTTTGTGCGTACCTACGTAGCGTTAGAAGTAGCGACGAAATGTGGTTTACTGTGGTTAATGTGTCACGTAAATGTGGTCGCCAACGGAGTTAACATCCGGTGATATTGGAGAACACCACATCTGTGGAACGCGCTATCGCTTTGTAAAATGGCACTGTCTAATTTAACCACATACTGTAGTATTACGTATTTGAGCTAACCGATCAAAGATACTGTAATGTAATATTCGTAAAGTTAATTTTATATTAATTTAAGATTGATTTTTTTTAATATGTACATTTATTAATAATTTACGAAGAAGGTACAAAGTAATTGAATTTTATTAGAACTGCAATATCATTGATTATTATATCACAACAAATAATAATAAAAAATATACGTAATTTTTGTCTGCATATAACAAAAATACTAGATTACTAGTTATGTGAAATTATCATTGTCTCAAATAATACGTGAGAGAAGCCGCCGGGCAAAGGCAGTTGTAAAATACAGCCATGCCAAAATAAAACAGTTCGTTTTGTAAAATCAATATAAAATAATCCTGAACTTTAAAATAAAATTAAAAAGTCTATGAAATATTTAAGTGATCTTTAAATCGTCATGTGTATATTGTTTTATATTTTTCGATTATTTTTTCGTTTCTATGATTTGTTAAAAATAGAAATTGGCACTCAAATAAATAAAAAAAAATATAAATGCGAAAGTAATTCTCTCTGTCTATCTGTTTGTCTCTCTATCTTTACTGTCTAATTCATTAAAATCAATTACTATGAAATAACTCCCATAGCATACTAAGAACTCGCTTACTAAGAATGGACTCCAAGAAAGGACAGAGGCTTATGTATTCCGATAAAAGTGATCGAGGGGTCAAAATAGGGGATTAGCCATAAAACTATGTGTCTTATGATAGGCACATACAATTTTAATACCTTATTTATATTATACTGTACATTATTTGTCAACACATCCCTGGGATATTTCTTCTATTCCACGCGGACGAAGTCGCGGGTAATAGCTAGTCGAGTTATAGTTTAAACTTGCAAATATTCTATGTTGTGCAAAATACTTGCATCGCAACGACAGAGGAGGAAAATTAGTACCAAGCCAAAGGTTCGTCTGATAACATTTTCTGTTGTAGCAAATGCAGTGATTTCCTCAAACTGGCTTCCGGTGGGTCATGAATCGAATCAATGGCTGGTTTTATGACTCTCTATAACGTCGTTATTGTTTGAAAGAACATTTGACTAAAGTTACTTACGATAAAATTACTATGTATAAGAAAACAAACATTCTGTAATGTTCATAAAGTAACCTTTATTATTATTTTTGTTGTATTGTATATATTACTCACCAATGTATTAATAGGATAAGATAAAAATATCACTACTTTTATTGTACGGAAACGCTTGCCATATTATACTATTTCCCTTCTGTTACTAATTCATATTTTCATATTATTTATATATTCTCATTGCAACTGTTACATTTTTTATTTTGTTGCAATCGAATGCAATCTTTTAGACCTATCTTCTTCACAGTGGTGACATATTTATTATTTATTTTTATTTTAATAAGATATAAGAAAACACATAAATATAAGGAAGGGAAAAAAGTAAGTCTGATGCTCCAGCCGCAGCTCCCACTCCTGTATTGCAAGGGAGCGCAATTCGTCTCGGCATATGCAGAAAAGTTGTTTATCTAACGCAAGTGTAAGAAACAAGTTTCCCAATCACGAAGAGGATCGTTAATTTCAAAGTTTCTTAATTACTAGATTAGGAGAAGCTAAAGAAAGAACACGAGTGACTTTAAATTGACCAAAATAAAATAACAAATATAGGGCACCGTATTACGGTACAATTTAAAAATAAACATATTTAGATAAGAGTATCATTGTTATATTATATAATAATGTTCTAAAATACTACAATTAGATAATCTGAAAGAAAATTTTCTATACTTATATTTAATAACTATATATTATGGATTTAGAAGATTTTTAGATTTATAAGTTTTAGAGTCACAGAATACCGCGCCATGCTTTGACCTAATCAGACGACGTCATCACCGTCGTGCAAGAGAAGCGTCGTCTACTACTCGCACACACAACTCAGACACAGCCCGCTCTCGACGACGGTTAGAGCAGGATCGCAATTCGTACAGTAGATATCGGCACGTTCCAGGCCGATTATCTTCTATCAATGATAGAAGCACTTGGTGTTTCTTCCGCCACTCCTTCTCCCACCGATAACGCTTTCCAGAGTGGTAGATGGTAGCTTATATTGGTTAGGGACTATAGGGCCAATGCTGCAGCTGAACGAGCCGAGGTTCGCCCAACTGGGCGCCCTTGTTGCAGTCTGCAAACGCGAAAACGTGAGTGACGGCCCAAGCCAAGGTTCCCCTCTCTCGAGGGGGGCCCTTGGTGTTAAGTCACAAAATGAGGTTCAGGCTGTGCCCACACTAAGTGCACGCCACCTCCAAGCCCGGCGGAACAGTAGAGGCCCCGCGGCCAACTGTGACCTGTCACTAAAAAGAAAAAAAAATGGTTGATTATTGGCGTATCTATCCCGTTGAGTGCACAATAATTGTGCCTTGTGTTATAATCGTTATATTGAAAGTGGCTTAAATAGTGAGAAAAATATCAGTGTTCAGTTGTGAAAAATTTGTGCCAAGTTATTTGACAAAAAGAAGCACCTCTATTCGTAAGTAACACTGCCATTTTAAATAGAAAACTAAAATACCCTCAACATTTAATTAATTACAATGAATGAAGAAAAGTTTAAGCAATGGTTCTGAAATCGTCTTAATTTTTGGCAGCTTATAAACGTATACAATTTCATGAACCAATACAATCAAAAATTTTTAATTCTTTTCGATAAATAATGTTAGACGGTGATATCTTCTGTAATATCAGATATACTGTCGGTGTAAATTAAACAATCGAGGAAAATAATTTATGGTAGTTAGAGATTACTACCATCTTTATATGGTTATATCGTGTCCGTTATATCGGTGTACAATAATAACTAGTGGGGGGTAGTACACATTGACGAACTTCTTAATTTTATGTGCCGGTGGCATATATTAATTTTTACCTTCATACACATCAATTTTTTTTTTCTTACATCGAAACTAAACTCGGAACACCAGGCGGCACCTGCAACTGCACACAATTGTTTGCTGATGCTTACAAAGCTGCGTACAGCATTTTTATTTTCAATGGTTTATTCATTGGCGTTCACGGAAACTAAAATTAACAGTGATTTAATGTTTTAGCATTTTACAGGTTCTGTAATTTGTTTTAATAACCGTTTAGCAAAATACTATTACCGATTGTTCGCTTAATAAATTGGCTAAGAAGGTTACAGATTTTCTTGTGAAAACTTCCTTTCAAAGCCATTGCAGATCGCTTTAAAATTAAATTGGACCACAAATCTGATACTTGAGGTGGGAAGGACAGACGCGCTTGAAAAGGCAGGTGGCGTAAGTAAAACTCCATAGCGACGCGTGCTTCCGACAGATTTGCGAAAATCATTCCCTTCTTCGGAGAAATAACCGTAGTAATACGCCATCCTCTCGGGGGAATAACGGTCGCAATGTGCCGTCGAGCGGCCTATTGTGTATTTAAGCATCAAATGTGTAAAATTACCATCTTGTGATTTACGTATCACGCAAGTCGACCATATTAATCATTTTAGCTAACGAATCATTGACTAATAGCAAAATAAGTTTACGACTCCCCTTGTAGGGGAATAAGTCGATAATAAGCCGTCAAACTGAACTACTGTGCCATTTATATGTCATGCCAGTCCGAAAAATTAATCGTTTCAGCCGTGAGCTGAATCATTGACTTAAACGACGAAAAATTGGCAAAAGATAACAACTCCCCTCGTGGGGGAATAACAGTCGTAATAGGCCGATGAGCGGCCTGTAGTGTGTTTCAGCTGCAAAGATGCAAGGCAACCAAATTGACTGTTTTTAGCACACCAGTCATTGTCTAGAACGAAGTTTTAATGAAAAGGCATTTCTTTTGCTCTCGCGAAACAAGTCGAAGGGAACTTCCGAGCGTCCAGGCAACGCATTTCATCCACTGCAGGTATAGATAGAAATCAGCGCGAGCTATTATAATTACCACGCATACTAAAAGCCTAGAAATTTGTTTTGGTCGTACTAGATGGATGGGATATAGGGGACGCCTATGTCCAGCAGTGGACTAATACGGGCTGATGATAATGAGATGCAAATACTTGAGTTGCGATGCTTTTAAGCGAGTTTCAGCCGGATCGCGATTGAAAGAGCGAAACTTCTCGGAGATAAGCCTCTCTCCGAGCTTGATATCTTAACTCAAAAACGAGGTGCGTTTTATATTCTATGTAAAAATTCAAATCTTATTCCGCATATACATCATTAAGATAGGATGTTAAGAGCTCTGCGATGGATGTCATGTTATTGTCAGTTAGAATACTTTACGAAGGTCAGATGTTCAAATGAATAGTCTCGTGCTTGGACTGAACACTTCTACAAACTAACTTTTTCTTAGAATTGGGAGTTTTAGTGTTCTGCAAAATTATCACATGTCAATTATTGTTATGAATGTGTTTTACGTAAAGCATATGACTGAACTTACATTTAATAACAAAGTTATCGCTTAGTGCTAAATAAGCTGTCACAGCTTTCAAGGCTGGCAAGGAATATCGAGTTTTGGTACTTAATGGATCTGTTGAGTTTTAATAGCCCAAATATGCTAATCTATCTAAGCTGAAGGTTGTAGCTGTCTCTGGCTCGTAGCAATATTTCATTCTGCGTGATCTTCACCGAGGCTATTACGCGTTCCACTTTCGATGTACTGTCTTGTCACAGATGCGTCTTTTGTACAGCTCGACTACACAACTCTGCCATATTTGGTGCAAGCTTGAAGCAGTAGAAGGCTCATTGTCGATCTAATCGGGCAATCTGTTAGTTATCTGTTAGCTACCGGCTTGTACAAGTTTTAGGTTAAGTTATATATAATGTTACATATCTACGGAAACCACAAGAGGAGCAACCTGCAAAACTTCTACAAAGCTGCTTAGAAGTTTTATTTTACGACGACTTGAGCTCCAGTGATGAAGTTTAACAGGAGCAGTATGGAACCTGGTGCCATTCGATTCTCCATCCAGAAATCGATATTATACGATGCATTCAACGTACATTGGAGGGACTCCTCGCTTGCTTAAACATTACCACCACCATCCATAGAATACGTAAAGTATGTATCTATTTGATAAAAATTACTTTGGAGGATGGGCTGTAAATCTCTAGCTTTGAAAGCTCCAATAAATCTGCAGAATTAGTAGTAGCCACAAAGCTACTACCTCCCTAGTATTAGAATCCCTCCGGTTACCTATCTCTTGAAGAATATTATTGCAAGAAAGGTAGGGAACACTTTGTAGCTCATACTTTAAACATCGTTAGTATAGTTATAAATAAATCTGAGAAATAAATGTGAATATAATTATTTATAAAAATTAGTTTCTTTCGCACATCGATGTCTAACCATTCCTATTCGTGCAATATATACAATCACATTGGCGTTTATTTTTCAACGGGAGATAACAAACAGGTATCAATATATAAGCTTCTAATAACGGTCAAGTTGTTTAATAGTAGCATTTTACCTGAAAATAAAATGCATAATAAACATACTTACCTTATTAGAAGCTTAATTTCTATCTCTTCCTGGTGTATATTTCGACACAATTATCAAGCAACGGCGGTCTGGTCCATATAGCTTTGCCAGACCCCCCCTCCCGGTAAAAATGTAGGGATGTGCGAAAAAGACAACAAATGTAGGAAAAGAACAGAACATACAACGAGAAACGTAACTGCCTATCTCAATATATAAGCTTCTAATAATAAAATGTAAGTATGTTTAATATGCATTTAGTTTTCAGGTAAAATGCTGCTATTATGCTTCTTATGCCAGGAAAATCTAATCCAAAAAACTGAAAGTAACACTGGCGCAACGGTACGTGTAAACATTTTGTTTACAGAAAAATCCAATTTTTGGCTTGGACAGCTTATAGTAATTTTATTTATTTAATTAGGCTTACCAACTAAATACATACAAGTCTTTACAAATAATGGATATAATAAAACTGTTACAGTTTATGTACATATTTAAATTAAAGGCAAACACAACATTAACTTATAACATATTTTCTAGAAGAACAAAAACCGATTTAAACAACAAAAAAAAAATACATCAGGACAGTTCAAAAGTAAATAAAAACCTAATTAAGTAAAATAAAGTAGTAATTAAAGATTTTAAATTATGTGTAAAATTTATACAATTTCTTTTTAAAGTTGATAATATTATCAGCGAAGATTATCACACTTATGGAATAAAGCATTATAAGCATGTACTGATTAGGCCAAAGGCGTGTTTTTACCGTATTTGTTTTTGGTGAATGTGATATAAAAAGGTTTGTAATTGTGTGCTTGTGCACTTATCCTGAGAACGTTTATATTTATGTACAGCAGAAGAGACCGGCAATCCAGTTTGTACGACAAAAGTTTATGGTTAAGTTATACAATGCTCATTACATCTTTTCGTTTGTGTAAATTGGTCATGTTATAATACTTAAGCCTTTTTTCGTAACTGGGCACCTTATAATGCACTCCTTCAATGTAACTTAACCTAGATACCATTTTTTCTAGACGTTGTACGTTATTTTGAAACAAGGGATACCACACAACAGAACAATAGTCAATGTTGATGCAAATCCATGAATAATATAGGCATTTTAAAGCTTTGGTAGATTTAAATTCTTTCATATTACGGTAGATGAAGGACATCATTTTCATGCATTTTTTCAGGGTTATGTCGACATGGTTAGTAAAAACGCATTTCTGAATCAAGATGTACCCTAAATCTTTTATACTATCTACTTTCTTCAATCTATGGTTGGATATGTAATATTCAGTAGGGAATTGTTTCGTTTTCTGGAAAACTTTATGTGAAACATTTATTAATATTCAAATTCATTTTATTCATATTACACCATTTCGATAGATTATTTATGTCATTTTGAAGCAATAGCTGGTCTTCTGTACATTTAACAGGCCTAAAAATTTTTAAGTCATCCGCATACAGTAGGTAACTGCTGTTTTCTATAATCATTTTAATATCATCTATGAAAATCAGAACAATATAGGACCTAGGACTAAACCTTGGGGAACACCGGAAGTAGACTGGTAAATATCGGATGCAAAACCATTAACTACCACCCTCATTGTACGGTTTCTTAGATATGATGTTATCCACTTCAGCAAGTTACCGTGTATTAAAAATAAACTTTCAAGTTTTGTTACTAAAATGTTATGATCTACTTTGTCAAAAGCTTTGTTAAGTCTGTATATATAGCGTCAAGTTCATGCCCTTTGCTTATCTCAGACAAGATATTTTCTGAAAAACTAACTAAATTTGTTACAGTAGATCGTTTTGCAATAAACCCATGTTGTTGTTTACTTATGAAATGTTCAATGTGCCATTTTAAATATATGCTTATTAATCTTTCAAATATTCTTGCTAAAGCTGACAATATACTAATTGGACGATAGTTACCAACATCACTAGTATTCCCGGATATGTGGATTGGTATGACAATAGCCTCTTTCCACAATCTGGGAAATATTCCTTCAGAAATTGATTTATTGTAAATTATGCAAAATGGCGTTGACAAGACTTAAGCACACTACTTTAAGAATACGGTTTAAGAGTCATGGTAAGAATAAGATTTGATGGAATAGTAATAAAAAGTTATACATTTTGTTAAACAATATTATAGTCAATTAAATAGAAAGCTTTTCTTTACATCCACAATGAGTATATGTGAGGATCCTACATTAATCACATTTGTCAACTTCCATTATAACGTTGTTTGATTATGTATTAAAACATATGTTATGTCTTACATATGATAAACGTTAGACCGTTGTCGATATATGTAAATTAGACTTGCAGAAAAAATTTAACTTATACGAAAATGCGTTAAAATTTTTAAAAAGGACGCTGTGTAAAGTATAAATTTATAAGTTACGCTAAAATAATAACACACTGAGTGATAAATGGGACTAAACAGCGCAGCAAGCAAATATATTTATTTTTCTCATGTGATAGTCCACTGCAGGACATAGGCCTCCCCTAATACACCCTATCCATTAGGCGTTTTTGGACCGTATCCCACCATGTTGGTTCAGTGCGGATTGGTGGGTGGATCGACCTTTTACATGCCCATCCGACGCATGGATCATCTTATCTTTTCAGACAATTGGGTGATCGGCCCAAATTGCCCTAACCAACTAGAAACAACAATGAAAATTTGTTGAGTCCCCGCAGGATTCGAACCCACGACCTCCGGTTTCTAAAGCACCGCCCATACCACTAGGCTACGAGGCAGATTGTCTTTTAGCGGTAAAAATTGTAGCGATTCTTCATTGTAAATTGCACGAGTCCGCTCTGTTGAGAGATGTTTGTGCCAAATTTCTCTGAGACGGAAGGAAGAAATAATTTATGTGTTTCTGCTGAAAGTTACTATATGAAAAAGAAGTTTAACATAGATTGACGCATGGTTAAGGTTACAAATTTAGAAATATTGTCGCATATAATTACATTACAACAATTTTAAAACTATGGCGGACTACTAAGGCATATTAAAAATAAAATTGTAATATTTATTATGAAAAGTAAGCAACAGAATGAAATAGCTCAATGTACATATGTAACTAATGTTAGTATTTAAACTTTAAATAACTCAAATTTTAGCTCACATATTATTCTGGTAGATCTGGATGGATTAGAAGCCGATACGATGATAACTTGAGAAAATGACTAAGTAAAACAGTGTTTAAGTTTTATATATTCTGTATATTAAATAAATTCATTATTCAAAATATGAATGATTAATACACTTACCTATTGATTAATTGATTGGATCATGGACCACCGGTTCAATGAAGGACGACTCCGACCTGAGAAAACTGGTGGAAAAAACTCAGCGATGCATTTTTGTCATCTATTACAACAAAATTAAAACAATAAACACATAAACACAATACATTCCAAGTATAAAATTGTCATCTAATAGAGATCATCACTATCATTTTAAATATAAATTAGGGGATTTCCTCTTAATTAATAATCACCAATTTAAGTGCTAAAGATTAATTACTTTAAAAACCATGATTTTTAATAAGAGAATATTAGACCCTAATTGCGTAAAAGGTCCCTGTGCTTGACCCATTTGGGTGACCTTAGAAGAATATGTAAATTATATCTCACAATAGGTTGTTTGAAAAAAAAAACTTACACAATAAACTAGTATTATAATAAAAACAAACTAGTCAATTTTATTAAAAAAAAATCATTTTTGAAAATTGTATTTTTTTAATACACGTCATATTAACATGAAATTTAATAACGTCGCACTCTTTTACACTCGACCTAAACTTTAGTGAACACCTATATTTCACAATGACACGGCCCCGCATAAATATCATCAATCAAAATGGTTTACCCTGAAAATAAATTCGTTGGGAATATAGACTGAAAATTTGCGACGCTCCATTATTTATTGGCCAGGCTTAATTTACAGCATTTTTCATTTCCATTAAAACACTGTTTTAAGTAATTACCTGGACTTGGCTTTGATTAAAGTATACATATTGTAACTGTAATATAATATTTTATATGTGGCAAAAAAAAAAAAACTAACTAGCTAAAGCGGCAGTGGGCCGGTCACATAAGCCGCAGAACTGTCAACAGCTGGAGTCGCAAAAATCTGGAGTGGAGACCGAGTCTCGGCAAACGTAGCGTGGGACATCGGCGTGAGGCAAGATCGATTGACGACATTTGCAAAGTGGCCGGTGTGGGATGGATGAGAAAAGCCGCAGACAAGACGCGGTGGCTTGCTGCAGGGAGTCAGTCCACTGCTGGACATAGCCAGCAGTGGGCTGGCTCAGACTGTTGGTGATGTGATAAAGATGATATGGTAATTATAACTGAACCGATTTCTATTTATTGCGTATATAATTATATAATATATTAAATATAAATTATGAACGAAAATTACTGTATCAATGTCCAAGGCTTAAGATATGTATATGGCCGAAACGATTGAGGTTCTTGATTCATTATTATTAAACAATCATAAGTTGTCCACTATTCACTTTTATTTTGAGAATTTTATTTATTGTTACTTTTTTAGATAGTAATACAAGATAAGAGTTTAAAAGCTATGTTGTTTATAGATTAGAATGTAACTTACCTAAATAAACCTAGTTTAGAACGACTTCCATACAAATTATATGTTTATAAAATCCTTAAATTCTTTATATTCAGCTTAATAAGTTTCTGACTAAACACACGCCACTGTTTACTGAATAAACTTCTTAGTCTATAAACTTTTCTTTTTGTCTCTTAATGTCTATTACGATAATTTAAAAAAATACAAGAATTACGGTATAGAATTTTCATAAGTGATGGAGACATAAATCCGGACAATCCACGAGAGGGAAGTGTCACTCAAGATAGCGTCAAAGCACAATTCCGACTATTCAGCATCTATCAAGCTGTCAATCCTTCCACGTACGTGACAGGTCGGACGCTACATTCGCACACATCAATTTGCACTGACGACTTAATATACATTACTTACAAGGGTTTTACAGGGTTTTTTTATGCCACGGCTTTTGATTTTGAAATATCACAGTGCCATGCTAGCATTAGAACTTTGTGTTCTCCAATACGTATTTCTCCTTTAAATAAATTATTGGCTTTTAAACATTTTTAATTTTACAGTCGACCTCTTTTACAATACAAACGCAGTGTCTATTTAAATAAGAATTGCATAATATTTAAATAAAAACAGGATCAAAAGCGGCAAGGAATATTCTAGTTATAGCATAATTAAATCCAAATTAAATCCAAAATATAAGCTTCTGGTTAAAATCGGTAAAAAGTTTGATACTTAGTAAAGGAAAATGTTATATAAATTATAAGCCAACAGGTTGAATAAATATTATTACGTTTACATTATGGTTTAACTAAAAATACAAATTTCATGTTTAATATTATTTTAGGTTCTTGACAAGGTTAATTAAATAAGTACTTGTATTTTATAGCCGAACATATGAACGAGTCAGCGGCTCCAATTTTGTCTGAGATTATTAGATCTTTATATTGCATGGAACTAAATTACTCTTTAAATTAAGCTCGAAAATAAAATAAAAAAATAACATGACAATATTGACGTAAAACCAATATTAAATATGCTAAGATATGATAGAAGTGTATATGGATGCAGCATGAGAGCTACGTATTTACACTTCTATAAATATGGTTTAAAGGCATTTATTTTTCATTTCGCAAATCAATTGCACATATTTACCACACAGTCATTGGCATTTAAAAATCATGTTCGTCGAGATTACTTTAGTTAGAAAGTATAACATATTTTTTAAATGGCCCAACTGAAGAAGTATGTGAATATAGTTCAAAAATATATATTCACCATTATTACCCGTTATCGATTAGTCACTGCTCAGAAAAGCTCTGGTTAACTTTTAAATTATATAACTCACTTCTTTTCTCTCCCCTGATGATGGATTATTTAAATATATTTATTTAAATAATAATATAGACAAAATATAGATAAATTAATACCTAAAACGCGGAAGAAATATTTTTATTACGACAAATGATTATTGGAAATAAAGCCAATAATGAAGTCTATATCTTATTTTTTTATTGCATACGCAGGCAGACGAACAGTCGGGTCACCTGATGAAAAGTGGTCAGCGATTCCTGTAGACATCGGTAATACTGGTATCACCAATTACCTGCCTATCGGGAGACATAGGATGTCAATTCTCGTTTACCCAGTAAATACTCTGGCTACGGTACCCTTTAAACCGGAACACTGTAATTTTTTTCACATTACTGCTTTGCGGTAATAATAGGCACTGCGGTGGTACCCACCCAGACGGTCTCCTGTAAAAACGGGACTTACCACCTGGTCCATTTTGAGCGATCGCGATGTATTATGTTAATTTGCTTATAGATTTACCCCTACACTATATTATTTATGGTATCAGTAATGAACTATTTCGAGGAACTGACCTTGAGTTAGCAAGGCAAGAAAATGTTCTTAAAATATGTTGTGTGCTCCTAATAATCGTTAATATTTAACATATTTTATGATTATTATAAATGTATGAAAAGAATACGTAAAAACTTTGTTTATGTTTTAATATTTTTCGTTTAAAATTCTGGTCAAAATAAGAACATCTGATGCGGACATTAAGCTTAGACATAATTCATTTACCTGATTGAAAGGCTTATCATGAATAATCAATACTAATTTAATATTTACTCTACTGGCATAACTTGTTTTCGTTACACTATCAGGCATATTGGGAAATTTATTAATTGACGTATTGGCGTTAACAAATTGTAAATGGAACACACCTGCATTCATACTCTTTGCAAAGAATTAACACGATATAATTAACGATACTTTAAACATGGAAAAAGTAATGATGGAATAAAATAATTTAACAAATGTTGTTATTATCGTAGATATTGTCCAAAACTTGCGGTTTTCATAAAGTTCGAATCTTTTGCTGCATTAATTATAGTACTAAATATTTAAGCAAATAATACTAATACATTGTCATTAGTATCAAAGAACAACGTAACGTTTTATAAATATTAAACAGAAATAATGGAGGACTATCCAAGATATTGGAAATGAAGTCACTGCACCCCCGAATAGGTTCCCACTTTGTCGTGGTTGGGCTGTGTGCACTGGCCGACGTAGGAAGTAAGGCCGGCCGTGGAGACCGCTCCTAGCAGGTCGGAGAAATGTGCAGTGAAGTGTTCGGCGTGCAAGTTGTTTATACAAGGGCAATGATCCCTTGATTCAAATGCCTTTGATAACCGATAAAGGGCGCACCGAAATATTGCGCTCCTGAGCCTGAGAGGCTGCTTTGGCGTCCAGCGCTAGTGAGGCTACAAAAGAGTGAGAAAACATCCCTGTAACCCTTAAAGTACCAGGAAGTAACAATGTGGTGAGGATAAAAGCCTTCCCCCCACGTAAAAAAATCATAGCATGTCTTGATTTTGTGACAATTGGCATGTTTGTCGCGAACCAATATAGACTGAATCTTTACTAACACAAATTTAAGTTATTTGACTAGTATTTTTACTCGATGACGCAAAATACATTTTTCCCTATATATCTCTTTTCTTGGCTACCTCCACGGCCGCTTCAAATCTTAATATCTGGTTTAACAGATAAACGTTAGTTTTTCAAATCTACCTACTACACCAAGGGGTCGTTATATTATTATGTTTTTAAAAATAGTAAGAATTGTTTAACAATTATGGGTGTTTAGACGAGGTATAACTTTTGCGCAAGCTTAGCATTTTTTTGTCCCTCTCTGCCTGTCAGGCAAGTCTGTCAAAAAGAGAATGAGGAATTCAATTCGGGTCGCATTTTTATTTTTTATATATTGTTAATAACCAATGGCAACATCGTTATGTGGATGCTACATTGTTATGCAACTTATTATAATTTAATGAACGTATTCAATTATTTAATATTTGAACGTTATTGCTTTACATTTAGTTTTATAAAGGTTTGTATTATATATATATGTTATGTCAATGGATATCACAGAATTGTATAAATAGGGAGGTTGATTAAAGATAGTCGTTAGACGAGAGTCGGTAGTCTACATTCGATATTGTATACGTCGTTATATTGTCCGAAATATAAAGTGATACTGGTAATAATAGTACTATTAATTTAAAGTCCCGGCTCCCAAGAATGTCTTTCTCCATCTCTACAACAATATATTCGTTGATCCGCTTGGTCAGCTCCGACATTGAATTTTTTTATTCGGTCAGAAAAAGCTGTCATGAAGGTCCATTTTTGTATAATTTTATAATACGTAGGCAAAAACTAAAACTAATTGCTGATGTATATTACTTTAGGAATCAACCTGTATTTAAGGTACTTTAAAGTTTCTGTTATTTTATTTATTTATTTTGTAAAGTGACTTAAGTTTTTGTATCAGGGATATGTTATAAAAATCATATTTTATACTTTATATACTTACTTACTTTATAAATTAATAATATAATACATGAACTGTATGAAATAAAGAAATTCTAGCAAATAAAATGTATTTAATATACGACTACATAAAAATGTTAAAAGATCGTTTTTAAATAAAATGATTTTACGGATTTTATCGCGTTTATTTTACATTTTTCAATTCCCGACGTTTCAAACACTTTCCAGCGGCCGTGGTCACCACGTGGTAAAATCCGTAAAGTCATTTTATTTAATAATGTATAATATTCGCGTAAACAATGCAAAAGATAATCTTTATATTAAAGAGTTATTCCATTATATCTACCTGCAAAGGAAAATTATTATTTTTCAACCACATACAAGATATTCAGAGCATCGTTTCAACTTTTACGTTTATTCATTTGTATTTAATAAAAAATTTCTCTTCCATATTTTTATTAATACGAAATCTAAAAATGCCAAGAACACTTAAAGGAATGAGGTCAGCTATGACTGAAAGATTTATTAGAGCTCAACTTGTTTTTGACATTTGAATTACTTCGCGTCAGAAACACAATAATTTAATTTATTGTAGACTTTAACTTCCTCCGTAGCCTAGTGGTATTGGCGTTTTCTTTAGAAACCGGAGGTCGTGGGTTTGAATCCTGCAAAACAAATTTTCATTGTTGTTTCCTAGTTGATTAGGGCAATTTGGGCCGATTTTTTTTTTTTTTTTTTACGGATGACTCACGTTGATGGAGTTAACCGCTACAACCCGTCGGGTTCGAGGGGCTGTGCAACTTAGTGTGCGACAGACTTCACCTCTATTCTGTGGCTTAGCTCCTCGGCTCAGGCTGACTTCTTTCTTTATCCCGTAAGCGGCTTGATCGAGGGTGCCCAAAGAGGCCGAGCCTCGGCCTCGATCAGCCGCTGGTCAGGTCCATGCCATACCCGTTAGCATATTTATCGAGGCGCCCGGTGGCCTGAACCTCGGCTCGATAATTGCTTTTAGGACTTATTAGTGGAAGATTTTTAACCGCCCTATCTGGTTGGTGAGAATCGGCCTGGTACGTGCCGATATCTGTTGTCGGTGTACCTAGTTTGTCCTCGACGGCGAGGACAAACTAGCACCGTTGGTTGGACGTCGTTTTTAGCGAGTGAAATTGTTGAGTTCGTAAGCGGCGGCGCTCCGAACTAGATCGTTTGGGTGTTGCGAGCCGAGTCGAAATATCGGATGGATGCTTGTTTTAGATATTGTTTGATAGTGGGCATTTCAGATCCAGGTGCAGGTCAATGTTGCGCAGGTAATATCGAGCGCACCAGTGGCCCTGCGATGAATCTGTTTTGCAGGGCTTGAAGCTTGTCAATGTGCGATTGTTTTGCATGTGCAAAGACGGGACTGGTCATATGTTAAATTGGACGTAAGTGACTGTCTTGTATAACAACACCTTATTGCGCAGAGAAAACTTGCTTTTAGGATTTATTAATGGAAATAGTCGACCAAGACGTAAGCGTGCTTTGCTTTTTGACCTGGTTATGTGCGGGCCAAATGTCAAGGATTTGCTCTAAGAATACCCCGAGGTATTTGGTCTGTTTGACCCAAGTAATAGGGCAATCTAGGAGTCGGATATTGGAAGGAAGGCACGGGTTTCGTCGCGTGAACAAAATGGCCGCGCTTTTGGAAGGATTTATTTCTATTCTCCATTTCCGGAACCATTCCCTAGGATATTGGCTGCAGGATTGGAGTCTTTGACTTACCAGGATAGGACATCTACTGGTTGAGTATATGCAGGTGTCGTCTGCGAATAAGGCGGTGTGTACAAGACGGTGTTGTGGGATGTCGTTAGTGTATAATGTAAAAAGGATTGGTCCTATACGGAGCCTTGGGGTACGCCGGCACGGACCGGTCGAGGTAGTGATTTGGTTCCTCTACGCGGTATCGGAACGTTCGATTCCTGAGGAAGTCTCGTATGATGTGTAGAGAGGTCTGGCACGCCGAGCTTATATAACTTCTGTATAAAGCCTCGTCCATATTTATCGAACGCCTTCGCCACGTCGAGGAAAAGCGCTCCCGTGTGATGGGCTCGTATTAAGCTGACTTTAATTTTCTCCGTGATGCGGGGTAGGGAGCCCTTTAGATTTCATAAAATCTAATAAGCGGGCTTGGACAAGTCGTTCATATATTTTTCCGAAACCCTTTAGGAGGCTAATGGGACGATAAGAACTGGGAAGTGCGGGTGGTTTGCCGGGTTTGAGGAACCCTATAACTTCAGCGTCCTTCCAAGTGTTTGGGAAAATACCCTTGGAAAGAGCTGCGTTATAAATTAGGACTAGGATGTTAATTATATGTTCCGGTAGGATTTTAATGACGCGGTTGGTTATTCCGTCGGTGCCCGGGGCTTTCCGAGGTTTGAGATTTTTGATAATCGACTTGACTTCGCTTCCGGTCACCGGTGAAGTTACATCGCGAGGAGGAAGTTGAGACAACCGCTCGACCTCGCTCTCCACCGTTTGGCGGTGAGCGGCGTCGATCGGTTGAGTGCTAGGCGTGCATTGTGCCTCGAGGCTGTCGGCTAGACATTCGGCTTTTTCTTCGTCGAGAAACGCTAGAGGAGCATCAGGAAGGTTAGGATGGGATAAAGGCGGCATCGGAGGGGTTCCGATTCCGCCCTTTAGGCTTTTGGGAAGTTGCCAGAAGGCTTGATGGGATGGGTGCATGTTGCTTAGATCTGTATCCCACCGATCGTTCCTGAATTCAGCTATGCGCGTCTTGGACTGATGTTCAAGGGCGCGTAACTGTCTCCGGTTCCGTTCGGTTGGATACCAATCGTAGGCACGGATCGCAGCCCTCTTGCGTCGCAAGAGGTCCTTAATGTCGTTTGGCAAGGCCCAGCGGGGGTTTTCCACCACCGGGACTTGCTTCGAGGAGGCCTCGACAACACTTTGGACATGTCTTGTGAGCGCATGAGCAGCGAGATTCGCGTCATTAGCACTGTGCAGGACTTTGGGTATGGCATCTAGGTGCGTGGCAACGTGAGCAAGTGCTGTCTAGCTGACATTTCAGTTTGCGCCAGTCAATTATAGTTTTGGTTTGGATATTTTGGGAGTCAGGCGGTCCTAGTTTGAGGATGATCTGGGCGATGATCGAGGTTAGATCTTCATGACCTCTATACCTCTAAAAGTGAGATTGACATTTTTAAGGAGGGCAATATCAAGCACATCCGATCTGTGGCCTACCGTGTGCGGGTAGTGCGTATGTTCAAGCGGAGCAACGATACTGAAGTTAAGTTTTTCAGATAGTGCATCTAGTGCTGCACCTCGCGAGTTGGTTGTGTAACTGTTCCATCGGGTGTGCTTGCTATTGAAGTCGCCTGCCAGAATGACGGCGCCTCCTAGGGAGAATAGCGTCTCGAAGTCGGATTGAGCTATCTCGGAAGAGCTTCTACATGGTAAGTAGACCGAGGCTATGGTGATTGGTGCGTGTCCTGTCATGGCTAACCTACAGACCGAGGCTTCTAAGTGCGTTAGCGTCGACGGCGTGTCGATTGCTACACAGTGCAGGGACTTTTTATAATAAATGAGCGTGCCGCCGTGTGAAGCGCCGGCCCGATCATTTCTTATGATATTATAGTTAGCTATTTTCGGATCTCCTCTTCCGGGCTTTAGGAACGTCTCCTGCACCAGTAGAATGTCGACGTCGTTTTCGCGTAGAAATTCTGAGATTTCGGTCTTTTTATCCGCGAGACCGTTTACGTTGAAAAATGAAATATTAACTGCGCGTGGCTTTAGACGGCCCGGGCCGTTTCTATTATTTAGTATGGGCGTACTATTCATTTACGTCCCGTAATTAAGTCGACTAATTGCCTATACTTGCGAAGTATGGCAAGACGGGCTCCGAAATTTCCGACGACGGCGTCGAATTCTGCGGTAAGACGATCGAGCTCTGCGAAGTCGATCTGTCTGGCTAATGTTTCCAGTTGCTGCCATTGCTGTGGCTGGCAAGCTTAGGCGCTACGCGGAGCGCTTTGTTTGGTGCGGCGCCACGCGGGGCGCTCGGCGCTACCTGCGTTGCTGCTTGTTGCTGCCACGCGGGCATTGAGATGCTGCGCGGAGCGCTTGTTGCGGTTTGCCACGCCGGAACAGGTCGGAGGGCGGGAAGGAAGGGAGGCACCTGGCGCCTTGGGACGGATGAAGGTGGTGGCGGTTTGCGCTTGGGTGCCTTGAAGGCCCAGATACTGGCCGTGTGGCCAGCGCTTTGACAGTTTACGCATGCCGGCGGTTCGTACGTGGTGAGTACTCCTCATCTCGGGGTCTAGGGCAATCGGGAGTGCCATGGTCACCTAAGGCATTTGACGCAGCGAGGGCGTGGTGACAGTTACGGCCGAGTGCCCGTACATTTGGCAGTTATGACACTGCGCAGGAAGGCCATTTGAGTGTGGCGCTGGAAGTGATGCGACTTATGTCGCATATGTGGTGTAGATCGTACACCTTTTGCCCTCGGTGGAGCGTTCCTAGGTCGAAGGACCACATTAAAAGGTTTTTGGTTTTCGGATGGGTTAGGCGGAAGGCCGAGTATATTGGGATGTTTTGTCCCTTAATGAAATTATAGATGTCCTCGGGCATCTCCGCGTCCTGACGACTGTCGAAGTACGCGCCTTCCGGGAGCGCGTATGTGTGTAATAATAGTCGTTCTTTAAAAGATACGACGTTACTTGACGTGTGCGTCACTGTTCTCCAATTGCAATTCTAATGCCCTGGCTCGAGTCGGCTGCTGTGAATTTAAATTTGTTGGACAGCGCGGACCGTAAATCTGCCCATTTCTCCTTCCGACCGAATATAAATCGGCGGAGGTTTCTTATCCCTAGGTGGGATTGATGGTGGCTGAGAGGCAGCCGGAGGTTGCTGTGAAGCAGCGGATGATGTTTGCTGTGAAGCAGCAAGTGGTTGCCTTGATGAGGCCGATGTTGTTGGCCGTGAGGCGGCCTGAATGGGTTGCCGTGAGGCGGCATTTGGCTCTGTGGCCGACGTTGTTGGCCCAGGGCCGATAGTATCTCCGCCGACGCTTTCGGCGCCTTAGGTGGCGGGGTTGGTGATATAGCAGGGGAGGCCCTGCTCTTGCGCTTTTTCTTGCGCGAACTAACCGGCAGGAACCCTCCTGCGTCTTCGTCCTCGGTGACCGGACGGGATTGATCGAGCTCCATTTCGGAGTCGGAGTGATTGGGTGATGTGAGCGGGATAGGGTGTCCGAATGGATGGTTGGACACTTTCCGACGCGGTGTGGTTGCTCGCGTGAGCATGGTGTGCGCTTGAATGGATCTGGCCCCCTTGCGCGGTGAGGGCCTCGCGGATGGCACGTACCGTGTCCGCCGGCGGACGGTTCTTAAGGTCCTCGAAGTCGAGGCCTAGGTCACTTAGGGTGACTGAATCCATGATATGCTTTTAATTTAAATTGATTAAGACGTTAAAATTACTACGTGCAAGCACCCCCGGTGAAGCCGGGGGTTGTGTGCCCTACCCTCCCCGCCCCAGTGAGCAGGGAGGTGTAAACCTGACGCTTTAGGAGCGCTAGGTGAATACCTACGCTGCTGCCTAGTGCAGCAAGCGACGTTAAATTGACTCTAATAAATACCACGTGAGTGGTGTGCGTGTAATTTAATTAAAATCACGGTGTGACGTGGCTTAATTAGAACAAAAACTAAAGTTAAAGGGTCCCTACATCTCAACAGAAGGTGTCTGAACGCTGTAAAAGGGAAAATTAAATTGATAGGCAAAATCGGAACGACTCACCCGACCAGACGGCTACACAGCTTTTTGCGCTCAGGCGCGTACGCCTAACGCGTCGACACTTTACACCGGCACACACTAGCACTATCACTACACTGTTGCACGGCGAACACGGAGTCTTCTTGCTTCTGCCACTTGACGGCGTCGGGGGGAGGGCGTGGCACGGTGGGCCTAGCGGACGGCGCAGGTAGCAGGGGATCGAGCGGCTTGTCCGGTCGGATCCGAGAGCTCGAGCGCACTGTATTTGGGCCGATCACCCATTTGTCTGAAAAGTAAGATGATCCATGCGTCTGATGGGCAAGTAAAAGTCGGTCTACCCACCAACACGCATTTGACCAGCGTGGTGGGATACGGTCCAAAACCACCTAATGGGTAGGGGTGTATTAGGGGACCTATGTCCAGCAGCTAGTATCACAGGCTGATAATGATGATAATGTAGACTTTGATACCCGTTATTAAAATAATTTTACAAAACAATTACCAACCATCTGTAACTAAATATGAAATAGGAAAGATAGTGTTACGTCGTTATGTCGTTGCTTTGTAAAGTCGTTCAAAAGTATCCTTTTTACAATGTCCTTATCACCTAACAAATACTTAAAAGCTTTTAACGCACTTTATTTTCTGTATATATTAATTCAAATTCTTGTCATTTTGTTAAAAACAAAACCATAGAAAAGCGTTTTCCTGTAAGAAGCTTTTGCTTTCTGTCTTACTTTTTTCTTTATTTGTTTTCGACAAAAACGATTGGCCCATAATACCCTAATCAACCAGAAAAAACATTTTTTTCCTGCATAAACACGACTTCCCGGTTTAAGAACGAGAGCTTCTACCATTAAGTCACGAAGGCGGTCAACCAGACAGATAAATCTAAATACGTGCCAATATTTTGTCTCTAATGTCAAATATGGGGCATTTCACGTGAAGTAGACAGGAAATTTTTTTTTTTTTGTATAATGTATATTTCACAATTTATGAGCTTTTAAAAAATCGTCGTAATTGTAATATGAGTTTTATGAAAGTAGTATTTCAAGGTTAACGAATTTTTAATTAAATATTTGACATCACGATACATATTGGATAAATACTGTTCTTTTTAACAATAAAATAAAATTTAAAAAAAATCATGTCGAAAACAGGAAGTAAAATTTTCAAACCAGAACTTCAGTCTTTTCGCCTTCTTTTAACGTTTTATATAGCTAAAGTATAATTAAAATACGAGAAAATTTTAAATGTAATCTCTATTCGTTCAGGATTCAGATCAATTAATGTACATACGTGTCGCAATGGGCGTGATAACTAGCGCTAGCTTAGATCGTCGATTGTCGTGAAATGCCCCATATGTCAATATACGTGAATTAATGTTAATTTAATCTTAATAAACAATATTTAATATTTATAAAAGACGATAAACGCAAATCCAAAAACAGTCGGGTGAGTAGATGCTTTGTTGTCGTAAATTGAATCCGTGATAATTGAAATTTTGAAATTAACCTTGTTTAATTGACTATGGAATTGTTCCCTCTAATGAAATGAAATCAGTCAACAACTATTGTCAGTTAAATTGCATCTTTATTTCTCCTTTTTTGTTGTACTTTGAATTTGAATTTAAATATATCGACAACCACCTTGAATAATGTTATTTGCTATTAGGAGTTTACAGTTTTCTCACGCGAATTACATAGTTTTGTCTTAAACATAATAATTTTTTTATTTCTTGGACCGTAAACATCGTTATGATATTATTTGCTTAAGATGATTTGTTATTTATGCAATGTTAAAAAACTACTAAGTACGTTGTTTAATTGGACTTTTGCTTCGCCTGCAAACTTTGGATTTTTCTGTTACCGGATTTTTCGCGTAAAGCGTCGCTATATACTTTGCTTTCGATGCTTATAATTGATGTAATAATGTGTTATCTTAATTTTAAAGACATGCAATCTATTTTTAAGGGATCATTTCACAATAAACCAGTAACTTTATCACTACGGTCTCTTCTCTTACCCTATTTATTCTATATTCAAATAATATGTTCAAATATTTTTTTATTTTTTGCAATGATTTAATACTTTTATTGAAATAATTTACGCAATATAAATTTTGTGGGTCATTATCTTAACATACATGTTCTGAGTAATCTGACAAATATGTTATAACGAACTATTGGAATGGGGCTGTCTAAAGCAGTAGTGTAAAAACAATACCATGCTCCAGTTTGAAGGACACTGCAGCCATCGTATTTGCTGGGTTAACGAGACACACCTTGTTATTTCTTCCGGTGGGCAGTGCGTTGATGATACCCCTGTTCGTTGTTAGTTTCATCGGTAACCACTTCCTATCAGGGGACCCGTATGCCTTCGCCTTGGCTACAAAAAATAATTAACAATAATTTTTTTAGAGCTTAAAAGTAGCCTATGTTACTGGAAGATAATATAACTTCCGATTAGTAGCTTTGGAGTTACTTTTCACCCAAATACACAACATACCAACAAATAAATCTTCCCGCTTTATAATTTTAGTACAGAATACGAAAAAAAGTCTTTTAAGAAGTCAGTACAAAACCAAAATCCTTAATGACTTGTTTTAAATTGTGACTTTTATTAATTTGCGTAAATAAAGAAACAATTATTTTATTACTTTTTTTATTATACTTATTTATTACAAATTCAGTAAATCTTTGTAAATTTCTTGCATTATTTATTAAATATCGCTAGAAAATACTTTTCGTTCCCATTCTTTTTTGATATCAGTGGATGAATTAAAAATAATATGCATAGAATTTTATTCAGCACGTTTCATGCAATAAGACATCACATCATTCCGAGAAATCATAAAAAAATCGTGTGTTGTTATGAATATCGGTTATAGAGCACAAGTAAGATCTGATAAGTACGAAGTATATGTCTCTGATCCTCTTCTTATATATCATACAATAATACTTCTCATGACGAGGCAACAGTAAGATCTAATGAGGATTTTTATTTTTTTTCCTTTTATTGCCTACGCAGGCAGACGAGCTGTCGGGCCACCTGATGGGAAGTGGCTACAGACACCAACGTGCCGCCTACCGTGAGACATAGGATGTTAAGTCTAATTTACCCAATGAATACGCTGGCTACAGTGCCCTTAAAACCGGAACACAGTAGTCTTTTCACACTACTGCTTTGCGGTAGAAATAGGCACCACGGTGATAGCCATCCAGACGGCCCCCCTGTAAAGGGATATAAAAAACTTTGAAAAAAGGGGAACTACCACCAGTTTTTTTTCCAAGTTTTTATATAACATTCCATAAAACAATATATTAAAATGTTAACCAAGCTAAAATTTATCAGAGGGACGAAAAAATTTTTGTAAGAGCCCAACGCGGTAGTTCAACGGTCATTCATTTAACCGTGCTTAGTCTAGTGCCTGTATGGCATTCTTTTATTGTTGTATTCGTAAATCAGTGGTGCGTGAACATTCAAATGTTCCGGATTGACAGGCGTGACTATAAATCTGTGGGTGAAAAGGAGAATTGTGGCATTTGTCACACCCTATTTAATGTGGATGTTTTTGGGTTTAATGTAGTAAGTGTCGTGCAAGCAGTACTGCAATAGCTCTTATAAAGATTGAAACATTTTATTTACCAGCCGAATACTTAGGCTTTACATGTGAATTAAGTAAAAATAAACATTTTAAAATAATCATTACTTAAAATATAGCCACAGTTTTTCAAAGTAACAAAATAATTTTAAATTTGTTGTCAAGTAAATTTCACCGAAAGACACAAATGATTCTCTTTATATTATTCATAATAACTTTTGACAGTTTTATTTGTCTCGAAAGACATTTTAATTAACAAGCCTTTAAGTTATTTCTTGAAGAAAGTATGCATTTTATACAAATAATTAATGTTTGTAATTTCGAGCATATTTTAAAATTATACTGTCTTAGCTTTTCATTCTCTTTGCAAAGGTTCTTTATGCTTATTAAATAGTTGTGTTTTGTTACATAGACAACGTTGTATTCAATGACAAATG
The DNA here is from genome assembly GCA_029286875.1 of Lamproptera curius. Taxonomy (NCBI): domain Eukaryota; kingdom Metazoa; phylum Arthropoda; class Insecta; order Lepidoptera; family Papilionidae; genus Lamproptera; species Lamproptera curius. The sequence goes on from JAGSMT010000583.1 coordinate 189,542, forward strand.
AGTTTATTTTAAAATAAAAAAGATACATCAATTTATTTAAGAATTGTTTTAAATTTTTGCTCCATAATTATCACATTCCGAGAACCAATGATTCAAGTATATATTGGATGAGTATTAATGGCTGTAATTGGTAGTTAAACACGTAATAATACAGCACGTGAGCGTATCACACATCATCAGCCTTCGTTATTTATATATATCCATTAGGGGGTGTGGACCGTATCCCACCACGCTGGTCCAATGCGGGTAGGTGGGTGGACCGACTTTTTACATGCCCATCCGACTCATGGATCATCTTACTTTTCAGACAATTAGGTGATCGGCCCAAATTGCCATAACCAACTAGGAAACAACAATGAAAATTTGTTGAGTCCCGCAGGATTCCAACCCACGACCTCCGGTTTCTAAAGCACACGCCCTTACCACTAGGCTACGGAGGCAGTTAAATAGTTCAAAAGATTTTTATTATTTATTTGAAAGATTAAAATTTAAAAATCTTTATTTTATGTGCATTAAACGTGTCATACGTGATATTTTTATTAAACGAATCCCAGAAAAAATTATATTTTCTGTTGCTTACGCGAATACCATATCCCGTGACCATGGTCTCTAGGAAGGACTTAGAACGTCGGGTATAATTTTAAATAATTGTAAAGTAATTAAAACCTATAAAATCCGTAAGAATTGTATTATTTATCACCTTAAAATATATTAGGGATTTAAAATACAATAGGAGAAAGTTTTTAGGGGAACTTTGGCACCCGCTCATATTACGCAAAATGGTTTGAGTCTCTGAGCCAATACAATTTAAACACACGAGAATGTGATTTTTGACATCGCTTTTTACTTAGTGTCTTAAATATTTATTAAATTTCTTGTTGCCAACTTTTTAAAATATTTTGGAATAAATGACAGCTAAAACCTCATTTATAAAAAGATTCAACAAAATCGGACCACTAGGAGCGAAGCAACGAGGTAACATATATAAAAAATACAACCTTTCCGAATTGAGTACTTCCTTCTTTTGGAAAGTCGGTAAAAAAATACCTTGTCTACATGAAACCTTTGTGTGAACCACACAAAAAATAAAAACTTAACGAATAAAGATAAGATTATAAGTTTAGGCACGGTACGCGCATTTAATTCTTACGGGATATTCCAGTTGAGAATTACTCGTTTCTTAAATTGTCTCATTTCCAATGCTATTGATGAGAAAATTAAATGTTCTGGAAGAAAATCAAGAAGCAAGATTAATCGATGAATTAATGTTTTTCTAAGTAGGTGTTTCTTATTCAAAGTATTTTTTTATTCAGGTAATTTAATTGACGTCAACATCATTCATCAAATGTCTTCTGTTAATGGCTAACTTTGTTGTGAAATATTTACTTTGTATGAATAATAATGTAATAATTTTGAGAACTAATCGGTAAACAAAATAACCAGTAATAATCTTTATTAGTGGAATCACTCCTGAGCTTATGACAGAGTGTAATACAAACTTGTCTTTTTTTCATCTCTCTTCTTAGCATGAATGTAAAAGCCTATCTTTTGAGTTAACGTTAAGACTTTTGAAGTCCATATTGTAAAGAGTAATCTCATTAAACTCAGTGTAATATAAGCCAACATATACAAAAGTAACAAATAAATGTTTTGAAAACATAAAGGCAGAATACCATTTCTAATGCTGGTACTTAGAGAAATAAGTCTCGATATTGAAGTTTTGTCCGTCTGAAATATAGAAAAGACAGCTTCGTATAAGCCGCTGTCTGGAACGGAACTTTTCTCGCGTTTGATAAGTGTTGTGCATCTGTGATAGTGTTATTGTGTCAAGTGGTTTAACGTGGTGTTACGTATATATTCGTCCGTACGAGGCATCCGATGGCTGCTGTCGGAGTCCGGTGAGTCATTTCAAATATTTTTAAGTATTAGAGATGTTCAGTTGTTGTGATCATTTTTACTTTTAGGAATTGTCTTTGAGATTTATAAATATATGTATATTAAATTATCATTATGTTCCTATGCGAACTTCCTCTTATGAACTAGTAATTTGACTAACTTCACTGCCGTTTGCATTAATGAGCTATTGATTTATTTTACAGGACGCTACCGTCCACACGAACAAGGTGGCCAACACTTTTGCTTATAGTGAAGGCCAATTTGATTCTAGCTGTAGCTTATTTATATCCTTAAAGAAAATATAAGGTATTAAGAAATTATTTTGTTCGTTTTACTAGTATGTATTCCTATAATAGATTTGTATCATCGTGGTACCAACGTAAATAATATTTTAACACTAATGGATAATCGGCCCATACTGTTCTATAATCAACCAGAAAATACACGACAACACAAAGTTGTGTTCCGTTTTAATCTAACATACGAATTGCAGCTTATAAGTAAAATTTAAAACATAGATATTTCTCACTTTTTTTAAAACATAGATATTTAGCACACTTCCATAGCTCGTGCGTCATCATCATCAGCAGCCTCTGATAGTCCACTGCTGGACATAGGTCTCTCTAATACACCCCTATCCATTAGGTTTTGGACCGTATCTAACTACGCTGGTCCAATGCGGGTTGGTGGGTGGACCGACTTTTACATGCCCATCCGACGCATGAATCGTCTTTCTTTTCAGACAATTGAGTGATCGGCCCATATTGCCCTTACCAACCAGGAAACAACAATGAAAATTTGGTGAGACCCGCAGGATTCAGACCCACGACGTCCGGTTTCTAAATCACACGCCCTTACCACTAGGGCTACGAGGCGGTATAGTTCGTGTAGTGTTATTTAATATCAAGAGAAAACATCAGTTCTTTATATCTTCCGTTTTGAATTTTAATTACTTGAAAAGATTTACAATCTATTTAAAAGGAAGGCAGAATATTTGCCCTCATTGTTTCCTTTTAAATTAAAAACTTTCTTTACATTATATGAGAAAATAGACACTACTAAAAAAAAGATGCAGAAACAACAAAAGACACTTACATATGTTTTAACAGTTTCATGTATAACGGCTTACTGACATAAAATCAATAATGTTAAAGCATGGTCTGCTATTTAAATTTGTTTTTATTCTAATACACATTTTAAATAGTAAATTAATATTCAAAATTTGTTATTGATTGCTTTGGAACAAAGTAAAAAATATAATGATGATTTAGTAATTGCCATTCAACAATATGAAAGCTACGATACAACAATAATAAAAGTTAGATCGATAGAAATATTTCTACCACATAAACATGTGAGATCGCTCCTTCCGTTACAGTTGCTTGTGCATCCTGCGTAAGTTTATGACATCATTACGGATGCCGTAATTTCATAACTAGGACACTTTGTTGCACAATATTGCGACGTATGCATATTGACGTAGTCGCGTAGAAACGAAAGTTCACGTCAACGATGTTTACTAAACGTAGCAAAATAAATCCTCATGTGCCAAAATAAAGCAAGCAATAATCTAAGTAAATATTATAATCATAGACAATATTACAGCGAAAATATCTATACTGTACGTTTTCAGGCTTAAACATAATTAAAATTGTGTAAATATAATATGGAGATTATCCTATGCTCTTTTTAATTTGGTACCTGCTTAGACTTTTATAAAACTATTTAAAGGTCGGCTGCTGGACAATCAGCTCACGTGTGTACAAAATATTGTGCAAAATTTAAATAAAAATTGTAAATTCTGAACTTTACTCTGCAAATATTTTCGACTCCTATTGCAAACAAATATGAAAAATTTTACAAAAATCGTACAGAGAAAGTTCAATTTTAATATATCAAGTCTCTTTTAAGTCATTTTATTTGTAAGATTTAAATATAGCAGTAAAATAAAGTTTACGTTCTTGCTAAAATTATTATCAATAAAGAGTTATAAATGTGTGTCTCAAATAATATTTTTCTGCAAAAAAATATTGTTGTGTTTCGTAGTGCTATATCAATAAAGTGCAATTGTCGAAATCTACACATTTAAAAAAAATACTTTAATAAATGTTATAGCTTTTTTTTAAATAACATTATTATTAAATTACATTATCTTGGAGGTCCCGCTATAGCGACCGCTATGAATACGTAAATTCGACGCGATGAAATCGGTTCAAGTCTTTTAATTAAATAAACAGATTGATAATGAACATGTCGTTTATTAATCCTATCCAATCACGAACGCAATAACGTTGAGATGATCCCTTCTACAGACTGTAGTTATTTATTTTGTATAGAGGACGATTCAATTTGTAACAATGTTGTTTTATTGTTCCTTAATTGTTAACAAAATTAATTAATCTCAATTAAGAATTTTACGCAAACGAGAACAAGTAAACATAATAGCAATGCGTATGTAGTAAATAACTTTATGTTATTGCAACCGCTTCAAGTATAAAAGATTACAACGTTCCATTTACTGTCACCGCATTAGAAATGTCTGTTATGCGTTTGGATATTTATTTAATGCCTTTATAAATACTTATTTTACGTGAAACTTAATTTTTATTTACTAAAATGCCAATACTTTGTTTTAATTACACAAAACTTTCTTTTTTCTTCCACTTTATTTATAACTTGTTTTTTACGACCAGCTCATATACTAGCTAGTACTAGAAATAAAGGTCTAGTAAACATATTAAGACATTTAATTACATTCACTTCACACAAAATAAATATATAAACTTTATTAAAATAATTGTTTAAATCAAAAGTTCCATGTCTTTTTTAAGTGATACCTCGTAACAAATTGTAATTGTAAGTTGATATGAGTTATAGGATAAAATTTTATTATATTGTAACAAGAGATGTTACAATATAGTAAAATTTTATTCTTTAAAATATTTGGATAGTAATATAAAACAGCCTAACATTTAACAGCCTAAGTACTGTACTTTGGCACCCAAAATACAAAGCAAAGCTCTGTCGCAGAGAACTTAAACACGTACGGATTACGTACACGTGACCGATAACGATATTTCACACTACACAGGACAATTAATTGTAACGCATAAACCCTAATATTAGAGTTAGTAGGATTAAGTTAATTATGTTATGAAGATAAAATTAATAAAGACAGATACATTGGGAAATCTAAAGGTACACGCTTTAGAACAGGTATTGCGAAAACATTAGGTAAAACATAATCTTTCTGTTGCTTACGCGAATACTATACATGACGAACGATGCAATTTTTTACGGATCTTATCTCGTTTAATTGCTTGACTAATAGTTACAAATTATCCCAACGTTTCAAACCCTTACCCGTGTCCATGGTCGGTCCCATAATCATTTCGTAAGAATGTATTTATCACTAGGTGTAATCTCTTGTTTTAGTTATATTACATGTAAAACTATAAGAAGAAGTATTTTAAAGTAATATTTTATAATTGCTTTACTTCCTCGACTACATAATCCACCCGGTTTAAGATTTGTTATGTTTAATTTAAGTACTTATAACCTTAAATTTTTGTATGCTTATTGTAAATGCATTTTTGACTTGTATATAACTTAAAATGCATTGATTCTAGTTGTTTGTCTTGTAGACCATCAGTCTTTTAAATAAGATTTATGCTAACTTAACTTTATTGGCTTCTGTAAAGTGTCATATTATATTTTATGTACTAAAAACTGCGTGTCATTTCACGTAATATATTATAATAAAGGCTGACTCAAGTTGTGGTCTTGAACATCGAAAGCCGATTTCTTGCCATAATAAACCCCTGTCGTCCATCGAAGTGAGCTACGATTCGATGAAGTAAATTAAATCAGTTGATATAACTGATTCTGTGACATTAATTTTAATGTTGTGCTAAAATACAATTTGTCATACATGCGCTTGAGATATACTAAAAATAAATTTTAAATATATATAAAAATTAAAGTTGATCTTTTAATACATAATACTTAGATTAATGAAAACTCATAATTGAACCAGCATGGCTTACATTTTTAGTGTCAATTTATCAAACCAAATATTTAATGATCAGCTTATTTTTATAATACTACTTTCTGTTGTCTCATAGTAATTCTGTAATACATTTAAATATAATAATTACAATACTTTTAAAGCAAAAATATATATTAGAGTTTATTAGTAGAAACAAATCAAAATAATAAAAAAATAAAAAGGCCAAAAACTCTAATTAGCTTATTAGTTCGTATTTTTAGAAAATTGGCTAAAATCATTTTCTTCATCATCGTCTTCATCAGCCTGTGTTAGTCCACTGCTGGACATAGGTCTCCCCAAATGCACTGCCATCTCCATAGGGGTTTTTTGGACCGTATCCCATCCCACTGGTCAAATGCAGGTTGGTGCGTGGACCGACTTTTTGCATGCCAACAGACGCATGGATCATCTTACTTATCAGATAATTGGGTGATTGGCCCGAATTGCCCTAACCAACTAGGAAACAACATTGAAAATTTGTTGAGTCCCCGCAGGTAGGTTCGACCCCCGACGTCTGGTTTCTAAAGCACACAATCACAAAGTCAATTTAGTAACTTAGATTTTTCAAAAGTTTGTTACAATTTAACTTTATAATTTCTTCATAAACAAGTTTTTATTTTAGACGGAAATCTGAACCGTATTTCTACAACTCACATTGCAAACATTGCCTTTATTCTTCTACACTTAGAAATATATTGTTTGGCGTCCTTGAGAGATAAAAGCAATTTACGTAAAAATATTAAACGAAACAATCTTTATGACCCTTTTTGTTTTATATAGAGATGACAGATAACTTATCTTATGAATGGTATCTTTCAACAAATCATCATCAATATCACCCTGTGATTGTCACTCCATCTTGCCGCAGGGCGTTCCACACTACGTTTGCCGCGCCTCGGTCTCCACTCTAGAGCCTTCCGACCCTGGCGTCGTCAGTTCTACGGCTCGTGTAATCGGCCCACTGCCACTTTACCTCAGCTCTAATCAAATGTTAGGTTTGAACACCCGTCTCAAAGTTTAGCACCATTGTAAATGTTAATTGTAATATTAATTATGTACCAAAAAGTTCTCGGCTGTAATAGAGAACTGTGTAAGCAACAAATTTAGTAAAATAAAACGAGCTTCCTATATCTAAAAAAGCCAATAATTAAAGGGTTACAACAGTTTATACTAAACTTAAACACCGTAAATTTCTTCACTTGTTAAATATATATTAATACGTGTATAAATAATAATAAAATATTTATACCCTTTACGTGTACCATATTATCGTTTTACAAAAATATTTAAGTAAACGTGTCGATTAATGTGATCATTCGCTTATGAAACGTACTAAAAAAGTAGTTATTAGGAGAGATACTCACAATTTTCTCGGGTATAAATTTTATATAAACTACTGATCTTCTCTCGGGCACCTTTGAACTCAATGTACATCTTTCCCCCTATAACTAGGCCCGAACTGTTTATGTATAACTGTATGTATGAGTTAGCAAAGTTCAATGGAAGCTAGAAGATCTAGAAATGTACAGACACAAATCTCTCAGGTCTTAGCAGTGGCTAGGTGTTACGCTCCGCTGGTGACACAGTTTTAGCCGTGGATGGCATAGGAATCAACTTTACCATACTTAGTCTCGCTTCCTCCCTTGCGATCATCACACTGCAACTGCGGTGCGGTTCCAATAAACTGCAGAGGAGTCTGGGAGACACAGAGACTGATTTACAGGATACAAACATATCTGTTCTTCAGCGATCTCTCTTAGCGAAAAAGCACCAGTTTAAATCAATGCTCTCCAGCCTCTCTTTTAACCACTGTATCACAAATGTGTTAACTTTGTTTCCGAGCGTGTCCTCAAGACTACTCAAAATGTTTGTAAACTACTGAAGGGTAAACAAAAAAGCTGTAAACTATAACATGTAATCACAACTCTCGTGGAACAGTCTAGAAGAGTCACCAAAAAGTCAATCGCTGAGTGACACTCGACTAACAACATTGATGCTCATTTTAGGCCGCTTCGTTGCTATTGGTTACATTAACTACATTTAAGCCAAGTGTAATTTTGCTGAGCTATACCTGTACTTAGGACCTGTGCAGTTATCTTTTACCACAACTACCTTGAGACTGAAATATAAACTGCAGTAGTTAACTTGTCCCCATTCAAAAATTATTCTCCCTCCGTCAACAAAATGGTGTCATTCAAAAGACATTTGAAAGGTTATCTGGTTTTTCTGTAAACCCGTCCTTCATTGCTCTTGGGAACGTTAATCATCTAACCAAGTCTCATTTTTAGTTTATACCTGTACAAACCCAGGTTATTTTTACCACAACTACTTTGAGACTGAAATAAAACTGCAGATTAACTTTCCCATTCAAAAATTATTCTCCCTCCGCAACTTTAAATTATTTACTTGCAAAAAGACATTTGATAAGGTTATCTGTTTTTCTTAAACCCGTCGCTTTATTTTTGGTTACGTTAATACATCTAATCCAAGTCTCATTTTGCTGGTTATACCATTTTAGGACCTAAGCTTTTACCAATATTTAATAAATATAAATTGGTGGTTAACCATTCAAACTCCCATTCAAAAAATGATTCTCTCTCCTCACCCTGTTATGGTGCACCAAAAGATTTTGATAAGGTTTCGATTTTTTCAAACATCCGACCAGGACCGTATGCCGTGACGGGGATCAACAAAGCCTTCCTGTCATAACAAAAGGAAACTGTAAACGTACGTTCCAATTCAATAATTACGTTTTAATTCCCCAATTTTTTCGCAAACAAATTTTCTTGACGTTTATAAAAACAATAAAGTATTAGGGGATTAAAAATTAATTTTTTTCCATTTGTTTGAAAAGATGAAAGTTGAAACAATATCAGATTTTTATAAAAACTTTTTGAATGTCATTAAAACTGTTTCACACTTACCACTAGCTAGGAGGCAGAATTTCAATTATTAGTTTGTAACAGTTTATTTATTACAACAAATATCAGAACGGATTGGTTCAAAATTTATATGCAAACTTGTTTATAAAATTTTTTGGAGGAAATTACGTGAACAGCTTTGGTAACTATTGGAAGTTTTACAAGTTTAAAGTACCCTTTTTTTCCTTACTTTAATATAAATTGGAAAAGTTTGGTAACATTAGTTTTGATGATTCAATGCTATATTTTTATTTAAATTATTAGATGAAATTTTTTAAAACCGATTACCTTCAAAATTTTTCTTCAAAAAAATTTCAAATACGCTTTTTATTATATGGATATATTTAACCCGGAAAATGGTCTTATTTTTGTTGTAAATAAAAATATTTGGCGAAATAGTCCTTTTGGGTTTTTTTTGTTCTTTTTAATATTTTTTTATTGATTAGTGACGAGATAGAGGGTTCGCCTGATGGTTTTGAAGAAACCTTCACAAAAAACCTGAAGTTGCCCACCGCACTTCGCCTTTGAGACAAAGGATGTTACGAAATATTTTCCCAGCTTATGCTGACGCCCAAATAGGAAGACAGTAATTGTTTGTCCCCTTGATTGGTATATCCTGTTTTTATTTCACTTTAATTTATAAATATTAAGTCCATGCTTGTATAATATAACAACTAAATTTATTATGTTTTTCGTTCTTTATTTTTAAATTTATACTGGGTAAATTATAATAAATATATAATTTTCCGAATAAATTTTTGACGGGAGCTACGTTATATGACCTTTAACCCTAAAAGATAAACTGCAAGGGTAGTAAGTTTTGATTTAAATTCAAATATAAAATAAACAAATATCTTTATTCAAATAGAAGTTTACATTTTTATTTTGTCAAAATTACCCTGGTTCGAAAAAGGACGCCCCAGACCGGAAGAACTGGGGAAAAGAAACTCAGGGGAAAAATAACAAACAATTTGAAGGATAAACTTGTGCAATTTTTAAACAAGACTTTTGGAGCAGATTCCATTAGAATTGTGTTAATATTAAAATTATTTTCATTGACTACCTTTTAATTTATTTGTTAAATTCTGAACGAATTTACTGGGATTTTGTTGAAAACGAGACATTGTCCCAAAAGATACTTATTTTTTCGCAGTCTAGTTTAAGAATTTTAAAATGTTTGTTCCTTGTATTTTATGTCATGACCAATGTCTTAGGAAACCATGCCTATTTTTTTTAAACCATTTATCCCCACCTTTATCTAATAACAACCCTTTGATTTTCTATTATACCATGGAGACGCTTTACCTATTGAATAAAACCGAAGGAATAACGATAACATTTGAATAATGACGACAGGTTTAACTTTTATATCATGAATCAATTGACAGAGGAGAGGGTTTCTTTTTGGGTGGTTATCAAAATATTTTTTTTTTTTATAAAAGAAAGTATAAGTTACTTTAGTTTGTACAGAGGAACTGAATGTCAACCTAAATAATTTTCAATTACGGCCTTTTGGTACCCATCAATAAATATTAAATTTTGAAGTTTACCAAAATCTTTTTTTGAGATTAGCTCCAAGAGTTTTGAAATAATTTTAAAATTATGAAAAAGTTCTTAAATCTGTAAACATTGTAAATTTTTTCATGATTAGGACGTCCAATGTAATACTTGTCCAAAAAACTTCCACTTTAAGAACCGGAACACATAAAGACGCATTTACACAAAATATTTCCAATTTTTTTTAGTTTCGGAATTCAACAAATGAAAATACTTTAGGCGGGTTCATGTGGACTGTTCACCCAATGACCTGAAAAGTAAGATAAAGTCACCAGAAATTATCGACTGAAAAAATTTACTTAATGATATTAACTATTCAAGTTATATTTGGTGAATGCCTTTTGTTAAAAGTCCATATTATGGAACTTCCATTTTGTTTAGTAAGCCCATTATTTGTAGGGCGCCTCGGGCCTATTCGGTAGGGCCCGTTTTAAACTGGAAAAGCCGACCATGAATAACAAAAAATGCTTGTAGAACGACCGAACACCCTTTTATCCGATTAATGTTATATTGAGTCAAGAATTCTCGAAAATTTCACGATTCGTTGCGAGATCACGTAAATGTTTTACGATTATATTCAACAATCTGTTTCTTTATTTTGAAATTCTCGTTGCTTTTTTGGAATAAATTTTTAAACGTCTTTTATTTTCAAAAGTGTATTCTTTGATTTTATAAACATTGAATTAAACAGGAGTTTATCTTTGCACAAAATTATTTAAAAGTTTGGTTTTTTTCGAAATTTAAATTTTCCAAGCTAGAAACAAAAAAAATTTAAACATTTTTAAATGTAAATTTTAAGTCGGATACAGGTCATTTTAATTAATCAGGAAAATAAAAAAATGTTTTGAATTTTTTTTGGGAAAAAAATGTCTTGAAATATTGGATGACTGTAAATCAATATCAAAAACAAATTTAGCATTTTTTGTTTGGGACTGTTTCCAGCATCCATATTTTCTGCAGAGTAAGTTGGGTATTTTCTATTTTATTTTTTTCGATTAATTATTTAAAGTAATTTTAAACCCTTATTTATAATTTGCTTTTTGTCGAATATAAAATTCTCAAGTTCGGGTCTTGCTGTGATTGTGGTCTCTATTGAAAAAAAAGACCAGAGGAACCAAAGTCAAAGAACAATAGTGATTGGCGCATACTGTACGGCGAAATCTGCATTTTACAACCCTTTCTCCCAATTAGATTTGAAGAACCAAAATACTTGCGAAATAATTTTCCAAGGATGATCGGGAAGGTTTAAAATTAAAAATTGCCCTGGAGCAATTTTATTAATGAAGCCCAAGATATTAAAACTACTAAACGTTGTTTTGATGTTTTATCTTTTTGCCAAAGCAATGTTCAAAATTAAAATAAAAGAAGAGTTTATTTTATTTATAACATAATCATTTGTAAATAAAAAAAACTCTGACGGTTATTCCAATAACATTGAAATTACAGACATAACCATTATCATTGACATTGAATTTAACAGACAGCTGGTGATCATGGATGCTGGAAAGAGTCCGAAACGTTGGGATTAAATATTTGTAACTCATGCGAAAAATGCTTAAATTAATGAATTTAATATGTATAATAACCCCGTAAATAAAATAAATAATTAAGGGTAATAATCCATTATCATAGGATTGTAATAACAAATTTATTGACTAAATATTTTTTTAAGCAAGTTCTGGCTGCAGCTATGTTTTTTTTATTATTACTAATATTAAATAAATACTAAGTTTATTTCTTTTTTGTGATACCATTTCATTGATATTTTAATAATAAAAGTTTGGAAATGAATTACACTGTACAAATGACAGCAGGACAATGAAAACAATTCACAAGAAGTAACATGGATCTCTGGAAGAAATCACGCGCCCTCATCAATACGTGTTACTTACACATTACATGTCATACGGCACAAGGCCAGATATTATGTCTCGAATAATTTTGATTAAAAATCTACATAATACAAAGCAAAAGAAGAAAATTTGAACCTAGTTAATATGGTGCTCGGATACGACTACGACTAAATTATACGCATAATTTTGTCCTAACTATGCGTACATAAATTATATCTGTACATAAATAATTAAATTTTACGCATTTTACCGCGTTAAATTTCTTTAGTTCTCGACTGTATTGTCTACCATGTATACTATTCGCGTAAGTAATGAGCAGTATCATAACAGTATCACTGACCAATTGATATATAAATAGGTGAACAGATAAAAAGTCGTTTATGCGTTGTGCACTTCAAACTTGTTAATCAATTCGAATTCAAATATCAAAGATTTTGTATTTCAATATAGAAAATACAACATAGAGGGATAATTTTTGCCATCTTTTTCAAATGATATTAATAAAATAAACAAAGACGTGTATACAAAAATGTCATATTATTGAAAACTCTTTGATAAACGAAGTACAAGTTTCGAGTAATAAGTTCTACTCTACGTTTGTTAGGTAGAACTTATAATAACAAAAAATATCATTTCTGAATGCAATTATTACCAGTGAAACTAAACCTCATAACAAAACGTTCCGCATCATCATAACATTATATTGCGTAATTTTTAGGCAACGTGATAGAAAGGACACGAATCGAAATGTATCATATGAGCTAAGTACAGTTCGTGCGAATATATTTTATGAATATTAATTTTGTTTAAAACGCATGATTCTATCTCCTGCTTTTAATTTGAACTGTAATTCAATATTTCGACTTAGTGAAAGATTATCATCTTCATCGTCGGCTTCATCCGTCCTCGTACGCCTGGGCCGACAACGCCAATCGCTACGGATGATGACGACGACCATTATGTCAATATGGAGGTCAGAGCGTTGACCATGCCCAAACCCGATAACGTCTTCAAATCCTACAAATCCAAAAAGAAAAGCACACTCCATGCCTCTTCCCCAGTATCCGTCCTTCCCGTTAATAAAAAATATATCTTGTATAATTATACTAGTTTTTGATAAATAATTCTTGTGAGGCGACGGATAAACCATTTAAATGCTCATGGTTAGTAATTTAATTACTAATATAATAAGATTACCAGGACAAAATACTAATTAGCATGCCATCGCATGCGCAAAATTCGAACTTTTTCTTTGTTGTTTAATAAATAAAATTTTAAATAATAAGTCATATATTTATTCGTAACTATATATCACTGTTGCATTTCCACTATAAATGTTTAACAATTGTAAAGGATTACTATTGTTGTCTTTACGTTTTTACTAGTTAAAGCGATAAGTCGAGTGAGATGTTCACCTAGCGGTAAGTGATACATGCCCTGCCCATAAGAAAAGCTGTGTAAGGCAGCACGAATCGACTCAACGCCTTAAGACTCTGGCAACGGTGTTCAAACGGAAAATAGTAGTGTTTACATACTACTGATTTGCGGTGCGTTTTATTAATGTGCACCTTTCAAAATTTACTTTCATATTTTAAGCTAAGGAAATCACCGCATAGGACTAGATTTTATAGAGCTGTTTAGAAAACCTCTTTTAATAAGTAATTTTAATGTGGTTTCTTAAATAATTTCTACTCTATACATGAGTTAAGTTTTCAGCCTCGTGTTAAGTATGGTATAAACGATTTTTAAATGAGGCAAAGTGCTTTCGTCTCGCGTAATTGCTGCTTTTTATAAAAGCCTGAACAAAATTAGTGGTTCAACCTCACAGCGACAATTCACTTTCACTCTGACGCTTAAGAAAAGTTCAGTTCTAGCCTTGACCCCGACAAATGAGATGCATTGAAATAAACATTTAACTGTGTGAGTTCTTTAATCTCTTGATAACAACATAATAGCGTTTTTATTTAAGAGGTGGCTTACGAGCTCTTTCATCTGATGGTAGGTAATACGCTGAATGCAAAAGCTACGAGGCAGTACGTAAAATATTTGCTATTTTGAGAAACATTATATTAAATGTAGGTAATTGGTTTTTTCAGTCAAACGAAAAAACCTTTAAGAAAAATAAGCTTCTAGCTGCTACCCGCGACTTCGTCCGCGTAAAATGAGAGGCATGTCTGCGTGGTAGTAAATAAATGTATTTATTGTATGTTTTTCGGTGTCTTTATTTTCGCTATTGAATGAAACGGTCAATCTGTTAACTAACAGTAGGAATATGTCTTTACTAGCTATTACCCACGACTTTGACCGATGGAATAAAAAATGTCCCGAGGTGTATTGAAGTATACTGTATAGTTTACGATCAGTGATATTACGACTGAGCTGTTTTTAGTATTTGTCTATCATTAGACACTAAAACTTTACGCTTAACCCATTATTTCCAAGCATTGAAATCATTGGAATTTTTCTATCAAATTAGTAATTTAAAATAAATAAAAACCTTGGATGATAAATCGGCCGTCCGATAAATATAGGACACTGGTGATACATAGTTAGAAAAATGAAAGATAACAACTATAAGAAAATCAACTTGATTGGAATATTACTATCGCACTCAATTTTATATTATATTTTTATAGTTTGTTATGTATGATACGGCACAAAACAAGCACTATAAAGTATTTCATTTGATAAAAAAAACTTAGAGGATTTTTACTAACACGATAGTCCTTGGCAACGCCTCTGTTTTTCCCTCTTGTTCATGTACTGATCAAAATTTTCAAATCTGTATCTGGGTTGCAAAAGAACTTTAGAAGAGCCTGAAGTAATTTTGGTTGTCCTGCCAACCTTTTATCCAACCTTCTGCCCATGTTTTTATTATATAATATGAATGAGCCTTTGAGCTGATTACAGTCTACTTTAGCCTTTGTGTCTTTGAATACCTATTCGTTAAGTTATAAAAGATTCAACGGTATTAAAATCAGTCAAGTTATACTACAATATTTGTCGTGCCATTTCACTCATTCGATTTTATCGAAGGCGATGATCAGAATAACCTCCATCTTTATTTTGTATTTTCATGATAGAGCTTTTATTTGTCCTGTGGTCTCTGACTGTACTTGTGGCTCCTATCTTCGAGCTTTTAAATCCACGAATAATTGCATACTACTGAAAAAATTATCAAAGTAGATTACATGTGCGCAGGTATCGGCACACACTTCTAGAAAATTTTTATTACTCTTGAACCTGAACCTTCGCCAGTACCACCTGCAGTTTGAGTTTCTTTTGCTCAGTATAACGAAAATTATAACAGAATCCATTGAATCCACAATGCCTATAGTTGGTTTGTTCAATAAATAGGTCGTACATTCATCATCTCTACGCTAATATACACTGAGAAAAGTGGTGATATAAAAAGAAAACAAAATTGCATGAAAACTTTCAACTTATTCACAGTGATACTAAAATTCAAGTCATTTTTATTAGGTTTGACATCTCGTCTTCTTTTCTTGAAAAATGTAATCTAGAATCTCGTCGCGTAATATCTGTCTCAATTATTTCTTCGCCGATTTTCATTCCTACACCGTTATCATGTTGATATTGATTAACTGTATTAGATTCCGGCTGATTATCAGAATAAACTGGGTTCACACACGCCAAGCGACGTCTTACTTGCCCAAATGAACATTGATTAGGTTAACTTCAACATTGTCTACTGTATATGATAACTCCACTTGACCAGCAACATAGACTCAGATAATACTACCTATGTCATCATTAGGACCTTCTTCGATATCTGTCATTTCATCCACTTCGTCTAGACGCAATATGACAACATCAATATCTATAGAAGTCTCTCATCATTCGAATCTTTAGGTTATTGTCAGTATAATTAAAAGTAAATCATGTTTTTATTTAAAAAATAATTTGAATTGGAATTTGCCTAAAATCTCTTTTGAAAAGCTTTTTCGTGACATTTTCATCGAAATTATTTATATTTTGGCATGTAATCGAATGTGTTCGTTTAAATTTAAGGTCACGTTATTGAATATAAGAATCGAATCTCGTAACAAAATATGTATCAATAAAATGGAAGATCTTGAAACTTACGATATGTCAAAGTAACTGCAGATCGTTGTATTATTCATGTCAGAAATGGAAAAGTTAAGTTATGACAAACTATGCTAACGGTAAGCGAAAATATATTATACAGGTCATGCGTAAGTGATTTGGTTTGATTTTAAATAGAATTTTGCTTGGACACAAAACAATTCCTCTATGACATCCTTCTTGTATTATAAACATGAATGATTATTCATATTGAAATAATATGTAGTCTACGTGCTATTCCAGCATGCATCGTAAAACCTTTGACCTGAATATATGATGTGTAATCACCATATTACTGGCACAATTATCATCACGAAGCGGTAAAACCAGGCGAGCAAAACTAGTTTTAAATACATAGCGTAACCGCGCAGAGATGATTTAAAACATACTTTCATCGCCGAGGACCAACTGAGGACGACAGAGTGACTTGTCATCAAAGGTTTAATTCTGGAAATTTTAATTAAATAATGGTGATGGTATATAAAGATAATAAAATGTAATAGCAAGTCAATATTCACAAAAATATCACCCTCATCAAATAGGTAGCAATTTGCTCAATATAAGCGGGTGACAACGTCTGCAAAGAAACTTTTCCATGATTTTGCCACCGCCATTTAAATGTTCTATCTTTCAAATGTATTATATAACGTCTATAGCTCAAAAAAAATATATGCATAAACTATTAGTATAAGGCATGCATTCAAAGTAATATAGTGAAACTTTTACTTTGAATATGCCTTATTGCTATTTTTAAGCAATGTTTTATCATTAAGACGATTATAGTGGATTTTTAAATATAGATTACGCTCTACGTTATGAAGTACAATTATGAGAGAGCATATTTGAAGTCTTTGGTTGCTGGGTGTGGTCACTCAAGTTTCGTCAGCCAATTATGATTGGACCAACTAGCTCGAGTGACGGCGATATGGTAGATCCTATTAAACCATCATCAACCAGATCCTATTGGACCAGAAGCGAGGATGTGGTTCGAAGGACCCATAATCCGGCTTCCGGACAACGTGGTTATGAAGCCGGATTGGTAATGCGGAAAAGGAAGGATAAACCGCCTCTGATGTCAGCACAGCTGCAGGCGTCTTCGGTGATGCGGTTAGAGTTCGTAAAACTATAAGAACGGGTGTTTTACCTCCTTATTCGCGAGATGTGGAAAAATTAAAGGAAAGAAAGGCAGAGCGAAGGAACGGTATAGTATTAAAGGGAAGGAAGATTATTGCTTAACCAATTTGCAGGCAGTTAGCGACATAGAAATGCATGGAACAGTCTTCTTTTACAGTTTTGGCAAAATTTGCACTTTGATCGCTCGAGGTTGTGATTTTTAACTCCGTATCTTTTTGATTTCTTGAATATCTATTAAACTCCTTATCAAAAAATTATAAATAAATGGGACCAAATGAACGCTAATACCTATCGTTTAAAAATGAATTAACATAGTCGGAGAGAAACGGGCAAAGACGTAAAAATATAGAAAAAAAACATGGCTCTCAAAGTCAAAGTCAAAGTCAAATATCTTTATTCAATATGGAAGCATTACACTTTCTTATTGATTGTCAAATAATCTACTACCCGGTTCGGAAATGGAAGCTCTGACCTGAAAAGAACCGGCTAAGAAACTCAAGCGGACTTTTCTTTTTCCTTTTTCTTTAATAAATTTTACAAAACTTTTACATAAAACCTTACATTTTACTACTTTGAAATAGCCTGGAGCGAATAGTTCATTACCAGGGTGTTATCTATCAATTAGTCATTACAACAATAATATCCTTTAACACAAAACGTTTCCTTTACAACTTTTTAAATTTATTTACAGATAAAAGCTGAACGTTTTCTGGTGATTATATTGTAGAAGAGTATACATTGTCCCATGAAGGATTTCATTGTTCTTCGGAGCCTAGTTTTTGGAAGAACATAATTATGGATGGTTATTCCTAGTATTTATATTATGTGTGTCAGCAATGTTTTACAAAATCATTTTCATTTTATGAACATACATAATATTTTCAAATATGTATTGAGAAAAACAGTCATTACATTAATTTCTGTAAACATTTTTCTCAGCGATTCTTTGGGGCCCAGGTTATATATAGACCGCTCGAATCGTTCTTTTTGAATTAAAAATTAGTACCTACCGGTGGTAGGGTCCCTGTTTACAGGAGACCGTCTGGTGGAGTACCACCGCGTGCCATTTCGCCGAAGCAGTAGTGTGAAAACACTCTGTGTTCCGGTTTGAAGGGCACCGTAGCCAGCGTATGTTACTGGGTAAACGGACTTAACACCATATGTCTCACGGTAGGCGCGCGCGTTGGCGATACCACTGATATTGCCAATGTCTATGGCGTCGGTGACCACTTCCCACCAGGTGGCCCTGACTGCTCGTCTGCTCGCGTACGCCATAAAAAAAAAAAAAAAGTACTAATATCAGCCAGCGTTTCCCACAGTAGAATGCCATAAGACATTATACTGTAGAAAATAACTAAAATATACTAAACGGGCTGTCTCAAAAAAAAATTTTTCAAGATGAGGATGCAACATCTTGATCAGAATTTATTTTACTATTATTAACATTTAGCCGAATTTCAAAGTTCTTGTTTATAGCCCTTCCTGTTTCACCAGTAATTATTTTCCAAGTCATTTTTATTTTGTCGGATGCACCTTTAATTTTTGTTTTTTATGTAGAGTGACTTCGCTGTCAGCACACACTTTTCTGAATGTTTTGAGTATACATTAACATATGTCCGTAAAGGATTGATTGTGATTGTAGTCTTCTCACTATCATAGTTCATTATAATCTTTGTCGCTCTTATGTATTCAAACTGTTGCCCATTCACTGAAAGCAGATCTTTTTGATTTGACTGTTTTAGAAGTAAAATAAACTCTTAAATTCAGTTGTTATTAATTTAAATAATTTACTATACAGTATATCCGGCTTACTACTATAATGCAAATAACTAATTTTATTTATTATATTACTTCTAAACTTCTCAATACGTTTCCTATACATAGGAATAAACATTTTTTGCACAATATTTTGTGAGATCTATTATCAGAAACAAAAGAAGCTAATTGTCCTACAATGATCAGATGATAACATATTAATTATGGATTTATTAATAGGATACAATTTGTAAATATTTATCTATAACATGTTGAGGAGGCAGTAATTCTTGTTGCTTCAAGAAATAAGTTTAAAAGGTTATATGAATTTAACAATGAACTGAATCTAATAGTGGTGGTTGAACTATCTAGTAAATTTATGTTAAAATCACCACAGACTACTATATTTTATTAGATTCTGATAGCTTTATTAAAATTTGTTCTTATATAATTTCAAAAATTCATAAAACGCACATGGGAGGTCTGTATACACATACAATCATGAAGTGCTCAAGCTCTGCACAGGCTATTTCAATAGTCTGCTCAACTGAGAGAGGCTCACTATATCTGTAAGATTTTATATTTTATATAATTTATTATTGAGCCACCGTATAGCTTTTTCTCTGTTGAACAGGCTAGCAACCTGGTAACATCCAAGGTTAAATATAATCTGTTTTCATGTAGCCAGTGTTCTGTAATACACATGACATCTATATTACAATTGTTTAAAAAGTTCAACTTCTAGTTCCTTACGGCTATTCCTGTGATGTTTTGATGTACCAGGCTAATACAATGGTTCTTATTTTTATTTTGTTATCTAAATTGAGTAACCTCTCCCTCTTTTGGGATGTCGGTCAAAACGCAAACTATTTTGTGAGTCAAAATGCAGTGTTCACATTTTGTGTTAACTTGTCTTTGATCGATCTAGTTTTCATGCGAATTAAAAAGTGTAACAAACAAATGTAAGTTTTATTTTTTACTGTATCATTTTAAATACAGTAAACTACGTGTTTACTTACAAGTAAAATAGTAGTATAGGACCACGTGGTGGGATGGTCCAAAACCCCTTATGGATAAGGGGTATTAGGGAGGCCTACGTCCAGCAGTGGACTATCACAGGCTGTTGATGTATGTATGTATGTATGTAAGGGTTCAAGATTTATAGGACTTCGGAATAGCAAATCGATTCATCTGTAACAAGTTTAGACGTACAGTTTTAGGTAATTTTTCTTGCAGAATAGCTGCACCTACACTTCAGCATTTCTAGTAAATTTTACTGTGTAATGCTCGCTAACAAGTTTTTAAATGGCAAGGATTAAAATATTTAATTTTGTTATGTTTATGTTTTTATCGTATGTTTGTAAGAGTGACTATATTTCTAATACAATTCTCTGAATATCATTCAGAGGATTTCGAAAATGCCTTTTCATATTTAGTTTATCCATATAAATCGTTTTCATCACTATAAATGATTTTAAGTCTAAATTAAGCATAAATGAAAAACAAAAATATTAGATAAGAAATATTTAGTAGGTTTTTAATAGTTTTTCCTTAAACGCATTTTTGTTTAAATGTATTTACTACTATTTGTTTACATGAAAAAAATTATTTTAGAAATCTCTTAAAAACACTAACACAGCCTGATCATGATTATGATGATGATTAATGTCTTTAAATTTATAATATTTTAAGAAATTTCTCATATCCTATATATATATGATAAGTGAAATTCCATGTAAATGATCCGGCGAACTTTATTTTATCCAAAATTGATTTGTAATATCTAAGTGTTTTATAAACAAATATATATATATATATATGTATATAAATATGTCTTGTGAGACAATAATAATAACTATATTATTTTCCAACGAGCCGATCAAAAACACGACGCGTAGTGCGTCTCCATTACGCTCAGTCAACTTGTTTATTGTCTTACAGTTTCCTACAATGGAAACAACGACTTCTTTAACTCCTTTATGAACCCATTGACCTCTTTGGTTTCTCGAAAACATTGTAGGTTGTCACTGCGTAGTATAAAACAAAGTCGCTTTTTCTGTCCCTTATATTCCCTATGTATGATGGAATCTGAAACACTACATAACAGATTTTGATGCGGTTTTTTCAATACGACGTTTTTTCAAGACGAAGGAAGCTTTATATGTATAATTCATGAATAATATTGTAGAGAAATGCTGATAAATTTATATAATTTTCTATAGATTTCACAGATATCAATATTGCACCCGTGTGGAGCCGGGTTGGGTCGCCAGTGTCTAATAAAGGGAATATAATTTTTGTTACAACATTTCCTATTTTTCTATGTTTTATTACTTCGTTTATGAGACATTCTACTTATAAGGAAAAATATAAATTAAGCCACAACAGTAACCATCCTAAGAGTAAGAGATTCCTGATAGTAGCCTTTAATGGGATTTATAATCCACAGATGTTATTTAAATAATAAATATTGCTGTACATGATATTTATTCTACACTATTTTGAAAATGGAAAAATCTTTAAAAAACGTCGTAACTGATATAAATGAAAATGTCACCAGAGGCAAAAAAAATCCAAAAGCAAATATTTTGATCATAACATTTATAATATTAATTTTTTTATAACTAAGAGATTATAACAATCTAAAAATAAAAGTTGTGATCAAAATTGTTTTTCAGCTCTAATGAACATTTTTTTTCAGTTATGACGTTTCTTTTCTTTCGTCTTTCATACGTCTAATAAAAAAAATGAATGATTTCTAATAAAGGTTTTAACTTTAGATTGTTTAATTAAAAGTTCATCTGCTCTTACAAGTTCAATAGACTTGTAGTACTTTTTAGTTTCTTTTAATTTCAACTTTTTGATAACATTTTCAAATTTTCACAGAACTCAAGGAAACACGAAGACCTTATTTTCATAATAATTATTTCCTATTTTATTTTATTGTTTCTCATTAATATAATCAAAAATCAAAGGTGATCTCTGTGAACTAGCACTAAACATTTTTTATATATTGTATAAAGAACAACAACATAGTATTTTTATAGTATTCAAGGTAAAAATGCCAATTAGCATATTATTTCATTTGGCAAGATTTTGAAATGAAAACTTTATTCCAAATTTTATTGGTAAGACAGCTTACCACCGAAATAGTCGTGACACTAACTGATGTCTTTATTAAATGATACGGTGAGCTAAGTTATATAAATAAACCAAAATATAGGTTAATATTAGAGTAATTTTCACTTCGCAAGTAACCTGAGATCGATTACTTGTTAAAATTTACAAATTATCCAAAAAGTAATTACATTAATATTGATTTTTAAGGTACACGTTTTGATTTTATATAACATTGCAAAATGTTTGTTTCCATAATAGATAACAAGTTATTTGCATATGAATGTATAGGAATAAATATTAAATGATCGTTAATGATTCATCAGTGCGCATCTAGCTCTCGGATCGACCGGACCAGCCCGCTCAATCCGCTCTGCTGCCTGCGTCGTCCGCTTGGCCCACCGTGGCCACGCCCTCCCCGACGCTGTCAAATGGCAAGAAGAAAGAAGACATCAGTGCGCCGTGCAGTGTGTTCGTGCATAGTGCAAGTAACAGTGTCAGTGTGTGCCG
>JAGSMT010000584.1:0-60139 GCA_029286875.1 Lamproptera curius
CGTGGCTTATATAATATGCGCGCCCCGCGTGACCCTCGGTCCAAACCCCTGCCGTCATTATCTACTATACGCGCGTACGGTCTAACCGTTACACAGCCTAGCCTATACCGCTGCCACCCGCCCATGAGAGTGCGGCGGCACTACAGTGGCGACAGCATGGTGAACAGCGCGGTGCTGGTGCTGGTGCTGGTGCTGGTGCTGGTGCTGGTGCTGGTGCTGGTGCTGGTGCTGGTGCTGGTGCTGGTGCTGGTGCTGGTGCTGGTGCTGGTGCTGGTGCTGGTGCTGGTGCTGGTGCTGGTGCTGGTGCTGGTGCTGGTGCTGGTGCTGGGTGCTGGTGCTGGTGCTGGTGCTGGTGCTGGTGCTGGTGCTGTAATAAAATTGTCGAGTAAAGTTTAAATTGTCTGTTGACTCTTAAACCTTACGATAGTAAAAAGGATATATTGAAACCGCAACAATCGAGGTACTAAAATGTTTATTCAAATCACTCTTACCAATGGCATTAATATTGACTGAATCTGTTCTTAGTGTAAAAATTCATGCCAATTTGTTTGGCGAGTGATGACGTACCAGCCAATTGGAATTAAAGACATCATTATAGACATACGCGACTCATGGCGCGGCATGGAATTTAAAAGCCTTGACTCTTATACATGGGGCGACCTTGAAGCCTTGCTCTATGATCTAACCGCCGACTAAAACCAATTAAACCAAAAAGGTTGAACAAAATGATTCATATATTACAAGCCAAAGTTATTGCCGCCACCGACAGCCACGGCACACGGATTAAATTCACTTCTAACACTGGTAAAAGCACAACGGTTGCCTTTAACTACATGGACAGCAAGGAGTCACGCCGCTTGACGCTGAGAAAGTATTCAAGAAGTTAAGGGATATGATGCCAAGTTTAAAAGCCGTGAGCACATTAACCACAACCCAGATCATTTAAACTATGTATTTGAGGAAGCCACCGATTGACTTTAATGCCATTAAAGTTTAAACCTTAGGCAGCCAAAAAGGAGGCGCAAAATGAATCAAGACAACCAAGACAACCAACAGCCAGCAGCTAAACAATGGACTGCGGAGGAATGGCAAGCAAAAATTGCAAAGTTAAAAGCTATAATTGCAGACATACAGGAGCCAA
Organism: Lamproptera curius; assembly: GCA_029286875.1. Lineage (NCBI taxonomy): Eukaryota > Metazoa > Arthropoda > Insecta > Lepidoptera > Papilionidae > Lamproptera > Lamproptera curius. The sequence goes on from JAGSMT010000584.1 coordinate 1,142, forward strand.
TTGACAGAATGATGGAGTTTAGCCAAAAGACCTAAGTAAATAAGAAACGAAAGCCACCAACAAGGTGGCTTTTTATGCCTACACTTTATGCGAATCACTTAAACCGCCCAGCAGTTAAACCGCCAAGCCGCGAATCAGTTAGACCATATAACAGTTAAACTATAAGGCAGTTACGCGGTTAAACCGCCGCAAGGTTTATTTTATACCGTCCTACTCGAGCAAGGACATTGACGGACGGCGTGGACGGACGTAAAAAAGTAGTGTATGGTTTATTTTTATTTGTGTAGCGGCTAGCTGTAGGGCAGCACCGAAAAAATGGCGGTTTTACCGTCCTTGCGCGGGTATGGTATAGAGGACGGCTTGAAACTGCTAACCCATTGAAACTACTGTGTTTTTCGGGTCATTTTTGGCTGTGTCTTCAATGTCCTTGCGCGAGTAGGACGCTATTTTTACACTTTACACAGCTTAGCAGCTTGATAACGGTTTAAAATAGCTGGTTTACGCAAGTAAATGGGCATTTTACCCTATTATATATATATTTATTTAAATAAATTAATTAAGTAAGGTATAAAATTGACAGCGTCCAAAGACGAAAAATCAAATAACTTTTCCTTTTTCTCGAGTTGCAGTAAGGCGAGTCGCGCCCATTTTCCTTGTCGGTGCTTATACATTGCACGAGCAAGGACTTTAAACCATGCAGCGCAGCCGCCCTGCCGCAAAACCGCCTAGCCGCCTATCACCTAAGCCAACCAGACCAGTTAAACCGTAAAGCCGAACCACCATCAACCACCTAACGCGTCACTGTTAAACCGCCCGCCGCAAAGTTACCCACAGCTAAACCGTGCTCAAGTAAAATATTGACTAAAATACAACACAGCCATTTGACATTTAAACCGTACTCAAGTAAAAAGTATTTATAGGAAACGCTATCAGTAAGGAGCACATTATAGCGTTAACCTACAAAAGATGACGTTATCGACTTTGGCAATATAGCTATACCTTAACCGCAAAACCTATATGCGCACGGACGGGCGCTATTTACTCAAGCACGACCAAGCCGATATATTCCTGCACAATAAGGCGGTTGCGTTCACCCATGACAAAAAGAGTTATTTACGGATTTTTAACCCGCGTACGTGGTTTTGTTTATCCGTTTACACGGTTGTTTAAAGAGACCGAAAAGGCATTTTCAATAGACTGGACAGCAGCAAATCATTTTGACTATTGGTTGCAGCGCGGTGAGATAACCCTCTTTAGGTACGCTAGGAGATTGACGGGGAATACATTTTTAGAAGTCACCTTTGAGCAACCAACATAAAATAGTTTTTAATATGTGCATGGTTCAGATCGTGCACACTTTCAAACCTATTTAACCAACGAAAGGCACCACAATGAACAACTATAATTTGATTGAAACAACAGAGTTTGACGGCTTTAAAATAGAAGTACGTTACGACGAGCACGCGGAATCACCTCGTGTATGGGACGTCCTCGGGACGTTTTGGACTGATGAACGCCGTTACAATAGCCCTGATCCAGTTGCATATGCGCATGCCAGCTGTAGGCTGATAAACAAGATAGCCCAGCAGCTTTGCGATACTGTTGAGACAGGCAGCGTTGATTATCTTTACGGCAAGACAGCCAAGCAAGTGGCGTGGTACGTGGCTAAACGTGCCGTTATTTTACCAGTGCATAGATATGAGCACGGCAATGTTGCCTATATTACGACTGGATTTTCTTGCCCATGGGATAGTACTAAGTCGGTTATATTTTGTAAGCAAAGCCAAGATAAAGCACAAATATGGCTGCAAGGCGGTGACCGCGACGGTGCGTAAGCGCGTGATGAGCGTGTTGCGTGGTGAAGTCGAGGACTACAGCAAATGGGCAAATGGGGAAGTGTATTATGTGAGTGTTGAATCCGCCAACGGCAGAGACAGCAATTCATTAGGCGGCTTTTACAGCGTTGAGGACGCACGCGCGGCAGGGCAGCAGGAGGTAAAGGAGTTAAAGCGCATGGCGTTAAACCGCCGGCTACATGAGTTAAAGAAGCTGGTGAAAACCGCGTCCCATTAGACAAGCGCACCCATTTGTTAGGGCGTACCTAGCTTATATGACCAGCACGTGGCGGCATGTGCTGGCATTATAAACCTAGTTTAACCACCACCAGGAGCATAAAATGTCTATTAACTTGAGTAAAAGAACCATTAGTATTTCCATTTGACGGATTCAACGGCACATTGGCAGGTGAAACAATTCACAACGCCATTATCGAGGAGGCTAGGGACGTTTACCGCAGTTACGACCTAACGCCACAGCAGTGCGTGGACGCAGTGACAGCCGCAACAGATAAACCACGCGCAATCATGCAATACGCGGAACTTTATGTCGCTGCATATAACCGCAACCTTTTGGTGACTTAGCACATGAGCTAAAAACCACAGCCGAACGTATGGGGACGATAGCGCCGCTATAAACGATTTTATCAAGTGGGCGCAGGACGGCGGCAACGGCATGACCGTTGCGCGTATTACTAGCCCCGTGAATACAATTTTGAAAACGACCAGATAATTGTTGATTGCCCCGATAACCTTATAGCCAACGTTATGCTGCATGCACAAGGTTGACCAGTACGACACGCTGAGCAGCGTTATTGTAAGAGAGTGCTCAGACCGCAGCGGATTGTAAGCCACTATTCAAGTAATGTTACATGCTGGATTAACCGCAGTAACTACAGCCCCGCCGAGGCAGGTTTGATATTTTTAGCATTTGTTGAACTCGTAGCCACGATCAGGACTTGCGCGCATACGCCATGGACGCGGTTGGCGCTGGATTCCGATTAACCGATTTTGTAAAGTGGAGCACTGTTTTGTATGGCGCGTCAGCGCGTGAAGACGACGAGGAGATGACAGACGACAGCGCAGACGACGCGTTTGCTAGTTTTTACTAGCTTTGGCTGTACTATATGACCAGCACGTGGCGGAGCGTGCTGGCATTATAAACCTAGTTTAACCACCACCAGGAGAGTGAGAAATGCAAATATACGTGACAGACCTAGAAGCTATAATGCAGGTGATAGCAACGGGCGTTGGATTGACGTGACAAATGTTGATGAAATGCGGGCGGAGGTACAGCTTTTACTATGGAAAGCAAATACCCAAACACAATGGGCAAGCACCTCGTCACGGGCGCGATTGTCCCGTGTGCAGAGGAGTGGGCGGTCCTGACTATAGTGAAGACGTGGCGGGCGTGTTCGGTGAGAACCCGACTTAACGACCTTGTTCAATTACAAGGCTTGTTTGACAAGCAGAGCACCGGCTTCACAGAGGGCGATATTGTGGACTTTTGAAACACTATGGCGACGTTGACGCGACACAAGAAGCACTGGAAGACTTTTACCTTGGGACGTATGACTCATTTTCCGATTTTTGCGCCGAAATGGCGGAGGAAACAATTTTCACCGCCGACTGGTACCAGACTTAGCGCGGCGATACTTTAACTATGAAATGTTTGAGCGTGATATGGACATTGAAAATGTGCAGTTTGACTTAGCCAATGCTCTGCGTACGTTTTTATCGGTGACTGAAAGGGCGTTATATGTTTAAAATGACAAGTTTGAAGCTACTGGCGCGACCAAGCAGGTGGACAGCGTGACTGTTTATCAGATTCGTGCGGTTAAGCCGTTTGGCTGTGTAACAAGGGCAGCTTGGGTGGATAGACCGTGAAAATGCTTTAAGACAGCTTGGCGCGTCATGGATAGAACACGGGCGTGACTGTTTGTGGCGGCGCGGACGTGGAGAACGGCTACATAAAAGGCAACAACATTGTTATACGCGGTAGCATTTCAATATCGGGGCGGGAATTACCTAGCAATCGGGACAGACAAGCCAAATTGTCACTTTTCGTCCTTTGAACTCGAAAAACGGCGTGACCGTTTGGAGTGATTCATTACGGGCGCGCTTGTTGATTACCCTAGCACGTACCAGCTGGTGGCAAGTGGTACGCCGACAGCGAAGACGGTCATAAGTTTTACGTGCGTATTACAGCGCGTATTTAAACAGGGCATAAAGGAGCATCAGGACATGAAACCACGAATTAAAATTGATGTTTGTTATAACGGCTACACGGTGGTGATCCACCAGACACAGCAGCCCGAACCCTCGCGCGCTTGATAAATTATCGACTTTTCGACTTTGGAGCGGCGGCTTGAAGCCGATCATCTTATCACTATGGTGAACGCGGCGCGCGTCACAGACATGAGCGCGATAATGAACAAACACGGTAAAGGCAGGCTTTATCGCGCGGACGTTTGGACGCGATCAGTCGTTGCGCGGTGGCGTTGCCGTCCTATCAACCACGACGGAGGGCAGGACAACATTTTTTGTGGCGTAGTATATCAGAGCTAGCGTTGACGAGGTGTGGCATAATCGTTGCGCCGTACCCCGTGATTAGAGAGGCTTACAATGTAGCCGTATTCCGTCAGCGTTAAAGACAGTGGTTAAAGATAAAATGCGCGCGGCTGTCAAAGCCTATAGCACGTGGGTGAACGGTGACGTGCTGGCGTCATGAATTGACTAGTCCTAGTGGCGAAGTAGCGCGCCAAAGGTGGCTTTTACTCAGAGGGGCTGCATGATTGACGCACTAGAGACCGCGAAAATGATCGTCAAAGACCATGAGTGGGCGCAGTCGTACGGCGCGGACGTTCATTATCATTAAGTAGGAAAGGACAGGACAATGGCAATGAGTAACAACAATTTTGACAAGCGGTTAATACGTTAGAAACGCAAAAATTTATTGTGTTATGCTTGATAGAGCTGGTTCACCAGTAACCTAGCCTTGTTTTCACAGGGCGCGACCGTGAAAATTTATTTATATCGGTTGGCAACAGCGACGTAATGCTTGTTAAGGGTGACAGCAGCTATGAGCACAACGACGCGCGGTTGATCTATATGGGTGCGTCGATGGTTGAGGAGCAGTTACGGGCAGCGTGCAGCTGCAGGGGATCGTGGTACTATGACGTTATGACGTTGGTTAATTCCCTAATAGAGGTAGGTAGGACGGCTGAGGATGAGGGCAGGGCGTGGTACGACGTAGTTGACGACGGTGACGGCAAGATAATCGCGATTAGAGTTGTGTAGGTGGTGATATGAGAGATCTTAAACGAGTTTTACTGAGCGGCGCACGGGCAAAAGGACAGAGCGATTATATCGCGATACCCAAAGGCGTGATTGTTGAAAATGGAGCTGAGTTGTGTACTAGCAGCACCGACGACCAGTTAGCCGACAAAGTACACGCCCCAATAAAAGAGACGTTAGCACTGTTTAGCGATGATGCCATATACGAGGAGGCGGAGCGGCGTGGCTTAACAGTTTTCCTGAAAGCACCGACGTGGTGGAAAATATCATGCGCTTGATTGTTGGCGTGATTTAGAGGGCGCATTGTAGAGTTGGACTTATTAACTCATCGAAACTAGCACAAAATATTCAACATATTTTTACAGGTGACAATATGAGAATTAATTTTGATGTAAGTGGTGATTATGTATGGGTTTTCACAATGCACGATGTGCGGAAACCAGCGATCGAGGCTGTTGAACCAGAGGTGACAATCGCGGTTAGGCGTGATGGTTCAACCTTGTATGTGATTGTGTTCCTGCCCTAGCAGCGATACATACATGATGACGTGCATGAACGCTCATGGCGATCATGACTTCGTGCCCACGTACCAGCTGTAGCAGCTGAGGCGTTAAGTGATCGTGAAGTTGGAACGACTACAGCGGCAGCGACGTGGTAGTGAGTTTTGACCCACTTGGTGGATACAGGTGACCGCTGGCTGAAGACGAGGAGGGAGATAGCAAAGATCGTTAAGATCGTTTGACGTGTTACATGACCAGCGCGCTTGATGCGCTGGCGTTTGTAAACCCGCCAAGGTGGCGTGGTTGTTAAGAAGGAGATAACCATGTTTGGAACGAAGAAAGAAATAATTAACATGCTCAATGAGCGTTATAGTGATGACACAGTGATACAAGCAACATTATGGTTGGTGGAAGATGTACGGGCGGTTGATTCAGGCGCGCGGCTATCCGACGGCGATTGTGAAGAAGTGCTGGCGCGTGCTGATGACTGCTTTGATGCAAATTACGGTATAACGTGGGACACCCTAGAAGCTATCGCGGGTGATATTAGGGCGCTAATGACGATGAAGCCGAGTTTGACGCGTGGTTGGAGCACTTCAAACCCATTGAAAATGAGGGCGAAGGTAACTTTACTTTGAGACATATGGTGATGACTACAAGAAAGTCACCGCCGCAGACCCCACACAGTATGGACGCTGTGTGACGAGGACGGTGTCGGGTTTTGCGCGCGGGATACACCAAGCCAACAGACTATCGTTCCTTATAGCTACTAGACCGCGCGATGACGTTGACTTAGATGATGCAAACATATGGGACGGGTGGTTGTGTACCGACCAGCCACCTAGCACCCAACACTACTTGTAAAAGTAAGAGTTGACAAACCACCATAAAATACACCATAATGGCTCAAGGATAGGGAGTCTATGATGACAATAATAGTTTACAAAGATGGCGTTTTAGCCACGGACACATTAACCACGCAAGGTGACTGGATAGCAGATCACGCGTCCAAGATAATTGTTGCCTAACGGGACGCCTATGCAGGGACAGGCGCGCATGCCGTTTGTGTTAGTGTTATACAACACTTTATTGATGGCAAGGAGCCCAGACCTACCGGAGCCAGGATTCATAACAGTCGTGCGCATGCCATCCGACACAGATGGTCTCATGATATGGGAGGCAGGTGGCTGGTCTCGGCTGGAGGAGGAATACTTCGCTTGCGGGTCGGTATGCCGGCGGCAGCGGCTGTCATGTCTATCGGCGGGACAGTTGAACAAGCGGTGCTAGCCACAATAAATACAAGTGTGTATTGTGGCGGGAAAATCGCAATAATACATAGAGGGATAAAGTTGTTGATTACATTGACCCCAGAATTGTTAAGTTGATTGGCGGGGTTAGCTGTGGCGAACATAGGCGTTAGTATCGCGGGAGGCGGGTTTAAAGATCGGCATGAGAGAGACTTCTACCCCACACCGTACCCAGTAACGTACGCGCTTGTTTACTACTTCACCTCGCTGGTAAGCACGTATGGGAACCATGTGCAGGGCAAGGTCATATGGTTCGGGCACTAGAGCGGCGTGGCTGTAAGGTTACCGCGACTGAGTTGTACGATACGGGCGGCGCGCCAAGCGGCGTGGACTTTAAGCAACGCGCCCGTGGGACTACGCGGTTGACTGGATCGTGACGAACCCCCATTTTCACTATCCGAGGAGTTTATAAGACTGCTGCAACATTTAACGTCCCTTCGCGTTTGTGTTGAAGTCACCATTAGCACGCCTCAAGCGTGTAAATCTTTTAAGGATTTGCCCCATCTCATATCCTTCCTTTGTCGTGGTTGACTTCGCACAGGAAACGTGGTAACTCCCAGTGCTAGACGTGATGTGGTGCGTGTGGGGTATGGGCGGCAGCGGTCATACTATATTTGATGTTTTAGAAAGTCCATATATGGACAGCCAAATTGACATACGCCCCAACGTGGTGGCGGAGGCAATACAGCGGACTCAGCACCGGTTTTAGTTGCACTGATTGTTTCTATATCGGAGGCTGGTGGCGACGTCCTCTATGTGCCATTCCCGCTGTCTTAGACAAGCTAAACGCAGTGTTTAACGACATGTTTGGGTGGATGGGGCGTGAGAAGGCACAGGACTTTATGTTTTCGCCACGCAGTGGGTGGGTGGTACATCGCGGTCGGCTCACCTTTCTTTAAACACACATTGACACAGTGGGCGGGGTTATTACACCTAGGCTACAGCTGAACGGCATGAGTCGCAGATCGTTCGTGACACATATAGGTTCAGGACTGATTGGTATGGTCGTGGCGCACCGAAGCTGTTAAAAGTACATCGCTAAGATAGGTGTTGGCGATGAAGATTGAGCAAGCACCAGCACCAGAGCATATCTTGGGTGAGTTGTCACTTCTACTACGTGAGGTTGATAAAACGATGGATGATACGAAGAACAAGATCGGTAGGGTTGATTCTTCCAAGTCCTCCGCCTTAGAGGTGCACTTCACCTTAGGCTCCGCTAGGCGGTCTATACGTGAAGCCATGGCTGCTTTGGAAAACGCTAAAACAGAGTTATTAAGCATACAGAGCCTTAACTAGGGGACACATGTTTTATGTAGTTCATGCAGTCATCTTGTTGCCTACGGTGACATGCTGCCAGCTACTGATGACGACGCACGGGTTGGGACATGCCCAACATGTGGTGGAGGCTGCTATTTGTATCCCCCCCCTGCCCCTGCCCCGCCCCGCCCCTCAGCGGGTGTCCACGCCAGAGTGGGTGCAGGTGGTCAACGAGATAGGCTAAAGTATTGGACAGGGCGACAGAGGCTGAGTTGGCAGCGGCGGTGATATGTTTTGTAATGGTGCGCAAGAAAGCCAGAGTAGAGTGTATGGGTGGTAGTGGGTAGGCTATGGGTTGACAGCGGGCGTGTTAGGAACCTTCAAAAGGCGTCCGCGATTATTAACTATATGATAGAAAGACGTAATGATGGATGACTATGGGACTAAACTTAGACGCGATGTTGAGCGGCACCTTAGTATGGAGCGCAGGAGGTTGGCTGCCAGACACCGCCGAGATAAAATATTCTTGGTCAGCGTGGCGGTTTGGGCGCTAGTGGCAGTGGTTATTTCACTGTGTGTTTGGTCATGAAGAAACATAAACGGTACCATAGATGAGGTGGTGAGTGTCCTTCAAGGAGCGCTCACTGGGTTAGGAATAATAAGTGCCATTTTCCTTGTTTTTAGCAGCGCCTTAGCGGCGATAATTTGGATGGGGTGTGAAGTGGTTATCTTGTAAAAGTTGGAGTTGACAACGTGACAGAATTTGATAAATATACAATTAGGGAGCTAAGAAAGTCCCTTGAGTTGAACCAGCAGGACTTCGGTGTCTTGATTGTACGCCCTAAAACTACCGCGCAAAGGATGTGTCCGCGTATGAACGGGGCTACGTGTTCATGACGGAGCGAAGAACGAGATTCTCAAGTTAATGAACAGTGATATAAAAGGAGAAGTTATGAGTAAGAAAGATACCTTCTAATAAGGACATGCTAACAGGTGAAAAGCTGCGAATGGTTCGTGAGCGGCTTGGGCTATACCTGACGACATGGTTAAGCTGCTTGGTATGAAGACCACCACCGTGGTGACATATTTGAAGCTACAGAAACAGGTGAGGCAAGCATCCCACCTAGTTTCATGCTGGCTTGGGCTCGTGTTATTGAAACAATCATCAACAATGGTTTGTTTATTGACACTGGCGCGGCGGCTAAAGAGCTATGTGACGAACTGTGTGTCATCCAAAACCTTGATCAATTCTTGGACATGGATACGGACTACCAAGCTATGGCGAATGGCGTTTATCAGCGACCACTAGATGGTGATTTACTACCCCGACCGGCAGATAACCACCAATCCTGAGAACCGCGCGCCTGTTGATGTCGGCACGATCTAACAGCCGCCGAGTTCCAAAGTTTAGCCGCAACAGCTGAGCCAGCATCGTCCCACGCGGTGTCTGACGATGCGGTGGCAGCGCAAGACGCCGTTCGCCCCACCACCACCACCACCAGCTCCACCAGCTCCACCAGCTCCACCAGCTCCACCAGCTCCAATCGGCGATCCAGAGTTACCAGGCAGCTGCTGGGGCTGGGCGATCATGTACGCCAAAGATGAGTACGATGTGGCTAAGTTTAAAAAGTGCGCGCATGACCCAAACATCCGTGCGTATGTGGATCACCCACAGGTGTCACCTGAAACAATCCGTGACTGGTGGGCTGGTTTCTCAGTAAACTTACAGGTGTAGCATGAACATGGACAACGTAGTGACAAACGTCGCTCTTGTGGCGAAAATTTCAGGTGTGAGTCGTGAAGTTCCTCGCCCTCATGCGTAGTAGAGTTGTTGGTGGTGGCTCAGTTGAACCTACTGACGCTTTGTGTCGTGGTTACATAGCGCAAACTGAAACATACGCGCTCGCTACGTTGGTAGTGGTTAGCTTCATAACGGACAGGGTGATGTATCACCGGCTATCAGGTTACAAGCTATTAGATATTTGCACTGGTGAATCCTACAATACAGTTGTTGAGTACCTGAGGGTATCGGTGTTACACGGTCTGCGTGTATTCTTGCCTGACGCGGGCAGTAGTGTAGCATCATCGCGAAAAGGTTGACCATGTTTTAGCGTTTTTGACACCAGCAGGTTGGGTGTTAAACATTGACAACGCTGCTAGCATCGTTTTCCCAGAAGCCCTTATGGAAAATCTTATCGGCAAGACGAGTATGATAGATGTCTTAGCTGGTATTGGTGAGCAGGTGAGGCGCGCGTGAATTTTGTTTTGGTGACTTCGAGACATACTACGACGATGACTATTCTTTGTCTAAGATGCCAACGGAAATGTATGTTAGAGACGCGCGGTTTCAAACTATCGGGTTTAGCCAAGGTGTTGGTAACAACCCTGTTACTTTCAGCGCAGGGCACGAAGCCACCCGTGAAGCATTAAATAAGCATGACTGGCGCAACACAGTTTTTGTCGCTCATAACAGTCGATTTGACGCAATGATATTAAACCACATCTATGGCATACGCCCTCGTATGGTGGTGTGCAGATGTCAATGGCACGGGCGGTTGGCTTAGGCACAGCAGGTTCAGTATCGCTACGGGTGTTGACAGAGCGAATGATAAAAATCGGTGTTAAGGTGGCGCCAAAAGGCAGGAAGTAGAGAACGCCAGGGCAAACGGTTTGAGGATTTCAGTGCCAGTAGCATGGCTGCCTATGGTGAGTACTGTGTTGGTGATACAATCAACACGCGGAGTTATTCCACCAGCTGCTCCCATTGATGCCAGAGGACGAGCTACTTTACCAACACCATGTCCTTGCAGCTGCGACACCAGTCGTATAAAATGGACGCACAGGTGCTCCGCGAGGAGCTGGACAGGTTGGCGCAGGATAAGAATAAGATGCTGTCTGAGGTGTCACGCCTTACCGGCGCAGATGTGGACAAACTACCATCCATTATACGCAGCGCCCGTGGTTTTCAGGGTGTGCTGGAAAAGGTTGGCGGAGCACTGCCGTATGAAGCAGCGGCGTCGGGTGATTTTGACCTGATGGTCGGTGACCACAAAGCGCGTGACTATGATGAGTACATGCAGCGGGTGTCTAAACCAGTTAGCTTCTATATCCCGACGAAAGTGTCTGAGAAAAAGTGCAACAGCCGGTGAGGCGGTACACGCTGGCTGTCGCGAAGACTGATAAGGATTTTAAGGAGTTATGTGAGCGTGAGGATGTTGTGGGGCGGTTTGTCGTCTTCGGGCTGGCTTGTCGTCAACCATTTCAGAGACACGTGCAGAGAAGTTTCTTAGCCTATCAATTCTTGGTGGCATGGGGTTCCGATCAACATCGCAGGTGCCCACACTAACCGAATGTCGGGCGCTGACAGTCTGAACGTGCAGAACCTACCATCAGGCAGGTTGAAACACCAGTCTAAGGCTCTCAGGTTGTCAATCACCGCTGCTGACATACACGGTGCTAGGATTTTGTCGGCGGTGACGCCTCCCAAATTGAAGCTAGGTTGTTAGCTTTCGTTGCTGGGCAGACTGACCTTTTAGAGATATTCGCCCGTGGTGGAGACCCCTATAGTGAAATGACTGCCCGTGTGTACAACCTACCAGTGGCTGAGATATAGAAGGTTACAAGGCAGGTGACCCAAAATATGTATTCATGCGGCAGCTGGGCAAGTCACTGGTTTTAGGTGTGGTTACCGCATGAGTTGGAGGGTGTTCAAAGAGACCGCGCGCGTCCAGTACGGGCTTGATCTTGATGACGTTATGGCGCAGTTGGCTGTTCAGACATACCGCCAACAGATGAGTATGATTGAGGCTCTTTGGAAACGACTTGATGTCGTAGCACGTGAGCTGACGCAGCCTGGCAGGGCTGGCTATTTTATGGTACCAAACAATGATTTGTTTTATTATGACAGTAATCACACAGTCCTAGGTGAGAGGCTCCCAGGTATTCGACTACCGACAGGCATCTGGGTTGTTTACCCAGATATTAAAATGGACACATATGTTGATAAAGAAACTGGCAGGGCTAGGCAAGTTGTTCATGCACCCGCAGTGATAGAAACGACAAAGATCAAGATAAGTATGTCCACGGTGGCACGGTGACCGAGAACATTGTTCAGGCGCTGGCGTTCGCGCTCGGTAAATGGCAAATGGTTAGGTATTGTGAGAGACGGGCAGGCGTTTGTGTTGAACGAGCATGACATGTGGGCTTACTCAGTGCCCGTGGCTGACAGAGACACAGCATTGGCAGAACTTAAAGTCAACATGACTACCGCCCTTGGTGGCTAAAAGGCTGCCCGTTAAATTGTAGTGCTGGTTCTGGCTTTTCAATCGGTGCCATAGAAAAATAGAGGAACAGATGGAAAAATTCAAAGAGGTTAGGGCGATCACATACAGTGGTTTGTCTGCATTTTAACCTGCCCACGGAAGTACTACGCCCAGTACATCGAAAAGATTGAGCCGTTTGTTAAAACAGACGCCATGAAGTTCGGTGACAGGGTGCACATCGCACTTGAGGAGCGGGTTGCCATGGCAAGCCAGTGCCCTATGATTTAAGGGTTCTTGAGGGGTGGGCGGCGCTGTTCGATAAGTTCAGGATGGACAAGCGCTCATAAAGTAACCACCGAGAACAACAGAGCGGTCGATCGTCAGGGCAGTTTTGTCCCATATCGTGAATGGGACAGGAAGTTTATCAGTGGTAAGGACGACTTGACCATAATCTTGGCGACAAAGCCGCGTCATTTGACTACAAAACTGGTAAAGTAAAGCAAGATGAAATGCAGTTAAGGATGCAGGCACATCTTTATTTGCCGAGTACCCGCAGGTTAATTACTTTTCTGGTTCGTTTATATACTTACAACACGGCGTTGTTACTCCACCTGTAAACCTCGTTAGAGGCAGCGAGATTAATAAAGAACTTGCCGACGGCATTAACACACTGACGCCGCACACTGGGCGAAGCCGTCCAAAGAGTTTGTCAATAAGAATGGTTACCCTGAGGCGTTCCACCTACTAAGAACGGATTATGCAAAACTATTGCCCCGTGAAGACATGTAGGTTTAATGGGGCTTTAAAGTAAAAGAGATATGACATGGTTAAGGCAAAGAAACCTCTTGAGAGCGCGGTAAAGAAAAGATAAAGGAGCCTTCGACGACCTCAGCCCACTGGCGCTGGCAGTGATGCCTGTTGGTAATCAGTTCACAGGACGCGGTGCCCCTGACTTTGTGTGCTCAGTTTATGGAGTGTCTTTATGGGTCGAGGTGAAGCGAAGTAAGTCAGAACAGCCTAAAGTGATACAGGCGGATTGGCTACGCGCTAGAGAACACAGGCGCGCTGGCGGTTCTAGTTGACATGGATAATGTCGAGGCTTTCGTCATGGCGATCAACGCCCTAGAGATAGCGCGGTGACGAAGTTGGACGAACCAGGGCGCTTATATTTTCAATGCTTTCTGGAGCCTTCTCTGTTCAGGTGGCGTGATAAGCAACTACAGGTGATCGAAGGGTGTAGTGTAGCTATAGTTATAAAAGATAAAAGGCGGTGCTTTTAAGCCACCAATAAGGATCAGTTTGTTGGTGCTATACCGAGAGCTGTCGAGGTGTCATTCCCCGCTGCCAACATCGCAGCCCCGTGGGATACTGTTACGCACCAGCTACTCACAAATATGGGTGTAACTTTGAATGTTCCTACCCGATGAGTTGTTCCACAATAAGGATATTAAGATCAAGGGCAAGTTCACACCGCGCCCAGATCAGCACGAAGCAGCTAACTTCCTTATCGCACACCGGCGCGCCCAGCTGCATAACCCACCACGGATGGGCAAAACCTCCACTGTGTTGATGACCATTGACTATATTAGACGAGAGTTCAATCTGAAAGCTGGGTGTAAAGCAGCGTTGATTGAGTCCCTACCCACAGTTGGTGAAGTATGGGTTCCTGAGATAGCTGGGCTTGGTCTTGGGCTACGCGGGCTCCATTGATCGGATCTAAAAGAAACGGTTGGAGCGGTTGGACAGCCCGAATCACATATACATCATCAACCCCGATGGTGTTAAGATAATAAGGGACGAGCTGTTGGAAGCTGTTAAGAGCGGCAAGATTGGTTCACTTTTTGTTGATGAGATAACTGAGTTTGGCAACACACAAACAGACCGCTGGCAGGCATTGAACCCTATCGCACGCGCTATAGATGCCGCCAATGGGATGCTGGTTGGCATGACAGGGACACCAGGCGGTGGAGGATGTGATGGACAAGTAAAGTTGATACGCCCAGAGAATGTGCCTAGCAGCTTCGGGGACTGGCGATCTCAAACCATGACTAACATAACTGGGGAAAAAGTGAATCCTGTTACTGGCAAGAAGCAGAAGTACAGCTTTTGAAGCCAAGGTCTCATGCTCGTGACGCTTGCACTGAGGCACTCGCACCTGCGATCAGGTTTGAGAAAGACATCTTAGGGCTCGCAACTATACTTGATGTTGAGCGGCACCGCCCCTGTCTTCACAGCAGGAAAAAGCTATGAAGGCATTGATTGAAGACTACAAATTCAAAACACAGTCGGCGCCACCGTCACAGCTGCGAACGCTGTAGTTATGACTGGCAAGATGATACAAATCGCGCTGGGCGTTGTCTATGCCGACGCTGAGATGGTGGAGACGCCGCCGGTCCTAAGAAGAGAAGAAAGCTCTGCTGCTTGACGCCTCACCACGGATGTACAGCATTATGGAGGAGATAGATAAGTCAGAAACAAAGGCTGTTATATTTATCCCGTTCAAGATGGTCATGGACGCAGTGCAAGCTGAGGTTACTAAGAAGTATGGAGACTGCGCTCGTGTTGATGGTGACATAACTGGTGGCAGACGCACGAGTGAGTTCGCTCGGTGGCGTGACAAGGATGGTACTAAAGTTCTTATCCTCCACCCAAAGACAGGCGCATATGGGCTTGAGTTAGCTTACGCCGACACCTTGATAATGAACTACACCTTTGGCGAGTGAGTTCATCTATTCACAAATGCGTGAACGAATTAACTCCCAGTGCAGACATCGTTGACACCAACGATCGTTGAAATTTCATCTCACCCATTGAGATCGGCTTATTCAAGGCGTTACAACAGGGCGTGGCGTACAACAAAGCGATTGTTGAGACTTTTCTAACATTGTTAAAATAGTAGTTGACTTGTACAATCTGTCATTGTACAAGAGGATATACCATAATGGAGGTGATATTATGGAAGATGTAAAATGAAAGCAAGAGTACAAGACGGGCGTGTTACAACGCGGCGAGACGCGCCTGTAAGTTATCAGAAGTAGTGCTAACCTACGATGGGGTACGCGCTCCTTATAGGCTAGCGGCAGCCCTGACAGTGCAAGGTCATGGCAAAAGAACATTGGTGTTGAGCCAGACACCACTTTGCGCTGACTTGTGGGCGGAGGCTGTGTCAAAAGCGTGTGAAGGCACATCTGCTTTGTCTCTTAATAAGTCGCGGGATGTAAGGGACAGGCTGGCGGCGGTTAGCCCCACTATACCATTTGTAGTAGTACCACACGGTCAGCTCCTAAATTTTAACAGAGCTTAGTGACTGTCTCAATCAGTATGATGCTATCATCATTGATAGCTTGTTTAACGCTGGTAAAATTGGGTCTCGTGTGCACCGTGCTACTGAGGAACTAATTTCCGAATGTAGAGACGCAGGGATACAGATAGTAGCGGCAGAGCAACTCAAATTCATCTCTAATCCGCATGACCAGGCGTATGACTTCGCCGCGCTGTTTAACCCATTGTTGGTGTATAATGTAACAAGGGCGCAGTTTGCGAGAGGGTGCTATCAGACCCAAATTATTTGCTAAAATACTTCCCACCGGCAGTGACTATATAATAGGGTGACGTGATGAACGACTTCAAGAACTTATTCACACCAGAACAGCTCGCCCGCATGGATACTAAAACACTCATGCAGATACATGAGGACTACGAGAACGCACGTGCGTACGCTGACGAGTACTCAAAGAACTGTAAGGGCGTAATGGACATGATTAGCGACGTTGTATTAGTACGCGCAGGCAACGGTACGGACAGCGAGACGTATGGCAAAACAACTATAAAGGTTAAACGCACCAACTTTTTCAGTGTCAGCGGTGACGACTGGCGTCCTTTAGTAACTTCCTAATTAGGGACGCTCATTGCTACCAACAACCCAGAGAGCATATTTAATTATGTTAACCGGGGTAAAATCAACAGCCATCCGAGACTTGGTAGCTGCGGGCGAGACCTCCCCAGGCGTCAAGACATCAGAGAAAGTTGAGCTATCTATTAACCATTCAAAATCTAAGGGTGAATATGAACAGCCTAACAACATTCGACAGTAGTACAGCACTGTCATCAGCGTCAGACTTAGCAGCCTTAGCTAGTCAGTATGTGAGTCTGGCGACCACTAACTGAGAGCCAAAGGTACGAAGTGTCAACGTGCTAAAAGCACTGCAAGGGTCGTTGGCATACATAGGCAGTGACGGCGGTGTGTTCGCTAACAACTAACACATACCGACGTGATTGTCCTAGAGAGTTCATTTGCTGTTGAACGGCAGTTCTATAGGACGCAGTATAATGAAGACAGCAAGGGTGAGAAGCCAGACTGTTACTCCCGCGATGGGGTGCACCTGCTGCCGAGACAATTGCGACACGCCCTGTTGGGTATGATAATGCGACTGGCATGCAGCGCCCAGTAACGTCATGCGCTGAGTGTCCATGAACGTTAAGGGTGAGAATGGTCGCAAGGCGTGTCAGTTTTTAAACGACTCGCTGTCATGCCTGTGACTACTGACGTGCCACCAGGCAGTGATGGACTAGGTATGGATAGGGATTTTAACAGCCCAGTTTTCTACTTCAAGGCGTCCGGCATGTCAATATTTTCTAATCCTATTGATGGTAATGTCGGTACAAAGGACTTTCTTCTACGTTAACACGCCCACCTAAGAACCCACCGCAAGCCGCAGTGGCGCTGTTAGGTGAGCAGAAGGTACAAAATTACCAACACCTTGGCGTGTTGTACGCATCCACTCAACTCTTGAGTTCCCAGCCAGCGTTAGGTTCAGCCAAGTAGGGTTTTAAACCCTAGGTATTGGGAGCATGTTATGAAATTGCGCAGTAGCCAAGATGTGCTGGACATTGTTAATAACGACGAAGCCAAGACCGCCCACTAGGGCGGCTCCCGCCGCCCTACCACCACAGTTAACGGCGGGCAGCTCCGCCACCCAACACACCGCCACAAGGAGCGACCATGATGACAAAACTCACTCACCAATTGTCCAACAGATACTAAGCAACCCTGCGGTTGGTCCACAGCTGCGTGACTGGATTAACCACCCTAGTGTTACAGATGATGCTGTAGAGGCACATACGGGCGACCCTGCCGGCTGTTTACCAAGCTGCGCTTTCTGTTCAAGCGCAGCCCCTGCGGCAGCCCCATACCCAGCCCCGCCAGCTTTCTCCCCACCTGCTAGCCAGCCACAACAGCCGGTTCAACCACAACAGTTTGGACAGCAACCACAGCAGTTTGGTCAACCACAACAGCCAGCTCAACCACAACAGTTTGGTCAGCCGCCACAACAGCCAGCTCAACCACAACAGTTTGGTCAACAGCCGGTTCAACCACAACAGTTTGGACAGCAACCACAACAGTTTGGACAGCAACCACAGCAGTTTGGACAGCAACCACAACAGCCGGTTCAACCACAACAGTTTGGACAGCAACCACAGCAGTTTGGTCAACCACAGCAGTTTGGACAGCAACCACAGCAGTTTGGTCAACCACAACAGTTTGGTCAACCACAACAGTTTGGTCAACACACAGTTTGGTCAACCACAACAGTTTGGACAGCAACCACAGCAGTTTGGTCAACCACAACAGTTTGGACAGCAACCACAGCAGTTTGGTCAACCACAACAGTTTGGACAGCAACCACAGCAGTTTGGTCAACCACAACAGCCAGCTCAACCACAACAGTTTGGTCAACCAACAGCCAGCTCAACCACAACAGTTTGGACAACAGCAGGGTTCAGTGCTACAGTCAGTTGATGATGCCTCAGCTGCTCAAATACTGGGGTCGATACCAATTTCAATGACGCATAGTAACAACAGGGCGGGGTAACCGCCTAATAACCACATGGGGTGAAATGTGGACTTAGTTCAATTCCTTAAATTGGTGCTACCAAGCAGCGGCATTTATTGTGGCTCGCTAGTATCTAAAAGATAAGTCAAAAGTCAGTACGCACTACTTCATAAATGCCCCATTCCCAACTGTAGAAGCACTTGCAGAATGGGCGGTTGCCACTGACAAGACTGAGCGTCGTAACACTTATTTCGCCCTTTCAACTTACGCTGCGGCGTCGGACGAGACAGGTAGGTTCAGACGAACTAAAGAAAATGTTAAGTACGTTTCTAGTGTTTGGATTGAGCTTGATGTCAAGCCTGGCGCGTACAATTCTAAAGAGGAAATAGTTTGGACTGTTAATAACTGGTGCCATAGTAATGGTTTCCCCGACCAACTATGGTGTCATCGGGTGGAGGGTGCATATCTATGGCCTCCACCGCAAATACCACGCGCGGAGTGGGAGCCTATCATGTTCACTATGCTGAAAAGGCTCCGCGCTGGCATGGACACCGGCGATGCTGTGTTCGACGCATCGCGTGTTCTAAGCTAATAGGAACACATAATTACAAGTATGAAGTTCCTTCACTTGTTGAGATGATAAGTGTTGGTGACAGCTATACATATGAAGACTTCATGCGCGTTCTTGGTACCTTGAGTTCTTTGAACGTAGTGAAGCCACAAATAATGACGTCAACACGCCACTTGGTTCGTTTGTCACGAGCTTTAAAGACGCTAAGGAAGTTATAGAAACTGCCGCCAGGTACTAGAGTGCGGCACTCAAGCGGAACCAGTATGGCGGGCGAGCTATGTCGGTCTTGAGGCTGTGCGCCAACGGCGTAGCAGCGGCGCACGCTGTTTCCTCAATAGACCCGCGGTATTCTAGGGAAAACACAGACATTAAACTGGCTACGATTGCCGCGCAGCAGGGCGCTGGCATGCCATCGACCTGCCAGTTTTCAACTACCTGAGTAGGGGTTTGTGAAAGATGCCCGTTTTGGGGCAAGGTTATTAGTGGCGAGCTTAAATCACCATTGTCATTAGGCAAGGTGCAGATTAAGCACTCGGTACTATAAGTGGGGGTTCACCATTCCTCCTCCACCACCAATTGAGACCACATACGCTTACGCGCCTCCCCACCGCCAAACGTGGGTGGTCTTAACGCTGCAGCGGTGTCACCTCCACCGCCGCTCCTCCACCCCAGCGCCTTTCTATGGCTCAGCTGGGGTGTGTGAGGTCTTTGAGGACCATACTACACAATGAAGTATGTCGGGACTGGCGCCCTGTTTGGTGAGGAGTCATCTTTGTTATTAAGGTGCCTGAAAATTCGTCAGAGGAGCAGCCTGTTGGTATGTACTTCATTGATGAAGTGGTGGTTCGATGGCTTGCCACGCAAAGTGGCAAGGAAGATGACTGATGACGCAATGATACCGATCTTTTGCACTAGGGCGAAGGATAAAGATGGTAACTTGGGGCATGCGACAGTTTGGCGTGTGTACTCTATGTCACGCGGTAGTGAACACCATGAGGTGCTTATCCATGACAGCGAGCTACACTCTAAAGAGCCAGTTAAAAGCTGGCAGACTACGGCATCACAGTAGCAAAGGCTGCTTTTTGGCAAGGTTGGAGAACTACTGAGAGGTTTCTTAGCTAAGGCGAGAGGTGAGTTCATGCCTATAGATCAACCGACACACCAAGGGTGGATAGCCCCAGACAGGTTCAAGGTGGGTGGGAATGTGTACGTGGCTAAGACTAACATGGTTGAGGTCGTCCCTATGCCAACAAATGAAACGACAGCTGCAATAGATTCGTTTCTTTATAGCTCAGGGTCATTTGCAGAGTGGGCGGCTGCCTACAACGTATTTGGGAAGCCAGGGCAAGAGCACTCTGCTTTCGCATCGTTCGTAACATGGGGGCGCCGTTAATGCGCTTCACCTCACAGGCGGCTGTGACAATAGCGTTGGTTAGTAAAAAGTCAGGGCAAGGTAAATCAACCGTCCAGCGTGTTGCGCAGGCTGTATGGGGAAGCCTAACGATCTAATACTGAAAGAGCTAGGATCAGAGAACGGCACAACAAACTCGGCACTTAGTGTCAACGAGCGGTATAACCCACTCATTGCCACTCATGGTTGATGAAGTAACAAGCATGCGGGATGAGGCTATAGCTGCGATGCTGTATAGCGTTTCGTCTGGTGAGGAGCGTAGGCGCGCTGACAACACCGGTAAGGTTAGGAGCAACCCAGGGCGTTGGAACACCTCTCGTTCTTATGACATCAAACAACTCATTCCGTGAGCAGCTGGTCAACTCCCAGTCCCACGAACACGACGCCTGCCTCAAGCGGTTAATTGAAATAAAGCTACCTAGCGGCGCACCTGATGGGTGGAGGCAAGACAGACTACTGCTCGATAAGATTGGTTCAACTAATTTCGGCGAGGCTGGTGTCTATATGCAAGGATGTTGGTTGGCAATCTAGGTAAGCTGGAGGCGGCTGTCCAAGCCAAGATGGAATGGCTAATGCGGGTTGCCAACGCAGACCAGTCTGAACGGTTTTGGTTTGCAGCGGCGTCAGCAATGTTTGTCGGTGCAGAACTCGCCCTGCAGGTGGGCTGCACTCTATAGATGTCAGCAGGATTGAGCAATGGTTTTAACAGAGGTGTTGCCAGACCAGCGCCGCACAAGTAGTGAGACCCAGATAGACCCTGAGGCTATCCTTTCTAGGTTCCTTGATGACAATGTTAAAGGGACGCTTGTTGTTCTTGATAACTTGTCACCTAAGAGCAAGATGGATGAGATCACAAACACAACTAGACTGCCATCCTCAGGGGCGTCTCTTGTTGCTCGTGCTGTTATCAACGAGTCACGACGTATATCGCCGTGACAGCGTTCCGTGAGTGGTGTAAAGGTATAAGCTGTCATATGAGAGTGTGCTTCGAGCTACGAACAAGCGGGTTGATGATCTCTGACAACAAAAATATCACTTGCACGCGGTGTCTCGACCTCGCTGCAGCACGAGCGCGCGGGCTAACGTAATAGCAGTCCGTATGTTCAGAAGACCCTCCTGTAGAACAGGCTGGGTGACTTTAAACAAGAAGGAGAAATTAAATGAAGCTACACACAACAATTCCAAGCGGTGTACAGTTTAAGACCAATGACGCTGCGAAGTTCTTACCCATATGAAACTGGTCCTACAATTAGAATGGACAGTTCCTTGGCTAGCCACATTAACTCATCATTTTACGTTATCGACATAGAAACACTTGGAACCGAGCGCGACACTGCTATTGTTTCAGTCGGCGCCACAGTGGTGAGTGTGGAGCACCACACAATAAGCTCGTTCATTTGCGGTGTCACCCACAGATTAATAGATCAGTAACAAGAGATACAATCGCGTGGTGGCGTGAAAAAGGCGACGTGTTCGACAGCATGGTGGCTGATGCCTTTAGCCGTCCTGTGTTACACGGTGATAAATTAGTAAAGTTTCTTAACATGCTGTGCGTAATGACGATCGGGGAGGACACCAATCGTGATCGTCTCGGCGGCGCGGTGGCGTATGGTAACTCCGATTTTGACATGGGCGCTTTGGACAGCTTGTTGGCGGTGATAACACCCCATGGGAATTTTATAGCCTTCGTGATGTTAGGACGATAAGGAACGAAATTGTTAAGCCGTGGTATGCCAGGTTTGATAAGGAGGATAGCCCTAACACTGTTGTCGAAAACCTAACTGCGCCACTACTACAGAGCGCCAGTAGCTGGGGTGGGGCTGGCTGGGAAGCTCACAACCCTGCTTGGGACTCTTTGATGGAGTAATCGACGTTATCGCCGCGCGTGCCATTGTGCGGTCGTGCAAGGATAAAATCCAAGTAAGGAGAAACAGATGGAGGATGGATTGGTGCAAAAATTTTAGCGGGTTCTGCGGATAAGCTACGTTATGGTGGTAGTGGTTACGAGGTTTCATCTAAAATGCGTGGGTGGGGTAGAGTGAGGGTGGATCCAGAGCAGTTAATCACGTACCTACGCAGGTCCGTGTTAACTGATATGTTCCTATGAGCCCCCACTGCTTCTTTTCGCGGTCAACAACCAGGCGATGCTCCCAGCACTGCGGCGCGCTGGGTTCAACGCTGTGGAGTACAAACGCTCAAGAGGCAAACACGCTACTCCACAATACCTTACAGATTAGCTTATGTGACAACATGATGATCGTTGATGGTTTGTACCACGTGAGGTCGTTCGATCGGTTGGTGCGTCACTATGATTCTGTTGAGGACTTCATAGTGGCGCTGCTGCCTGTGGATGAAGTAGCTGACGGTCAAATTAGGTGTTTAAGGTCCTCCTCCCAAATTAGCTGAGCGGCTTAGCACTGTGATAAGAGTACCGCCAGACAGTGCTAAGTTGGCTTGGTTTATCTTTAACCCAAAAATACACAAGCCTAGTGAAGTTAGAATTATTGATTAGCAGGAGGGCACCATGGAAGTTTCAAAAAAGTTGAAGATAAGTTTAAGACGTTTATGAGCAGTCAGTCGCAGCGTCTCATACCGCTGTTGTTTTAGACAGTTACCGAGAGTACGACGACGTGCGCGACGTAAAAATGGCGTGCGTAATGAGATTTTCACAGTGGGATCTACGCACCAAGCTGGTCGGACATCAGCGAGTGGGTAGGTCAGCTATCAAAGATGGTGGCTGATGGCGAGAACAATGACGCTTGTGTAGCGCATGGCACGCCGCCAGACAGGTCAGCGCCCGCCGTTCCGACCTTGCAACCAAAACTCATGCACCAAAGAGTTGATAGTACAACCTCAGAAAGCTGGTGGGTGCTGACAGCATTGCCAAATTGATAGCAGATGAGTGGGAGAGGCAGACCCAGAGCCACATCGACGAAACACGTAATATCTTTGGGGTGGCGTGGGCGGTGTCTATGTCGTCGTCACCACGGTTGCTAAAGGCAGAGTGCAAAGACGAACATCTTCTGTACTTTGTAGATCAAAAATGCTCGTCAAGGTTGGCAAGGGGACGTCACAATTGTTGGGTTTTTGAAGACGAGATCGCTACCAGCCTAAGGCGCACTGGCTGATAACAGCGCCGTAATATGGAGTAATCAAATGACAAAACCGCAATTCACAATAGCGTCCGTCGCGGTGGTTTTATTTATGTTGGTTGGCGTAGCAAGTTTCGGGCTGGGCTTCCACGCGGGTAAGCGGGACGCGGCGATCACTGCTGCCACTCAAGCAATAGAAGCCCTCAAAACATCTGGGAGTATCACCGATGAGGTTAGGAATTTTACTGATTATAATTTGTGCATCGCTGCTGGCGGGTGCAAGCCCAATGCAAAGTTTTCATGCGCGGGTGGACGAAGCCACCAGCGATAAATGATCCTGTTAGAATGGTGGCGACTGAGCCTGAACTGACTAGGTGGGTCGTCGCCGATAAGTTTGGTCAAGCACAAAAGTGCTGGAAATAGAAAGGTTTAAAATGTTTAAGGGCTGTACCGGATAACTGTGGAAGTTTACTGGTATAAGTATGAGAAAGAGCCGATTATCGAAAGTTAAACAAGATCGATTAGTGGAACATTTTGTAGCAGGCACAACCAACCGTTGGATATTAATCTAATTAAAAGGTGGTAATCATGAAAAAAATTAAAATAGTTTCTCTGTTTTCCGGTGCTGGAGGACTAGACTTAGGCTTCGAGTTAGGTGGTTTTGATGTCGTTTGGGCAAATGAATTTGACAAACATATTTGGGAAACACATGAACTCAACTTTCCTAATAGCGCCTTGATAGAAGGTCAATAACTCAGATAGAAGCAAATGACATACCAGACGTTGATGGGTTTATGGTGGACCACCTTGTCAAAGCTGGTCCGAAGCTGGAACTGGCAGAGGAATAAATGATGAAAGAGGTCAATTATTTCATGAATACATTAGACTTTTAAAAATAAAAACCTAAGTTCTTTCTTGCCGAAAATGTACCGGAATATTGCACGATAAACATCGTGAATCTTTGCGTAGTATTATAAGTCAATTTTCGTCGGCAGGTTATAATGTTACTTTTAAACTATTAAATGCCAATGATTTTAATGTTCCTCAAGATAGAAAAAGGTTAATAATTGTTGGATTTCATAATTCTGTAAACTCGCAATTTATATTTCCTGAGCCACTAAAAACAAAACCAGTGTTAAAAGATGCTATATTTGATCTAGGATACTGCTGTCCCAGCAATAGATGGAAATAAAAGAACGAAAAGCCATATACTCGAACCATGAATATATGACCGGATCATTTTCAACTATTTTCTTATCACGAAACCGAGTTAGAGAATGGGGTGAACCATCTTTACAATACAAGCAGGAGGGCGACATGCTCCTATACATCCAAACGCCCCTAAAATGATAAAAGTAAACAAAGACAAATTTGAATTGCGCCAGATAAAGCCAATTTATACAGACGGTTAAGTGTAAGAGAATGTGCTAGAGTGCAAACTTTTCCAGATAATTTTATTTTAGGTATAGTATATTGACACTGGCTATAAAATGATTGGAAACGCCGTTCCTGTTGAATTTGCCAAAATTTTAGCGTCTTCAATCAAGTCTCAAATTTTAGCAAGTAGAAACAACTAACTTTATCTGGTATTGTCGCAAATACTATTCGTAATCTGTGTTAACATAAAATATGAAAACTTGAGACAATACTATGACGACATGCCCGAACCTGAACGAACATTATCGGGACCGCCACAAACGCTTACTGAGAGCGATCAAGCAAGAAAGTGACTTATTATCACTCTCTTTCTTGCTCATCCTACCCCACTCAATGAGTTTTATGCGAATGTGTGGTGGATATTGAGTTCACCTGACCAGTTACTGCAGGGTGCAAGCCCATGCAAAGTTTTCATGCGCGGGGTGGACGAAGCCACCAGCGATAAATGATCCTGTTAGAATGGTGGCGACTGAGCCTGAACTGACTAGGTGGGTCGTCGCTTCCGATAAGTTTGTACAAGCACAAAAGTGCTGGAAATAGAAAGGTTTAAAAATGTTTAAATAAAACAAGCCCCCGCCGTGTGAGAGCGCGGCGGGGTATGAGGCACCACCATTCTTATGTCTAGCTGAACGTAAGAATGACTGTGACTGTAGTACCGCCAGAGATTTGCCCAGAATCAGGTTTGTTTTGCGTATAGGTGCCGTCTGGGAGGGCATGTTAATACGTGACTTGAGCGTCAACCCGCCGAAGCTATTGAAATACTCCGCACGGTAGATTGTCCGAGATTTATACCTGCGGTGTTAAACTGCAGAGGACCGTCCAAATAACCGTCAGTTACTTTGCCTTCCTTTAGGTCAACTTCTGATACAACTACAACTGTTCTAGGCGAGGCTAACTCCCAGCTATTGGCTGGGGCTATTTGAACTGCGTTGACGAATACATCGTCGTACCCTTGTGGCGGGGCGCTAATCGCGGCGTCAACCAAGGTAGTAACCCACCGCGCGGTTGTAAACCCACTGTCGTTGGTGACGACAACCGAACCCTCCATGATTTGCCCCACCCAGTTAGGGTAGGGTGACGGCGAGTCGCCACACTCGTACAATCGTGGTTTTTATTTGTAGTTTTGTGTACCCGTCAGATGTGGCTTTGTCTATAACGCTTTTATCAACGATGCTTTGTGATGTGTTAAATGCGTCATACGCGATAGTCTTATTTACCGTGACAACACGTGGTGGCAGCGCCACCGTACCATTTTCAGGTACACCGGCGAGTGTGGCACCGTCAGGCAGTGGTTTGAACTCTTTTTGTCCTTGTCGTAGATGACGGGTCTGCTTAACCATTACTGTCTCCTTTATACCCTTGCTGCCCACGCAGCAAATTAATAGAGTCGGTACTGCTCAAGTTCATCTTTGAGCTGGCGCTTGCTGAAATAGGAATACCCGAAACCAAGCATGATTACAATGAGGGCAAAGCACGCTATAACCGCAACTGTGCGATAGTCATTCATAAACCCAGCGCTCCCAAGCCCAAGTGTGCTTACGGCTGTGGCTATGCGCTCCCATGTAACAGGCTGCTTTATTGTTGGAGACTCAACCTGTTTCTCAACGTGCTTCGTCACAACGCTATAGCTCACTTTTAGAGTGTTCACTGCCTCAGTGTCTATCACGGAGCGATAGATGTTACCGCCGCGCGGTCACCCACAGGTGTTAGTTTAGTAACAACTCGTGCATTTTTGCGCGCGTGCGAGGCCTGACACACCGTCAGCGACCAGGTTGTTAATTGACTGAAAAGTTTTACGTTTGACTTCCCATACCCCAGCATAACAAGCGCGATCTTATCATAGTATGCAAGCCGCTGCTTGTACCCGTTAAGCCACCATTGATCTTACGAGTGACCATCTCCATGTCACCTTGGTCGTATCTTTGTTAACACCACGATCACACCAGTACCAGATCGCGGACCAAGTATTGTGGGGAGCCCTAGTGAGTAGTGAGGGTCCTTCGCAACTGGGTCCTAGACAGCTTATTTTTCAACTGCCAATCATCATACGCTTCAATGTTTCCACGTAGGTCAATTGGAGGAGCCCGCCACCGCGAAACTTATAGCCGTCCCCTTTTGTGTATTCCCAAGCCGCTTGGACAGAGGCGTGACAGGATCGTAGCGTTTTTGTTGGGCGCTGAATTTCAAGCTCACGCATGAAACCAAAGCTGCCGGTCTCTGGGCACACTGTGCAGGAACATAGCAAGGCGGTGTGGTTGATTGACGTCACACAGCTTGGCAGCGGTGGCGATGGCGCTAAGCAGTCCTTCTGCCGTTGCCTTGTGCACTTTGGGGAATACTTGTAGGAACTGTTCAGGTGTCATTTTCGTCTATTCCTTTATGGTGTTTCCCATATATGTCGTCAAACGGGCGTCAACAATAGTTATGTTTTGCCCATAAGAGGCACGCAAGGAGTCGTATAAAGAGACATTTTTCGTTTCTCAGTAACTATTGTTATCTTAACCCATTGAGGATTATACTTATGTAATACTTAACGTAGTTTTATACATCACATAGCACCTATGTTAAGGTCACATGACCCTGTTAGAGATATACCGCTATCACCAATTATAACACCGTAAGGAGCAGACGGGGAAGGTGCGCCTCCTCCCACAATGAACAACCTCAATGAGATGGGTACGGTAGGGAGGAAAATTTTTTCTGCTACGAAAGTAGAGTCTCAGTCATCTGCACGTCGAAGTTATTTGGAACATTAGAGTCTTGGTACAGGGCGATACTGCGGTCAATCGACACAACAATCATATTCCACCCGCGCCCACCACGAAGCGGTGATGTAACATTCGCCTCAAGTGTGTAAACCGCTGGGCATCGTGTGTTAACTTCAAATCAGCAAACGACGTCTTGACAACCTCCCCAGTTGACTGCGTTAGCCATAACATCGTCGCGGAGTTGGTCAGAAAGTAAGGATCAATGCTTGGTCTATAATTATGTTGGTGCCAGCTGGGTAAAACGCGTTAAAGCCTGATACCGCTATAACACTGTCCTCATGTGAATACTCTTTTATAGCAGTACACCCATTATGGTCTTTGACGAGTGTCATATATTTAATATCACACGTTGAGGCACTGTCAACAGCGCCAAACGCCCTAGGCAAGCAATTATATAACAGCCCGCTAAGATCGCTACAGTTGCTACCTGTGATCCAGGGTTTAATCTTGCACCACTGCAGTCTTTAATAAACCCATTTAGCTTAGTATCAATAGCCGTTGATAAGTTAGCACATGTAGCAATTTAGCACCCTTCGCGATTGCTTTATTATCGCAATCAACAAAGTTCATCTTGGCGTTATCTATCGCCGTATTGACAGTGTTTTTCACCTGTGTTGATATGGAGAACTGTAGGTTATTTAGTTTGGTGCAGTCGTATGGCTGTCCGCCAGCAATAACAACATTGAACAACTCAGATATGATAGCGTTTGTGATAATGGGGTCAACGGGTAGCCACACTGGTCTGGGTAATACGTGGCAGGACAGCCGTCTTTAATTGACACCTTGAGGTACGCTTGTGCGTTCGCGGTTTATCAGCTGTCACGGTCCCAGTCAATGACGGAACCAACCATACACACCGAATGGGTTACATGGGTCAACGACAGAGCAGCCATCACAGCACACTGTCTGACACCATTGCGGCTACTTGCGCCGCAGTCATTTCCTGCGTCACAGCATGAGCCTCTTGGGAATGACAGACGGATTGTTCCGCTCTGAGCCGCTCCCAACCTAGTAAGCCGCTCTTCTCAAACACCTTAACAACTTCCATGCCGGCAGGTCCACGGATGACAAGGTAAGTGTAGTCACCGCCGCTCAAGTGCGAGGCGATCTCGTTTAAATATTTAGTAGCGATCGGCACCGCAACGTCTTCTGCGTCAAGCTGCTCGGTCAGCTTGGCTCGAAGTTGTCACGTAGTGGTTTAACAGTTGGAATAGCAGTCATCGCATGTCTCACAATTTTCAACAGCTTCACTTGAGCACTTGTTACTCGTGGTATCGTGGCTAAGGTCTATCTGAAAGCAGGTTATAATTTCACCGTCGCTGTATTTAAGCTCGGCTATATACCTGCCCTCAGGTTGGTCATATAGTAAGTCGTCCCAGTGGAAGCACACCGCCCCGCGTCATCTGTGGAAAACATAGCATACCGCAAGGTTGATTTGGGTGGTTCGCATCTTCTGCACCCTTCCCCGCACGAAAAAATTATAGTTAGTACAGCGTTAACTAAAAGCCATTGAGCTCAGTAGTGTCGTCGCAGGGCAAGACGACATAGTGCTCACACGGTTTGGTTTCACTCATCACCAGCTCTGTTTATGTCAACAACGACGTCGCCGCAAAAAGCCGTTTAGTGTCAACCCCACGCATCGTTAAACACGTTATAGGTACGGAAGGATTTACTTTCGTGATGATACTTTTCACTGTACGTCCCTCAAGAATTGGCGTTGTGGGTCTGGTAGCGGCGTTTTGCCTTTCCGTTTCTCTGTGTCATAACTATACACAGCCTTAACAGCTTTGTACACATCCTCAGGAACATTATTAGTCCTAGGCCCACAAGTCAACCCTGTCAGCCCACCCCTAACCCCGCTGTCCTTTTGAGTGGGGATAGGTATGGTTGCCACTGCGTCTTGGATTGTGCTGCGCCCTCCCAAAGTACTCATAGAAGTTGTTCTGTAGCCCTTGCTCTTGAGTGCGCTCTGAATATAGTCTATTCGTGCCGATCAATGGTTTAACTACAGCCGTCGCGATATCCGCAGCGCCACCTTCGACTTTGGAACCACTCTTAACCATGAGCTCAGCGTCAGGAATAAAGAACGCGCCTATCTGCTGCATCTCCTCCGGTGTTCGGTCGAACATGCCTAAGGTTGCCGCCCGCATGGTCTCAGCAGCACTCTGCCAAAACTGTGGCGTGCTCTCACGTTTTGTGATGCGCGTGGCAGCTTAGGGTCTAGGAACGGAGTGTTCAACTCCCACCGAAGTCATTACGCCCAGCTACGACATTTACAAATCGGCGGAGAGTTCAGGTGTCCACGGTAACCACATCCAACCAGGGTTGTCCATCCAGTTAGCGGGTGGCGGTGCGCCGGCACCAGTAGCTCGTCAGCGAACGCGGCGGCTGTCATTTCAAAGGCTTCCATTGGGGTGTGCACCCCATGGGCTAATCGGGACAGGGCGGTACCCATGTTCCATGCTGCGAACCCATACCAAAAGTAACTGGTATTTTCACGAACCCGTTACCAGTCCACGAGGTATAGCCCTAGCAACGGAGGCTTGGAAATGCTGTCAACGCGGTTCCCCATGATCTCATCGTCGTCGCCACCAACCATGCGGGTACAGCTCGTACAACATCATCGACCCCAAAACCTGCGCAGCAAAATGCCCATGCCCGTCTCGTTCTGAGGTTGCGGATTACACCGAGCACCGACAGCACGAGAGTTATAGAATAGGTACAGTGCCGACAACAGCAACGACTTGCTCCCGCGCTGGTTAAAATCCAAGCGGAAAGAACTTTATGAGCCGCCACCTCGGCTGGAACGCCTGGTCTATAAGTGATTTGAAAACCGCGACTTTCGCGCCCTCCTCAAAAGCATTGTTGTAGTACTCCATGGCATTGCGTATAGACTTCATGTGCCCTTCATGCCTTTGAAGCCACTAATCTCATCAAGTTGCTTGGTGTAGTCACCAACTATACTATGCACCCGTGTGGTTAACCCGCCGAGTTCTTTAAGTTGGTTACGCGCTGCGACAAACTGCTGCATCTTTTCACTATTTGAGCCCAGCAATTTAGAAACAACACGCTTGGTAGTCTGGGTGCCTGATAAGTTGGCGTTCTCCATTGACGAGGCAATGAACGCCGCACGAATACCTGGCAGTAGGTTCTTATGGAATTGACCATAATCTTGCCCCAGTAATTGAGGCTATGGTTGGGTCCTGTGAAATGATGTTAGAACTGTTTCAAACACGTCTTTCCAAGAATTGACTCAGCCGAACAAGGCTTAGCATGTCACAAAAGTACCAACAAACCCAGTGTATTTAGCAATCACACGTAACGCCCCATCAGGGTCAAGCGTTGTTACGTTGCTACGTGTGAGCGCGATGATAGCGTCGGGTCATCCATTGTTACTTTATACCGGCGGACTACTAAGTCTGCGGCGTCTGGTACGTCGCCGCCCTTAGGCTCAACTCTGCGGATAGCATAGGTTTCACCAATACCTGTTTTGTTGTATGGGTGTAGCTCCATGCCATGCAGCCCCAGCCGCTGCGCGCCGCTAGTGTTGTTGAACTCTGCCATCCCAGCCAGGTAAGTGGTGGTTAGCACTACTGAACAACGTCTGTGTCGGCTGTTGGGCGAACGATGTGCGCCCTTCCCTCTCGTGCTCGCGCAAGTTGCGGGACGAGCCAGATATTGCCCTCGCAGTTGTGTCGTCGGCAAACCCAGTCTGCGGTGCATGTAGGGTTCTTAGACCACTCGCTGTACTCGGTGGGTGAGATCGCCCCACGCTCATGTGCCTTATCAACAGCCGCTCTGTGCACGTTCCATATGTTCTCAGCATCGGACCTTGCCTTCTGCGTATG
Source organism: Lamproptera curius (assembly GCA_029286875.1). NCBI lineage: Eukaryota > Metazoa > Arthropoda > Insecta > Lepidoptera > Papilionidae > Lamproptera > Lamproptera curius. The sequence goes on from JAGSMT010000584.1 coordinate 32,561, forward strand.
GTAGGGTGTTGACATTGTCTAAGTAAAGACAGGCTCGTACCGTCGTCATATTACCAGAGAACTTAGCCCCCATCGCGATCGCCTGCTCATCTGCATCTGTCATCCCATCGCGCACAACATTATCATATCGGTCGAAAAGACTGAGATCATGGTGCTTTGGGCGAGCGCGTGCTCGGCGTCGTCTAACTTACGGATTGTGGACGCATTACGTTTGTTCGCAGGTAGGTACCTTATCATCGCGATAGCGTCACTGGCTTCTAATACTGCTAACCAGCTTAGCCCGTAGTTCTGGGTTAGTGAACTCAGCGTTCTTCGCAGCCATGTATATGTTTAACGCACAACATACACACGCTCCTTCACTTTCGCAGCTTTGGCGTTGGCTGTGATCGCGCGGTACGCCGAGTCTTGCGCATACCTAGTATCACGGAAGTAGTCACCAATGAGGTTACGCCCGATCTCGTATGACGCGCGCAGTGCGCGATCACCTTTGTTGCCTCCCAAAGAACGTCATTGCGTCAATCCAGTTCTCACGCTGGCGGAGTATTGATTTACGGGGCTTGGACTCAGTGCCACGGTCGATGCCGCGTGACGCGTCAGTTGCTTCTTGGAATGTACGAGGTGACGGAACAACTTCCTCATATTTGAAGTTGTGCACCATTCTAGCGGCTAACTTACGAACAAGCGCCGCACCTGTTTTAGCAGCGCTGGGAGGCGGTGGCGGAGGAGACCTCTCCAGCGCCACCGCCGCCTAAACCCCAGATGGAGTAGAGTTAGGCGGTGGTGGAGAGCTCCATTGCCAGCAGTGCTGCGGCGCGATCTGCGCCCGCCACCAGCGGCAAACGCTGGAACTATACCAGCCAAGACAGGAGAGATAGGACTGTATGCGCCAGTCATGACACCAGCGTTGCTAGATAACATTGAGTCCACTGCGCTGTCAAGACTGTCAAATCGTTGTAGCTGCTGCCCAGTGCGCTTCTCGTACTCGTACCAGCGTAGCTTTTATGGCTGCAGTGTTGAGCGGTGAGGACGTCTCGTCTGACAAAAGAACTGGTATGACATGCCGCTGTCGGCGCCACGCCACGCTGTTGGGGCAACCACCCAAGAGCCATCCGCCAACCGTATTGGTGTTGGCTGGTGCGTTGTCTCCCACCATCTTGACCTAAAACTGCTTCGCCTGGAGCTAAGGGCGTAACGGCTCGTCTGCGTACTCTGCATCAACAACATATTTTTGCTGCACCTTGGGCGCCGTAGCCTCGTACACAACATCATCAGCAGACCCGCAGGTGGCGCGGTCGGCACTGGTACCTCACCACCAAAATCCGCATGCCCTCAACAGTCTCAGGCACAACGTAGAGACGGTTTGACATGTTATGGCTATGTATTTGTTATAAGTGGCTGCATCAACATTGATACAGCCAAGGCTGATACGGCGGCTAGGCTAGGAGCCTTCTTTAAACGCTCAGCACGTTGCTGCGCAGGGTTGTTGAGAAGCACTCTGTGGATTGAGAACACCCTTGGTCTATTTTCTTAAACGCAGCCACCCGCCACCATACTCGGTCTCGCTTGCATCGGATGGAGGTCAAACTTGCCCGATGGTGTTTGTAACTCAGCTCGTCCCAATACTACGGTAAAGAGCGCTGGTTCTTTGTGGATAATATTGCCGTCTGCGTCGAGGATGATAATATTGCCAGCTGGCTTGTCCGCGATAATGAAGTTCTTACCTTGATTATCACCGACTGCTTCACCCATTCAGCTACAGCGCTGCCATTGCAGGATAGGTTAGGGTTATCGACAGACTGAGTCGCGACGAGCTAGCCCGACCAGCCGCTGCGTGGGCGTCAGAAGGCTGCGCTGCGTGGTACACCTGACAGCAGCAATCGCCATCGTGACACCTTTAACAATACTACTTATCGTCCGTTTAACGCTGTCGCTCAACCTGTTCCAAAGGGACTTCTCAGGTGTCAGGCGGTCGGCTACTGCGACCCTCGCCAGCGTTGCCCATCTGTGTAGCTCAAGCTCAGCAGCAGTGGTGTCAAGTTCAGACCTAGCCTCTGGTGTCTGCTCCCTGTACTTCGCTAGCACCTCACTCTGCGCTCTACCGCCGTCCGCCACATTGGCTTCTTCAACGGCGGTTAAGTTTTTTAACTCAGCTGCCTCACGCGCCACGTCAGCAGCGAGTAGTTTCAGTGGGCTGCTATGTGGCTTTGCATTTTGATGGCTGGAACTCACTGGCGCGATCTTTCTCAAAGTAGCCGATCTGTGGTGGCAGCTTGTCAATCAGCCCGAGGTGTCATCTTCAAGCGCTGACTTGATGACCGAGTAGGTAGTCACTTCTTTCAACATCGCTGACTCTTTAGCTAACCGTTCTAGCATCCTTTTATTTTGCGCGGCTAACTCATTAGAAAGTGCCTTACGAGCAGCGGCGATGTCTTTATTCCCCTGATTTTCTTCATCGCGGTAAGACATCGTTGAGGCTGCGGAATAATCCACAGCTACTTTATACTTATTTCACGGTACTTGCGTAGTCATCAGTACCGGTCTAAAATTTGACGGGGCTCAAAGTCAATCGGACGCATCTTCATCGCGGCACCGTGTGCTGCGGCGGCGATCTGCGGCGCTCATCGCGTCAGCTCAGCGCGCGCCACCACATTCTCAAGCGGACCTAGCAGTACTCCTTCTTAGCTGCTTCAAATTCTACTTTGAGGCTGCTTCGTCCTGCTACTTGTGCTCACCCTATCAATGATTTTATCAGACGGTTTTGCGCGTCGTCCCTAGTATGTCAGCTAATACTTTACCACGACCGTTTGGCGCTAGATCAGTTAACCCTTCATATGGTTAGATATTGTACTCTCTAGCTCCTTAGCGTTGCTAGCCACAAATGATCGGAGCCGCGCGCGATGTCCGCAGCGCTCTTATCCCCTTAACACTCCGTAATGACCCTCATGCGAGACGCCATGCCTAGCTTCTGGGAGATGCTGGCCATGACCCTAGTGAAGTTAGCAACGCCCGTTGGGACGCCACTGAGCACGCCCTCTGGGGACGCCACTTCACGTGTGAGCGTTTCGTTAAGCTCCTAATCAAGTCTCTCCGCGTTGATCTCCTTTTGACCCTGTCAGCAAAGTCTTTCTCTGCTGCTTTCATGGTCTCAGGGCTTCTAGTCACCTCGTCGCGGCTAGCAGTGTCCTGTCTCTCACTTGGTCCGACTTGTAGCTCCCTCACGCTCCCCCTTCGGCTGCCCTCGCCGCCATCTGGTCTGGTTGTGGAACCGTCATCGGTCTGACTGGGCTAGCGGGCTCGCCCCTTCCGGTATGACCCCCCCCCTGCCGTCCAGTGCCTGTGACAGGCGTGCCCTGTTGATGTCTGTGGCACTCGTCCCGCCTTGTCGAACTTGCTCTGGTTCTGTGGGCGAACTACGACCATTTGCATTGTTCTGTACTCCTGTCGGTCAGCTGCTCCACCACTCCGCTGGGATTGGACGTCCGAGGAGCGTCATTACGCGAGCGCCACTACCACCTTCACCCGTTCCTCCACCTCGTCTGGGACTTTGGTTCTGGTGTTATCTCTGGCAGTCGTAGCAGCTTTGCTGCATTACTTCTTGGTCCATGGGTGTCTCCTAAATCAAGCCTTCCCTGCTGCTCTGGCGGTACAAAAACTCATTAACTATCTTTAAATCAAGTGACCCTTGCTCACCCTCTGGCTGTTGCTTTCCAAACACCATGCTCATTTGCATAGGCTCTGGTGCATCACCCTCCACCACGTGTGGAGTGAGCCTTGAGCTCTATACTGGTCTGAGCCAGGCCGCATCCGAGCTGCCTCGTAATCACGTGAGCGTGTTAGGCTCGCCATCAAACCCCATACTAATCTGCCGGTCAGGTGGTACTTGCGCTCCGGTGGAGGAGGTGCGAGAGGCGTCGTTGATGGTACCTGGCGCGCGTGCTACAGGCTGCCTAAGATCAAAGCCTTGTGCAGTGGGGTCAGTCCGCCCCATCCACCACCTTCTAGGTCTAAGCCCAACTGGCGCTGCTCGCGTTGGTATGCCCCGGCACGTCTAACTCACCCTGACGGTGAACCTATCTGATGGTGGTACCTCAGGGCGGTATTCACGGGGTAGCTCGCCGTGTCCATAAACGGCATATCTATCTGCGGGCGGGCGCCTGCCGCTCACGCACCTGTTGACGGAGGTTCAAACTTAGCTGAGTTAGGATCTGGTGCTGCTCCATCAGACTCCACGGTGCCCTGTCACCGAAAACGCCATTTCGTTTTGACGCTCTGCTAGCCCCACGGGTAGCAGGTCTCCTGACGGGTGAACCTGTTCGACGGTGGCCCTCAGGTCTTGCGACGTTAGAGTCCTAGAAAATCAAAATCAAGCTGTGGCGCCGGCGGTCCCTAGCGCCTCCATTTTCAGGGACGTCAGCCAACATTTCTTCTTGTGACATGGGCCTAGGACGCTGCAAGTCAAATTGCATCTGGCGCGGGTCGTTGAAAGGGTCGGAGCCGAACTCAAAATCGAATGACCCTGCTGGTCACCCCTGCGCGGTGCAGGTTCGCCCGCCCGCCGGCTAGATCAAGCTCACCCTGCCTCCATCTACCGGAAGCGTCAGACCAGTTAATCCGCTCCGCATACGGTGTACGTGAGTTTTCAACACTGTTAACCGCTGGGATAATAGAATCAACCGCGTTGTCAATGTCGCGATCGGTGCGTGGACCCGCGCGGCAGCGTCTAAAGACTCATAAATTGCGTCGGCGACCGCAGCTTCCTTCATGAAAGATGCTTTAGCCACCCTCGCCCGAATAGATTGCGTTGCGGCCATGCCGTTAGACGTGTTGCCAAACGTGTCAATTGCTGCTTTGTCGTAAGCGACTTCGGGCTATCACCATTTTTCATGTAAACAGTCGCGCGCGTGTTTACATCCCTGAGCCCTGTGTCAATAAGCTCGTCACGTGCTTTGTTAAGGCGCACGTTGGGGTTCTCCACAACTGATACTGTGCCGTCTTCTTTCGTAGTGAACGTGTTGCTAGGTATGTTGCGGTCAAGGTGGTCTAGTAGCTTGGGCGGCTTGGTCGTAGTTCTCAAACATGTGGCTAGTAGCGAGCCCTCAGGGTGTCACCAGAGAACATACTACTGTACCCATGTAGGAAGTTATCAACAGCGTTGGCGTCACCAGCAGCTTGCTGCTCACGGAATGTTTCTGTACCAGTCCCATTTTGTTGTTGTACTCTTGGCGTACGCCGGCAGCCCTTTCGGGGTCTGTAACAATCCTATTCGCGTCGCGTTGGATGCCCTCTGCTAGTGCCGCCCTAGCGGCTGTCGGGCTATGCGTGTGGCACCTAAACCAGCGCCGCCGCTGCGCCCATGATTATGCCATTGGTTATCCCATCATGCCACTTAACATCGGGGTTCACCTCAGAAACTGCCATGCTCGTGCCGACAGCCGTGCCCGCGCCGCCGACACCGCCAAGAACAGCACCTTCCGCAGCTGAGCCAAGCCCTAGACACGGCGGCGCGCCGTAGAAGCCAGAACCTGTCGAAGCGATCTTCACCCCAGCCGCCAGGGATGGCGCCAACACCGGCAGAGATAAACTCACCGGCACCTATCTGGTTCCCCAGAGCCTCACGTACTTCTTTCTCATTCAATCCTTGCCTAAATAGTTGCTGGGCGTCAGGGTTCTTTTCAACTCATCAAGCGGTATGGACATGGCGGCTTCCACCTCGCGCGCCGCGCCGCACCAAACCCCTGTGCGGCACCAGTCGCCGAGCCGGCAGCTAGCCGCCTGCCGTGGTACCGCCACCAGGTACCACTATGAACGTACCTGCTGCGCCACCAGCCATCGACGCCCCAATAACCGGAGACGCGCCACCAAAGACCTCAAGAAAGTTCTGAATTGGTCGAGCCCCAACATCTTTCCCTAATGCGATTAACCTGTCACCTTCCGAGTTAGCAGCCGCCATGCGCTGGCGTAGGGCTAAAACGTCCTGCTGTGATTCTTCTGATCGGATGTGCTCGTCGCTGAAATTTGCAATCCGTACAGCCCGCGAGCCACGGGGTTGTTTGGCGACCAGCGGCAAAATATCCGCGAAGCCACGGCTAACCCACTAATCGCGCTGGCTGGTAAGTCACGGAAAACATTGCCCTCAACTTTGGCATTGATGCCTCGAACTTATCAACTGCTTGCTTGCGGAAACCCTTGTGCCTCTGGGTCGTAGCCAGCCACCAACTCTTGGGAAGTCAGTCTCTAGCCACTGGTTAAACATGTCCCGTCGAACGGGCAAAGCCGCCGCCTGTAGCGCGGGTGATCTCAAAAAGTCTTGGAACGGTACAGCTGGTCTAGCGGCAGCCTCGGAAAGCGAACGTTGCCGCGCCTCAGCCATTTTCTCCTCCGCAGGTCTCGCAGCTTCAATGCTAGCAGCTCTATACCTACGCGCCCTAGCTAGCTCCTCCGCGACAAGGTCGTCAGATGGGCAAGTGCTGCTGCTGCTGCTGCTGCTGCTGCTGCTGCCAGCTATTGACGGCGAAAGTAGTCCATTATAATCAGCCAAAACCGACCTCATCACCTGCTAGGAAATTTGCAATTACTTGATCTAAGTAGTTACTACTCTTTTGTACTTAGCATATTTTGAGCGCGCTGTCTCTCTATTAGTGGGCAAACGACTTCAAAACGAAACTGTTTTCGTTCTGCTCCTCAGGGCTAACATCAGGACCTGCCAGACTTGCTGCCCCGCAAGCTTCCTCATCATTCTCTGGTATTACGGCGAACATCCCTCCACGCCCGCCAAACTGACTACCGCCAAACTGACTACCGCCACTGGACGTCGCCAACATCCCGTCACCCCTTGCTCACCGCCCAAAATGGCACCAGCATAATTCATAGCCTCCGCTGGCAGTGGGCTGACAAACTTGCCACGCCCTGTCTTTTTAAATGCCTGTAGATTACCTTCCCCAGTTGTACGCCGTTAAGGCGTCACGCTCGTTACCAAACATCTTGTACAAGCGGCTCATATACCTAGCCTGTCCAAATATAGATGACCTTGGGTCACGGACGTTGACACCATACTGCTTAGCGGTTGCTGGCATAAATTGTGATATGCCTTCAGCCCCAGCGGGAGCGGGCGTTCACATTCCACCCACTTTCCTGCTGAATTTGACGAGCTAATGTCTGGTAGCCGCAATCCATACATTGCTGCTGCCTCATTAACGATTGCTAAGTATGGCTTCGCCTTCGGTGATAAATCCATATTACCTACCCTAAAAAACTGAGGCGTTTCAGCCGAAATCGCGTCATACATCGCCCTATTAATATCACACGCCCGATGCGGTCAAGCGCGTCAAACGCAGCTTTACGTTTCCATATTGATCGGTGTCTGGTCGTCTGGTGGGAACATCTGCTCAACAAGTTCGTCGGTCAACATTTGGAAGTACCTTGCATCCAACTTGCCGATTTGACTAGGTGGTGGCACTCGCACTTTTCTAAGTGCTGCTGAACAGCCCTATCCTGCGCCCTCAGCGCCAGAGCTTCTTTGTTTTGTTATATACTTCGTTGATCTTAATCAAGTCGTTTCAGCTCCTCTTGGATTGCAGTCGCCGAGCCCCACTCCGCCCGCCAGGCCAGCCCGTACTAGGGTCGTCGTAGGCAGCGTTCGCCGCGCGCAGCCAGCGTCGATTAGCCTCTGGGGTGTCTGGTACTTCCTGCTCCCTGGTGGCGATAAGCTCTTGGAGCGTGATCGGGGTGTCGTCAACAGCGGCGGTTTGGTACCCCGCCCTGCTGCTGCTGCTGCTGCTGCTACTGCTGCTGCTGCGTGGGGGAACTTGATCGTCCAGCCCAGTGGTTGGACTGAGCATCCCACCCGCCCCGCACCTGCCGGTGGCGCAGAAGGTGCCGCTGTCGGCCGTACGGGGTGTATATGTCTTGTTGTTGGTTGACAAACTTGGGAGGGATGGAGCCAGCCGTACCGCCGACAGTAGCCGCCATGCCTCCTGGAGTCGCACCGATAGTAACTCTGCTACCATCAATCGGGCTGATAACTGTCTGCCACCCCTGCCTAGCTAGCTGTGCCTGAACTGACGCGGGTTGTTTAAGTACTCCGCCCGTTCCGCGCGGGCGCGGCGCCAGTACGTATGAACTAAGTGGTTCCATGCCGCCCTGCCCGTCTGTCACCACATGCACAAGATTACCTTGTTGGTCTCTGGCGTATGTGACGTTAAGCCCGTCTGGCAAAGCCCCACGTGCGCGCAGCACGCTTGTTATGCTGGCTGGTGACTGCCCCGCCAGCTGGGATAAAACTGGGGCGATAACTGCCCCACTATCGCGTCGCTGGACGCTGAAAGCGCGCTTCTGACGTATTAGCCTGAGCCTGCGCTGTGTTACCACCTATGATGGTCGCGGCTCCCGCGCTGGCAGCCGACTGTTACGGCGTATGCCCCAAGATATGCTGACCCTTCACGGTTTTGTGAACGAATTTTATCCGCCTCCTAACTGGGCGCTACTATCTATTTACCTGCACGTCTGTTAGCGTCTATGGTGGCTAAATTCGATTCAAAGCCATAGCGGCGCTGCTCGGCAGCAGACCGCGCCCTGAGGTCTATGTTGCCAGCGGCGCGGTCCGCCCCTATTGTTGCTATGGTTGAGTCAGCCGTGTACGCGCGCTGTGTGGCGTCGGCGTTAGCCTCCCTGTCGATGTTACCAGCCGTACGATTAGCATTTGCGCGTGCGACGCTAGCATCTGAGTCATCAGATCGTCCCAGCTAGCAGACTCGGGCTGTGCGGCGGCGCCTAACTCTCCAGCACGTTCGTAGTTGCCGTAGCTGTTTCTAAGCTGCGAGTTACGCGCGCGAATCCTATTACCTTGGGTTGACGACTCGTACTGGTCCTCGCGATTAGCGTTATTGGACAAGTATCTGTTCCGATTGTTCGTCGCCAATATTGAGCTGTCAAGAGTTTGCTCAGCCAGTTAGTAGTTGTGAAATCATGGCGTAGCTTATTTGCGCGCTCAGCGTCGTCCCAGTTATCTGCTCTCGCCCTGTACCCCTAGTGAACCAGAAGGGTCGAAGTTGAAGAAAATCGCCATGTGTCACCTATGTTTGACCTGTTGAGTACGCATTGCCGTCCAAGATATTTGACCCTGTGTTGCCCGTATTTAAGCTAGCGAACTGCGTTGCGTTCTGATTTGGTTTAGCCCAAGAACCTGCGGCGGTGTGTGGTTAGGGCGGGGCGTAGGCACTGGTACGTTACGGGGTGTTGGTGCTGGTGGGTATGGTGTTGGTGCTGGTGGGAACTGCGCTGTGGTGCAGGGCAGCGTACTGGTTCTGAGGTATAGGTGTTGGTCTGCGGTTCATAAGTAACCAAGCCCTTCCAACGCACCTGAAACACCCGCCCCAGCCTGTTGTGCTAGGTCACCAAACGCACCCTGCGCGGCGTGAGTATATGTCAAACTCTCTTTCATTATACCATGCCCTACACCAATCATCTGGTGACGGCGGTCCCAACGAATAGCGTCTTTGGCTTCCTTACGTTGCTCCTCATACCGGTAGCCAAAGTTGCCAGCGTTAGACACACCCATGGCCTCGGCTATCGCCAAGTCTTTCGCCATGGAGGCAGTCAAACCTGTACAGTACCACCTAAACAGGACAAAGACGCTTTGGCGGTTGCGAACTGTGACTTAACAGTCGCCATGAATTGCCCCGCCCGCCACTCATACAGGGGACATACTCAGGGGCTCACATGCTTCCGCTAGAGCTGCTAGCTCACCGGACTAAAGTTGTCCATGAAATAGCGGTGTAGCTCTTTGGCTATGTCTAAATAGCCTTGAGCTATGTTCATCTGCTCACGGTTCATGCGGATAGCTGCTACGGTATTAATCCCTGCTACAGCTACTAGACATGCCTGCGCAATAGTGGCGGATGTTATCCACCCGTTGTCCGTACGCGCGTCCCTATTTTGACTGCCGCTGGCGGAACCTGCTGACGCCATGACTCACCCCGTTCTTACGTGGCTTTAATAAATATGTTTTATCACGAAAGGCTCGCGGCTGACAAGGTTTTCCATCATAACGCGCTTAGCCCCACGTGAGTATAGCTCATCACGGACCGCCCGCGCGCCCTAATCGCCAAAATATTTTGCCACCACGGTACTCGGGTTTTAGATAACATGTGTGCACCGTCCCACAAGATCGGCGCACCAGTACCCAGTCTCCTAGAGTCGCCGCCCCCACCCAATGACCTTGCCATTGTCGTAGGCGGTATGATAATTAAGCGAGCCCTGTACTAACTCATCAACAAAAGACAATGACCGTAGGCGAGCTAGGCCTCCGTCGTTGGTATCCTAACTGTGGAAATGTCAGTCGATGGCGCAAATTCACGCCAATAAGCGTCAAACAGAGGTGCAGCCTCAGCGAAGAATGATGAAAACTCCCTGCTGTCCTACCCCAATTACCTTAATTTCAATGTTACCCAGTCCTGCCATTTCATGAGCTCCATCACACTCGTCGCGAGGTGAACTCGCTTTACTGATTCAATCCCTGATAACTCTACATTAAACAACGTGGATGTCCACGTAGAGGCAACCTGAAAACTACGTCGCTAGGTATTTTCCTATTAAAGTTCCCTCCCAGACCCGTCAACGCGGAGGTCAACAGACCCACTAGACAGCACTCGCCCAGCGGATAAACTCATCAGCCGCCTGACTCAATACACCTACTGCGCCATTTTGGCTACGTCCTCTGCGCGCCGGCGTTCCATTGTGATATGGCGTCGTTGAGTGACGAAGAACATCTCACCCGATCTATTCGTGTACATGAACTTAGGTTTGTCACTTATTGTTGATAGGCGAAATGTGTCAGGGTTAAGAAGGACGATGCGTCAAGTGTCAAAACAAACGACACGGCGTCCGACACGCAAAAAATTGAGCCAGCGTAGTAGCCAAGTCGCATTGTCTCTGGCTAGCTTGCGCCAATCGTCAACAGCGTACCATGCCATCGTTATTACTTTAGGGGCTAGCCCCAGCCATAAGCACCAACCCGTATGATGACACGTACACAGTGCCAAACGGGGTTTGGAGCACCACACGGTCTGAACAGCAAACAATGCCAGGGAGTGGCTCCATATGTTTAAGAACCTTGCGGCAGTCTCGCGAATCACACCCTAGCTCAGCCTGTATAGTGTATGGTCTGCCATCAGTGATGACATGTAGGTACCCGTCGCCAGTGGAAACCACCGATATGATCTTGTCATCTAGGCTCATCATTTGGCTCTCTGGCCAATTCCACGGTTCGCCATGTTTAGAAAACCACAACTGGTTACCACCCTAAAACCAACAAGTGTTAAACCACTATACACCGATGTAATCCCTGTAGGTCCTCTGGGGTGGCATAGTTTCACGGGTCATGAGGGCTGTTTGTATCCCTGTGTTTGGCACTGTGTCAACAAACGTATCCTGCGTGACAGGAATTGTGGCAATAAGAAAGTATGATGTGCGCTGGTCAACAGTTTTTCAGAACCTTCAAAGATACCCGTTTCGGCGCGATATATGTTTATGTCTGTTACGCACCAGCTGCTGTCAGGGCGCGAACCTGTTAAAGTCACAGGGACACCTTCATTTGTTGCTTACTACGGCGCTTGGGTATGATGCGACCTTCCTCACAGTAGCAGTTTTTGACGTGTACAGATATGTCACCAACTTGCGGACCTCATTGTCCTCCGCTGGTTTAGATGGGGACTGGGTAAGGGTGGTTGTTGGAGAGGCAACACCTATCCGTGACCACCGGGCAGCATTGTGTCCCTAGAGAGCAGTTACCGTTGGCGTCAGTTTCTATCGCCGCCATCGCAGGATACGGTAGGTTCCCGTCACACACGCGTGGGCAGTCAGGACGCCAATCAGTGACACTCACACACTCATTGAACATGAGCCCAGCAGCCATGCTGGTAACAGCCTTAACCTCCGGCGTTGAGTCCGCCACTACCTAAGAGAACGCCAAGTTTCCAGCCTCCCGTGGTCCAACCTGTACATCGTGAGCCACCTCCGCTACCCTGTTGGCAGGTTTAAACTGTCTTCCCTTGGGACTATGCCATAGAACCTATCAAATAGAAACCCTGGCATTACGCCTCCTCTACAGTGATAGCGCCGGAACTACTAACTCGAACCACCTTAGCGGTTATGTATTGCCTTCGAGTCAACCCCAGCCGGAGTATAGAACACCGCGTCGGGTAGCGTTGGAAGTTTCGCGGTTATCTTCACCACGTTGCCGTTTCTAGCCACATCAATGTAGTCATCACCGGTGAATGTATATGCACTGTTGTAATCAAATCCAAGGACAACGCTACTACTGCCCGCCGATGTTGTGCCAGCCACTTTTGTTAGAGGTGCGGCTGTCGTAATCGTGAGGTTGTTGTCACTATCACTGTTGTACCCAACAACCCTGCCGTACCGGTCAACAGTGAACGGTCCGTGCATGCCTGCGGTTATACTACTGACAACATCCAGCCCAACTCTAATAGTGTCACCAGACTGAACTATATTAACAGGTGCGTCACCCTCAATGCTTATGTCTGGTGTGGGCTCTTTGACTACACCTATGGCGTATGGGTTAAGCTCTGTCCCCGCCCCACTAACTGTCACGTCACTGCTACCAGTAAGTACACCCTAGAATAAAGACCGTCAGGGTTGTTTTTAATCATGTTATCGGCTGCTGGCGATACATCGACGCTTCGAGTCGACTGCGCTTGCGCCACCCCACCACAACAGTCGGGGTGTGTACCCTGGCGTTTCAAGCTGCCCCATCGCGGTAATACAGCCACCCGATACTGTAACTGTCGAGTACGTCCCGTCCGCAATAATACGCTGTTTTGGCTCAACTGTCATACACCTGCCGTCGAACTTAACAACATGGTTTAAAACACAAAATGACGCTGGCTCCAAGCCCCATCAACCACGTCAACCTCGTCTTTAACACATGGGTGGGCAGTTCCACATTGCTTCCAATCAGCCATCACACTATCCTTGTTGGTCTCAGTTTGAACCCACCTGCTACAGGTACCAACAACGCGATCAACACCTGCGCGGCGAACTCCTGCCTCGTAAAGCCCTCTATAATACTCCGCACCGACCGCGTTCGCCCAAGGCTGTGACACGTCGCCAGTAGTCTGAATATCGCACCGTTTGTTATTATTTCAAGGTACTTCTCGTATATATCAGCACGGCACTCACAGGCGTCACGTTTAGGTGCGACAGCCGCCACAATCTCTAGTGTATCTTCGTCCACCTAGGTACGGTATTTAACATACATGCGGTCAGGTAACTCAAACTTAAACTGGTACCAGCGGAACCTCAGTACTGAGGTTGGGCAGCATGGGTTGCCGATCGACATAACGCGGTCAATAAACACTGGCGCTCGACCTGTAGATCGGGTATCACATACTCTATAACACCGTTCCAAAGTCGTATCTCATAACTATGCTTTAGCACCCTAGACCGCTCACAAAAGTCAATGACGGTGTTCTTAACATACTCGTCTATGATTTCAGAAGGCACGTCACCTACTGTCAGACCTACCTGGTTTGAAAACTCACTATACTGAACAAACTCGCTCATACCTCCCCCGATCATCCCAGCCATACGCAACGTGGCGAGTGTTTCTTTAACTGCTGGGTTAGACGCAGAGCCAATCTTAGCTATTGTCTCCCGCGTGAACTGTACCTGTAGTAGTTGGAAGAACAATTGTAAATGGTGTGTAGCAGCGGCTGTCGCGGTGGCGCTCTCATCGTCAACCATCATCGCCCTGTAAAGAACCCACTGACGTATCGCCGGAAGAACCTTAGCGCTGGGCAAAGAAGCGCCGTTGGTCAGGTCACTTCCTTCGGCTCCTCAACACACCGGATTTTGACATACACTGGCGGGTTAAGTGGCACGGTGGTGTTACTGAAAAGCTAGCGTCACCAAGGTTGTCAATCCAATCCCAGTGAGCTTAAACTGTGGTTCTTACGATTAAACTCATCGTTCGGCAGACACTCTTTTTCCGCCATGAAAAATTAAACAGGGGTGCCCGTTTGGGTAGCGTCCCGTACAGTAGATTACCATGCTCGTCAGTTTGGTAATGACCCTAGTAACGAAAGTACATGAGCAGTCTTCCTGCTCGGTGCCCGCTTGGAGCTTAATCACCTTGGTCTTTGTGAACTCGTCAGGTTTAAAATGAAGCTACTATGCTACCTTCATTAAAGTAGCCTAGTAGCTGACTCTTGCTCCAGCGAGAAAACTCATATCCTGGCTCCGCGTCGTTAAGATCGACGGCGATGCCATCTAGGTACGACGCTACTGTAGCCATAGATGCCTCCGTTTGTTACTGCGCGCTCCAACCTGTGACAGGGCGGAACGAAGTCGGCTGCGCCGGAACGCCATTCTGCGTGTTGTAAGGATTAACATATTCCGTCGGAGTGTCAACCATTGGAACGTAAGGGTTCGATGAGGCGCGGGGGCTGTAGGTACAGGACGATATGGATTAGCTGCCTCTTGTGTAGTAACTACACCCTTCTTCTCTTTCTCGTCTTTGTCCTGCTGTATTAGTTCCTGCATTTCATCATAGATGATGCCTTAACCTCATTTTCCTCAACGGTTGAACGTACTCGACGAAGCTAACCTGTAAATTACGCTCGAACAACGTCATCTTTTCGTTAACCACTGAGTGAAATGTGGTTCAAAAGTATTAGAGAACCTTGTAACGGCACCATCGTTTGACCACAAGGTGCCGTCACGGTCTTTAAAACACGGATATTTCGGGGCAGCCTGCGGCTTCTGATGTCCTTAGGAACCGTACATTTGTATCCTGTGGGACTATAGTATCTTTAGCAAACTTCGTGTTCAAAACCTTGTTGTACACCGAAATTTTCTCGGCTGTGCTAAGCTCTCGTGCGTCAAATGTAACAAGGTCCTCTTTAAGCGCCTGTCTTTCTGCCATCACCATTTTCTCCTTCGTTCTCCTTCACATCACCACTCGCCTTATCTGGACTCTGAGTGGCGTCAACGACACGGGGCTGTCCTACGACAGCCACGCGGCGTTTCGCGGTTTGCCCGCAGCGGCAGCCCATGGACTACCAATATGACTATGGAAGAATGATGTAACCGCTAGGGATAATCCAACATACATAGTTGTTTCATCCCATGTGGCGCCGTTGGTGGTCCGCCATCAAACTTCAGTGTTAACACTGCCTTCTGACCTGCTATCACCTGAATTGGGTCAGGGATGGTCAAAAGTCCTCTTTCTCAACGTCAAACGCAACATTGGATAGGAGCACTTCTGGGAGCCGATGGGTTCGCCAGTTGTTACACTATCATCTGCTGAGTAGCGCTCAAGCACCACTGAGAATGTGATACCTGCGTTGTTGTTAGCGGCACACGGACGGGCACCAACCATGCCACGCTGTGTTGATAAGTAGTTGTCCTTCGTGATCTTAATCACACCGGCGTTAATGATGTGCATCGGTGGGATAAGGATCAGCTGGACGTCAATCGCGCCAGTGGCCTCTAATGCCACTATGCTGTTGCCAAGGGCGAGCTTTAGGTCAAACACACCATTGGGTTAAAGTGCCCACCAATCTGATGTAATGCTGAAAGCTGAGTAGGCGTACCAGTGAAACTGGGCATGTTATGTTCGATGAAGCCTAACCGTGGACGCCCACCGTAGTATAGACTTTCTCTTTTATCAGGCATTTTAAGCTCCTAGTGTAGATAAACCTAACGAAATATAATACAGGTGTATATCCTATTACGCGGTTACGTTTAAAACAGCCACAGCCAGCGCGTCGGGGTACATTGTCATACCGTCAAACACGATGTCAATGCTTGGTCACAGTAGTGAACTGCCCAGTCGGGTTAACAATACGTGACTCAACAATTTCACTAAAGAACGCGAAGGCGTTCCGGTTACCGCGATAATGGTGTTATTGAAAGAGCCATCGGCTTCTTCAATTTTAGGTAGGAATTGAGTCGTATAAATATTAAACCCGTACAGACTTCCTGGTATTTCACCATCACGCAATATCCGCTGGTTGCCATCACCAAACAAACGATACTCCACAAAGTGTGGGCTGTTCATGATCGCATTGCGAATTGAGGACGGTATGACACAGAACATGTCGCCGTCGTCCCAGCGGAGCTGATCGAATAAGAGAGTGTTAAGTGCACTGAGGACCTCGTGGACGTTGTCACGTGTGACCTGACGTGGCGCACCAAGCGCTCCAAGGTCAATATTACAGTCAACGCCAGCGACGCTACCCTTGTTGTGCTTGTGTGCCTGAATAGCCATCTTACCCAAAACAAACTGATGCCAGTCAGCCACGAGCACTTTAAACATGTTGGTTGTAAAATCATCAACCCAAGTAGATGCACGTGCCATGATGATCTTGAGGTCCTGATTTGTGAACCCAACAGACTTATACATCTGCTGACAAATCTGCATGCTGATTGCCTGTGGCAATAGCTGCTCTGGGACCAAGTCTTGCCCTTGTAATAGTCGTCCAACTATTGACTCGCGGCTCAATCATGAACTGAATCACTTGGTCAATAGATGTGATGCCCTGTGTAAGAGTACCGCTGGTTATGTCTTGGAGAAAACATTTTTCCCAATTCTCACGCAGTATGATCTTAGAGTAGTTAATACGGGCGAGAGGGTGAACTCTAGCCCTGCTAAACCACTGGCTGTTTTAAGTGTCATTATATCATCTCCATGTTGCTCAGGTCCAAGGACTTACCAGACCTTACCATTCTTTCTGGCTAAATCAAAGTCTTTTCTAAACGAGTTAAACTCATCTTTAGTAATTCTACCAGTTCTATACTTTTCATCCATGTCTATATAGTCGCTTTCCCAGTCTCTGCTAGGCTCAGGACCAGCGACGTTTGTTCAACTGAGGTCATGGTTTGAGTTGGTTCCGCTAGCGACGCCACCTCAACAGAGCTGCCTTGCCCCAATCAACAAACCCGCCGACCAATGAGTCCAAAAACGCTATGGACGCATCGTCACCCTTACGCATCGCCATCGTCACAATCTCATGGTATGGCATGCCTGTGGCTTCGTCTCGGTTGCGGAGTATAGGTCATCCCATGCGTCTGGGTGTTTGCCTTTTATGTCCATGAAGTCTGGGTATTTATTTTGTAGATACCCTCAACCCTACGAACATTACTCGCCGCCTCTAACTCTTGGTGCTGCTTCGACCACTGATCTAAGTCTTTCTTAGTAGCGATACCACCACCGTCCTTACCAACCAGTTTGTCGATAGCTGCATTATTAAAGGCTTAAAACTTTATCCCGTACTTCTTCTGCTTCCTCAGGTAACATGCTCATCAGCTCTGGCATTTCAACAGATGAAAGCGCGTTGCTTATGTCCTCCAGTATGCCACCAGGGTTGTCTGTTTGCCTTGTACGCGGCAATTATCTCAGCCGCCTGCCTATTAGCATCTTCTATTATCCGCGCCCGTTCCTGCTCCGCAGTCACTGTTGGAGCTGGTTTGACCATGTCCGCCAACCACGTTGGTGAGGTAGCCTTGAGCAGCTGGCTTGGCTGGCGTGTTCTGTGGCGCCACAGGTGGTTGTTGTTGTTGTTGTTGTTGTTGTTGTTGTTGTTGTTGTTGTTGTTGTTGTTGTTGTTGTTGTTGTTGTTGTTGTTGTTTGTGGTTGTGGTTGTTGTTGTTGTGGTTGTGGTTGTGGTTGTGGTTGTGGTGGCGCCTCAGCTGTAACCTGCTGTGGCGGCTTCTTCGGCTGCGATCTCGGCAGCCAACTGTTCCCTGTAATTCTTCTGTTGAATAGAATAGCCGACTCATTACTTAACCTCGTTAAAGAGTTCTAACAAATGATCTATTGCTTCAGTGCCCCTGCGCATTGTAGTGCCGCTGGTCTCGGCGTCACTAAAACAAGGCTCCTTTCAGCGCGGATAGTTCGTCATTGTACCCTGCGCGAAGTTTACCTAGTGCTTCCACCATCTGTGTCGAAAAGGCTCTAGCGTGTTGACATTGCGTATGTTGACACGTATAGAGTCCTTTAACGATTTGCTTATAGCTGTCGTCATGGCTACTTGCTTAGCATGTTCTTCCCAGGCGTGCCTGGAATTGGTACGTGTACCAGGTGACGGCTTAATGCTTGGTTGGCGCCCTTTAATCGGTTTGTACTGCGATGGCAACTGTTCAAACTTCTTTTAATGTCCATGTCTAATCCTTTCTAGTTACTACCACCTAGCCTCTCCACCTCAGCTTTTAACTGCCCATTGATGGAGGATAGCTTAGTTACCTCAAATTCTAACCGCAAACACGTAAGATTTAAGTTGTTGTTATCTGCTGACAGCTCTTTAACCTGCAGCTCAGCTTCTCGGAGCCTAGCGTAGCAGTTATCCCTATCACTTACACTAAGGTCACGGTAATACTTTTTTGTGTATGGTACCCTTAGCTAAAGCTATGATGATGGACAGCGTGATTGTAACCCAGCGCAATTATCACCAGGCATGTGCTCCATTCTTAGCTCCTAGTTTGCGTATGATCCTATTCGCCACCGATTGAATTGCTAGTGCTGCTACCATAAAGTCAATAGGGTAGAGTGGTAAGACCAGTAAACCAAGGACTGTGACAGTAACCCACCATGTCAGCGCCATCGTCTCTGCTGATCAAAGATACCAAACCGCCAGTTACTTGGTGGCAAACACTTGGTGGAAAGAAAAAAGCCTCAAATAACGCTCAACCATCATCACAACAGTACAGTATATGTCGCCCCTGTACTATCTGCCGAACATAAAAATTACCACCATAGAAAGTGCTGTTAAAATAGCTGCAAACGTCATTGTACCGGTACTCCTTATTCAGAGATATACCCTGGCACTAAGTATTTTGTGCCACAGAGCGTGATTTCAAACATAACGTCTGGTCTGCCGAGGATGAGATCACGACCACCAGCCATAACGGTTGGTAGCACACCCGCGGTTTCGACACCCGTGAGGACGTTACTAGACTGGGATAGGACATCCGCCTGTGTTGCTACCTTATCACCCGCCTTTAGGTCATCGCCGCATAAGTTCTTTAACTTGGGTTGATATGCTGTGTCCGCTTCCTTCTTAGCAGCGCTAAATTTGTTATCAACCTCACTAACAGTGTACACCTGTGAGTCTTCACCAAGGGCAGCGCCTGCGGCTGTTTTGAGCGGTTTTGTATTTTATCCACCAAGTTAAGGACGGCGTTTTTGATCGCGAGTCAACCTCTGCTACAACCTCAGCCGACGACATAACTGACGTACCCGCAGGTGGTTATTACCTTCCTTATTTTTAAGCGCGTCTTGCTTGTTTACAACCGCGCTGTCTAAATCCTTACACGTGGCTATAGCTTGCGCCACTCATCACATCCGCCCGTCACACGAAACTCCTAGCTTTACCTCTACGAGGTGGAGCCATGTATTGAACCGCCCTTAATTGTTGAGTCAACAATTGTAGAGCCAGATATGGTCCCACCATTGATATTGTTGTCACAGCAGCTGTTTGTCATTGTCGTTTCTCCTAGTTACCAAACACTAATTTTTGGGATTTGATTTAACTCGTCAGGTGAGACCCTAGTTGCTTGGACGATCACAGACGACAGCGCCGAAGAATTGTTAGAACCAACTGATATGATCCAGGTACCGTTAACACCCAATATTAGACCTGCCTGTTAACGCCCAAAACCCACAGTCTTGAACACGTCCCTAGCAAGTGATGACGGCGGCACCAATGCTTCGTCGTCACCACAGCTACAACGCTGGGGCTATTAATATCGTGCTTCTCATTAACAACCATGTTAATAGTGACCGTATCTTGGAGATTAGGAAGCGCCATACCAGACGTTGACTTCTGCTCAACATGGCTAAGGTACCATGCTTTCAATAATACCCCACTGCCACCGATGGGCACTGTGAAAATATCAGTCATAAGGTTGACTGATGAGGTGAAATAAAAAACAGACGACCCTACTGTCTTAGGAAATGCCCGCATCTAGCCCCAACGTGTATTTAGGCATCACAACGTCAGAAGCAACTCGCATGGCTTCAACATAGAATGACCTAATTCGATCAGCTGGGGCTATCAACCTGTACGCCCCAGGCATGGATGTAACCAAATGGCTGGGCGTCAGATGGGACGACTGCGCCCGCCGTTGATTGAAATATACGCCCCTTATAAATCATCTTGGCGGAAGGCATAACAGTGTTTGTGCAGCCACATGAGTTCGCCCCTACATCATATGGGAGGTCGGCTGGCGCGACCACCACCGCTCAATCATCACCTCTATGGTGTCGAACTTATCTATCATAAACAGCGATAGGTGTACTGCCTCACCCGCGGGGATGAAAATATGTTGGACGACTCACTGTCTGACATTTCATCAAAAGAACAAATGGCACGCCGATCTTAGCAGATTGCTTATAGCGGTTTGTGCCCCGCCAGTAGTAATCATAGACCCTGTCCTAACCTTTGACATCACCGACCCCTTAAACTTACGCACTTGGTCGATGACTGAGTTGACCAACGCGATCTCTTTCACACCTTCATCACCTGGCTTAACCGACACGAATGTGGTGATGTCCTGCCAAAATAAGCGCTGTCGCCCCGTACACGCATCAGAGCCGTCAGCCTGGTACAATGCGTCACGCCCGTTGAGGGAGACCGTAAATTGCCGTCGGCGTTGACTGATGACACAACACCCAGCCAGCCATGACGTCCACACGGTCCCCTTTAACTACTTTAAAGTCTGTAAACACTGTGTACCTCACAACAAATTTATTATAACCACTACCATAATAGTATAAAATATTCCTAAAAGAAATGAGCAACACCAACATTCCTTAGTTTTTCAGGCGTTATGGTACTCAAAACCTTTACAGCCACCAAGGTACTTCTGTGTCACATGGGTTGATCTTGGATAGGAGGCTCTTGACCCGCTCCAGTAGGCTCTTGAGGTTGCCCATTACTTTCTCCTTGTTGCATAGCCGCCATCTGCATGGCTTGGAGCTTGTCTTTGTCTCGCCTCATCATGCTCTTTAGCGGCGGCTGAGTCAAATTCTTTGGGGTCTATACCAGCAGCGATTACAGCCGACCTAACCGCCGACGCCATCACTGCTGTCGGGATGATCAGGGCACCGTCATCATGGCGCAATTGCCCCATTGGTATAAGTACCTGTAGAAGGTCTAGGCTATTTTGTTTGGCTATTTCCTTCTGTAGCAGCCCAGAAGTCCCCGCGCCGTTACCTTGCAGTCCCCTTTAATCGAATCGTCGTCAGTGTACCGCATGTTATAAACAAAGAAGGCTAGAAAGCGGCTCAAATATATCCTTGTCCATGTTTGTTAAAGCTGACTGAACCTGCTTGAGGGCGTGGGCGTAAAGCTGGAGCTACGCCGCGTGCTGTTCTATTCACCCCTGTCCCTACGGGCTGGTAAGAGCGCCGCTGGTAGCCCTGTAATACGGTCACATGTCGATAAAATATGACATCATGCTGATAAACTGCGCGGTGTTATTTGGAACTGTGTAGAAGTTGTAAGCATTGCGCCCCCACCGAACTGGTCTGGGTCAACTGGCGTTAATGTCATTGGCACTGGGGTATTGACGCTGTCGTCGGCAACATACTTACTCACGCGGGAGTAGTCAACTCACCCATTGGTACAGAGCTGAACGACGCATTTACGAGCGCAGCCCTGATTGACGCAGCGAAGCAGCGCTCTATATCACGTATTTTTGGTACCCCAACGCCGGGTAACATGCCAGGTTGTTTCTCAAAGCGGTGACGTACAACGTACCACCAACAGCCTGTGGCTGGCGTTTGACCACAACCCTGATAGTGTAACGTCCGACGACCATAGCCTCGACTTCAACAAACTCGTCTGGCTTTACACCGCCAATGCCGTACCGTTCAAGTATAGCACCAGACATCTTTCCAAAATACCTTAGTATTGTTACACTATTGTTTGGAGGGTCATGTAAACAAGTTTAGTCACTGGTGTGTCGTCTGGATTCTCCCCAGGGCACAGCCAGTGATTTGTAATAAGCAATCATACTCAGCCAGCACCGCGTCAATATTTTTCCCAATGAAACCTGGTACTTGCGACAGTTCGCTAGGTAGTCTTTTGTCCCCTGCTCACGTATAATGTCGTAGCTACCCTTGCCACCTTCCTTTGTATCTGGTGAAAAAAAGTAATCAAACGGGCTGATGTTCCTAACAACGGTACATGCTCTATCTTATCCACTGGCTTGTTGCCAGACCATGATAAGAATAGCACAGCTTCGACGATTGGTACGAGCAAAACTGCGTATAGGCATATAAACAAAGTTAGAAAGGAAGTCGAAGAACTCTGACCTAAACCCGCCCTCGACAAGCTGGTCGGCGATCTTCTTCTGCATGTTGTCAGCCCTGTCTTGGGCTATCTCGTTTTCAACAGCCAGCTTATATCGACGCATGGCTCGTGTCCACTCAAGAACTGCGGCTTCGTCCCCATGTCTTCTGGTGGTGTCGGGAAAAGGTACGTCGCCAGCAGATGGGTCAACCATCATCTCCCGTATTTTTGTAGCCACTTCAAGCAGGGCGTCATCGCTAAGCTGTGGTATCGGTGTTGGGAAACAACAAACGGCGCCTCAACTGTGTTCTGAAACAAGTCACGCAGCCAACCTTTGAGGATGTTCACTTTGTACGCTGTTAGAGACACGTTAATATCAACACCAGACGCCTCCATCAACTCCCGCATGTCGGGGTTACAACTCCGTGATACTGGTTGTAACAGTTTGAAAGTACTTGGTTAACGGTAAACTCACCAATCTTTAACGTGTTACGGTGCATTGCAGCCACGTGAAAGTGGTTAGGACAACCTTAGCCAACGGGTCGTTAGGATTGGCGTCCTTTGGGTCAGCTATATCTTCAAGTGATGGCAGCTTGTTCTTATTCCGCATGGTACCCGCGCTAGGTATGAGTAAAACAAAGATAACACACCAGCCACGACTCGTGGTCAAGCCAACAGTATCTCCGTTTGACTAACAAGCTGCTGAGACTTTTTCAGTCTGGCTGGTGCCGCCTGCCCCACCAAGTGTAATGCTAGGTATTGTGGGGCGTCGTGGTAGTGGCTGGAGTTCGTGGTTTTATCAGGTGAGTCCGAGTATATATTGGAGCCAGCGTCTGGCCTCAGCTTTTATATACATAGTCTTGCGTAAACCCTTTAATTAGGTTCTCCACGCTGGTGATATGATTATCCCGTCTTGCCTGTACCAACAAAGTCGCTACTGCTTCCCTTCTAACTGAGAACGTGTTAGTCCGTGCGGCTACCGCCATCATCCCTGACTTTAAAATAGTCTGCACTGGTGTCTCACCGATTAAGGTGTCCCTGGCATTGGCGGGTCACGAGACGAACAACACCGGACAGTTCCATACACCGCCGCCAGTATTGGCTAACCATGTTATTTATGAACTGAGAAAATGGGACGTTATCGCCAAACAGCTCATCAGTCACCATGGAGTACCATTCACTATCTGGTCAAAATGGCACAGGGTGCAGCCAGATGTATCAACACCCACAATCGTCTGGTATGAAACTAAAGGTTTAAGCGGTTCGTGGGCTAGGTGTATCCTTGGCTTGAAACTTTTTCATACACTAGCTTACCCTCAACTGGGTTTGTCCACCGCATCAACAAGTGCCGCTCGATAGAGCTAAGCTCCTCATCTGTGGGGTTTTCAATAATCCTGTTGGTGTAGTAGTCAGTTGGTAGGTTGGCGAGGTTGTCGGCGTTAGGGTTTATAATATAGATAGGTTTAGCTAGCCCAGCTTTAACCTCGTCAATGTTAGGGCAAAACATGGCTGGAGGTTGTTCTATGAGAACTTAGTTTTCTGCGATCTTATCAGAGCCGTCGGGGTTCTTTCCAACTACTGTCTCAGTAACATCTGGCGCCAGAACCGCCCTGCGATACAACCAGTGGTCGGTGCCAACAAGGTTGAAGTCACAAAGGATACGGGCTCGTCGCACATTGTCCCGTCCTTAGCCGGTGGGAAACGACCAACGCGCTCAATAAGTGCGTCAAGAATTTTTCCTCTGTCTCGGACGCCTCGTGAATCCATGCTGTGGAAAACTCTGTTGATTTAAAGGCTTCTACCATCTGATGACGTCGTTGAAATAAGGTTCAACTCAAGCTCAATCATCGTGCCGTCTGGTAAGGCAAAGATAAAACCCGCTGATCGGCGCCTTACCTTGTAGTTCGCCCATGCTATCAGGTAGCCAGTTTTGTATGGTCTTCACTGTTGAGCCTGTCAGACGTGTATAGGTGGAACGAAGAACCGCGGTGCGGTGCCTACGCCTACCGCGCTTATCCGGCGTCTGGCGCATGGCGCGCATTAGCACATCCATAAGACAGCACACTGACTTACCTGAGCCAGGAGGACCAGATATATACTTAAAAAGCCTGGCTTTGGTGGAGCCGACGCTGTGAGTCTGAAATATCTTTATAGATAAATGATATGTCTTCACGTATCGCGGGTTTTTCACCATTACTAAATTACTACCTAAATTTTACCCCGTAAAAGTACTTTATACCACCATCAGAATCATGCAACTCATCATGTGGTACAGCATGTGAGACATACCACTACTATCCCACATCACCCCATCACCAGGAGGACACGCCCGCCTGTCTTTAGGTATATGCTGCCCTCAGTGTTATGCAAAAATAAGGACACCGCTTTATTATCCGCGTTACTAGCTGGGTAGTCTGGCGTGGTGCCTCCCTCAAGCGCTAAGTAACCACCTTTAAAAAGCTCTGGCATTGTGGCCATGTCTCTAGGATAAAAAGCACAACGGGGCGTCTTCCCCTAACACGTCTCACCCTCCAAGGGAGCCTAAACACCCTCTTTGTCCTGTACTTTTCGCCATATAACACCGATGCCGCTTCTTCCAATATAAGCGCCTCAATCTTTGAAACAAGCGCCCCACTCTGGGCTCAATGCCAGGGCTACCTCAATCCCCTCTTTGGCGGCTGCCTCCTTCGAACCACTCAACCAATTTAAGATTTATGTCCTGTAACTTCAATTTCGGCTCCTTCTATTGTCACGCCTGTGAACATCGGGTTCGTGCCGTCAGTAAGCCCTCGTATTCCATTGGCTATCTGAATATTGACAACTGGGGCCTCTCTCACTCTTGGTTGTATTCAACCAGCTACACTGAGGAGCGTTTTAAATATGTCCAACCGAACAGCCGGGGTGTGGCTGGTGATGACATTAGAACGTGGAGGTCTTTGATGCCAGACTCAACCAGAAGTCGCGCCCGTATTGACAGTACCGTCAACATCGTTGGCTACTTTGCCCCGCAGTTTGTTAACCCTATCTATCTCACTCTTAAACTCATCCGTCTGCATGGTGAGTTAATAGCCTCAACTGACATACCATATGAAGCAGACAACTGTTCTGGTGTGAAGAACCCCATGACTAATCAAGCGCCATAGCTCCGTAAATAGAGGATGGCACTTTTAACTAATTCCTCAAACGTACTCTGAACGATCGCTGGCACCACAAAGTCAAAGGAGGTGGCTGAATTTCCTCAACCACCTCGCCCCAACTTCGTCAGGACACCCTAGCATGAACCAGTTCTCGTCCTCAATGTGTGGCATGTTAAATACCCACTCTCTCAAGCCTCCGTACTTCATTTAAAACATCGTGGCTGTGCCAGACCGTGCGACAACCCCACGTCCTTCCGATCCTTTCGGTATAGCCGATGCTGCACACTTGCGCCACTCACTGAAAATATTTGCTATGCACGCGCGCGCTCACCTAAAGTGCCACCATTGGTGATTGCGGTAAAAGACTAACTGTGTCAGTTAACATGGTAGCAGATCGTGTGTCCACCCATGGCTTCCACATTTGAAAGCACGGCTGACAATTCAGACACTAATCTATTAATCCTGTCATAGCTAACATCAACCTTTACCGCACTGGTGGTGCTTCGCCTTCATCAGGTGTGGTTGGCGATCAACTCACCGACCGCTTCTGCGTCTGGTATTACGTAGTTTTCTTTCCCTTCGCGGCTCGGTCGCGCTCCTCTCTCTATTTTTCCATCTACCACTGTCGTATCCTTCATGTCCTATTTGGGCTACTTAATATGATACCTTAAATCACAACTTCTGTCTATTCCAACATGCTGTGGTTGTTGGCGGTGCTACAGCTCTGTCCACCCGTGGTTGTACAGGGACTGCATGACTATTTCGAGTGTGTCCTGACCAACTCATCACCTTCATAGGCAACATTAACGACAGTAGTGTCGTCCATGCCGCTACGTCGTTAAATTCTACACCAACATCCCAACCCTTAAATGGAACCCGCATGACTAGTCGTACGAACCCCAATGTGGTATCTAACTGACTGACCGACTGCCAATTAGCAACGCACGATTTATGAACACATCACGGTACATCATTAACAGGTACTCGTACAGCTCAAGCATGGATAGGAACCCTTGCTCTTTCGCTCGACCTCGCCAATAGTGTGTCCAAGTCCCACGGGACATTGTTACAGTGAAGCCGCTAAACGAGCGCGGTGACTCAATAACTCTAATTCTCGGATTACCCATTGTTACACCTTCATCTTATTTATTTGTTTATTTATTTTATGGTGAGAGGGTGTCCCCAGCTCATGGCGACGATACAATGACAACCAACTGTTGCACTTTTACGCGTCTTGTCAACTCTTACTTTTATGTGCCGCCGTCTTGTATATGGCATGTGTTTACATCCACCTTAGCCGTACCTTAGAAAGCCACGCCGCAAGGTAGTGCACTTTGTAACCTTCTGCTAACTCCAGTGATGTTGAGCTGACGTTGTCATACTGCTCAACCACCACCTTTAAAAACTCCGGTTTCTTTCTTTATGACGTCCAGCCGTGCCGTCCCTGGATACCACTTAATCATCAGTGCAAGATTAGCGCCTCCTTAGCCGGCCTCCTCAATCTTGGCGCGCGCCTCGTTCCTACTCACCGCGGCTTGGATGGTGTCACGCAGTAGTAGCAGCTTGTCCCTGTCCTCCGCCACCACCATGTCTTGGCGGCTTTATCATCCGCCGGTATGCCCAGCGCCTCACGCTCATTGTTAGTCGTGTTGCCTAACAGCGCGCTGGTACTGCTCAGGCTTAACACTAGCCACCACGTCCATTATCAGTTGATACTCTGCCTGCGTTAGTAGCACTGTCCTATCTGATGGTAGCGGGGTGGTGGTAAAATCAAAGTGGGTTATTTCGTGAGCATGTCTAAGCTCTATTGGGCTGTCGCACTTTGCTAAATACCACTCCCGCCTTTAAACCGGCACCTGAAAAGATGGTATGGTGGCTCGCCGTCGTGCGGGTCAACCAGTAATACACTCTGTTTTGTCCCCGTGTGCGTGGCTATTGGGTCCAAAACCCTTGTTGGTTATTCAGTATCATTTGTTGCCTTTCCTTTGTCGTGAACGTTACGCCGCTTGGGTCAAATTTTTCGCGAAACGTCATTTCCTCAAACCACCCCACCTGGTCATCACCCCCACCCGCCGAGTGGCTTCGGTCGTCTCACCCGTAACACTGCTAGGCTGCCGCGTCAATATGGT
>JAGSMT010000585.1:0-74506 GCA_029286875.1 Lamproptera curius
TGTATTTTCTTAATTGTAATAACATGATTTTGCAAAACCTCTGAAGCCGACGCTAGTAAAAACTATGTTAAAATTCTCAGCGATTTCCCAATCGGTGGCGAGTTACAAAATAGTAAAATGTAAAAAATAAAAGAAATAAACTTAGTAGGTGTTAGTGTATTATGTAAAATTGGTATAGTCCTTTTCACAAATAGAGGTTCTAACGATTATAATGCAGACCTCGTTATTATAACTAGTACTATTGTAAGGGAATAAAAATTTTATGTAATCAAGTATAACAACGTGTACTGAAAGGCTGCAACAGTTCAGCTGCGACTTTGAATTAAGTTTATAGTTTATTCCGAGAGTTATGACAGTAGCAAACGCTAAGCTCAGTCTGGATTGTCTTGGATGTTATTTAAGTCGTATATATACAAGTATCTTAATATTCCTTAAAATTATTAACAATATAATAATTGCTATACTTTGTGCCAACAAAAGACAGTATAAATATTAGTGTCCGACCGAACTTTCGGTTTCGGTTTCGGTTTCGGCCGAGTTTCGGCCAAAATCAGTTTCGGTCGAGTTTCGGTTTCGGCCAATTTGGCTGAAACTTTGCCGAAACCGAAACTGGTTTCAGAAGTGTTTTCAATTTCAAAATAGTAGCGAAATTAAAGTATCATTGCTACAATCGAGCTCTAGATCAGTCGATTTTAGTTCAGACAAACATTCCAAGTTTGACAAAAGAAATTGAGGAGGAACAAATAATGAGATCAAAATATATATTCAAATTCAAATATCTTTATTCAATATTGAAGTTTACACTTACTTATTGATTGTCAAACACACTACCACCGGTTAGGAAAAGGACGCCTCAGACCTGAGAAGAGCCGGCGAAAGAAACTCAGCGGGCTATTTTTTATGTCATCTTTTAAAAATAATAAATAATTTGATCATTCGGCATTACATATTATGCAATTTTGAAACAAGACATGGAGTAAGCATTGCATTACCAGGCTGTGTTATCATTTAAAAATTCATTAATATCGTAATAACCTTTAACACATAAACGTTCCTTGACTACCTTTTTAAATTTATTAATAGTTAAATTCTGAACGTTTACTGGGATTTTGTTGTAAAAACGTATACATTGTCCCATAAAAAACTTACTTATTCTTCGCAGTCTAGTTGCTGGAAGAATTAAATTATGTTATACTCCTTGGTAACCAAAAAATAAATACAAACAATACTGGAAAGTGTAGCTCAGATATTTATTGTGTTAATAAAAAAATCTTCTAGTCTCTTTACTTTTTTTCTGAATGTAGTAATTTGTTTGCTTTGAGTGCGAAATGTTCTCGAAAAAGAGAAACCCAAGTGCGACCTTATCATTAAAAACCACTGATATAAAAAGTTAACAACGCAAGATATTTATTGCGGCTCAAAGGCAACATGAGAAGAGACTGCTCTGTCATTATCAATTGTCGTAAAGTGGGCTTCTAATTTCTGAGTAGGAGAACGTGCACGGAAGACGAACATGGTTGCAGACGTCCATCGAAGCCAGTAATCAATCAAGAAACAATAAGAATATGCTGCCATATTCGAAACAACTGTTTTTAGCGATTAAAGAATTACCATCTGATACCTAATCCAAGAAACGAGTATTTCTAATAGAGGTACTCAACGCATATTGACACAAATTTTGAATACGAGAAAAGTCTCCGCAAGATGGGTGCCGAGAATAAGAAACAAAATCGACATTGAAGATATCGTTGGACAAGTTTTAAGAAGATTCTAAAAACTTTAATTTAGTTTTGTGGCAGTGGACGAAACACGGGTTTATCGTATTACGTATGTAACTCTAAAATCGATCAGCACGTTAACGATTTGTGTGCTCAGGGAAAATCTCTTGGCTTGCAACTAGAGAATGATTAATGGGTACAATTCATTTCAGTCCCAGTGAAAACGGGAAATCCGAAACTTGGAGCACTAATTAACACTCTGACAGATCTGCACCAAAATACTGCATATTCAGCAGCTATCTAATTTATGAATGAAATAAAGTATTTAATTTACTAGAGGTTCGTTTACATAAAAATAATATAATGGTTTGTTTATTTAAAATTAAAGTTTTAAAAATTTATAACACCTTACGTACACTAATAATTTTGATACATTAATAACACCGAGAAATAGTGTAATAAAATGATAAACACAGACAGTCACAGTGGAGCATTTACGTACTCTTCGCTTTAGTGGACCCCTGCCTTAGCAGGCGAAACAAAACTCACAACTTATCTCACTAGTAACCATAGTAGTATAAGAAGAGATCCTTTTGAGCCACAGTTGTCATTTTTCGCTGCGCTGCGCTGAGCTGCGCGGAACTGCTTCGCACGCCCCCGTTGCGTTAAATGCCTCGGGGACCACGGTACCGCATCCTGTCCCAGACCCAAGGACAAAGAAGTCCTCGCCACATTCGAACCTCCTGCGTGCGTTAACTGCCGCAATCCCGGCCACACGACCAACTATCTCGGCTGTCCTAAGGTGCCAAATCGCAGAGTTCCTGCGATCCCAAGGGAAGCCTCTTCCAGGCGACCACCCAATCCTTCCAACAGCACCGCATTCCCACCCCTCCGTCCTTCCAACGCTTGGCAGTTCCGCCCCGCGTGGCAACAGCCAGCGCCGGAGCGGACTCCGAGCGCACAGCGGCCCGCCGCCGCCTAAAGAGCCAGCATGCCAGCTCATAGCAATGGCAGCACTGGCAACAATGTAGCATCATTTTTAAAGTCGCTAGATCTTTTTAATTCAGACGAGCCAAATCAAGCAGCAGATGATTTCTGCCGTGCCGCCGGCGTCGCAATGGCTAGGTTTTCCTTCTTGTGAAATACAAGAATTTAATTACTGCCCTTAAGGCTTAGGGTAGCGACACCCCTAGTAGTAGCTCAGACACACCCTACACTTAGAGTGTAGGACATACACACGCTCATGACATCGGCCCCACCGGTGAGGTCGAATTTACACACCTTGCTATATGACACTGTAGCTTAACAACCTATATTAGATGTTGCTGGAGTTTCTTGCGCCACTTCTTCTCCCAGCGCCAACGCTTTTAAGAAGTGGTAGTAAGTTTAGCTGAGCTGAGGCGTCGGCCCACCTGGAGCAGCCCTCGATTCAGCATGCTAACGGCACCAGAAAAGTGACGGCCTAAGCCTAGGCTCCCTCTGGAGGGCCCTTGCGTGTAAGTCACTTATGGGGAGACGCGCCTGTGGCAACGGGCCCCCAAACCCGGTTATGTTCTAATAGGTTTATTCCCCAGAGCACGAGATCCGTCAAAAAAAAAAAAGCCACAGTTGTTTAACAAAAATTTTTTGCAATATAGTGGTTAAAACGCCTTTAGCGATGTGATATGAAATATGAATAGATATTTAAGTACAAAATTAAAATATACATTATAAAATATAATTATAAATAAACAATGTGTATTTTGCTAATGGTAATAACATAATTTTGCAAAACCACTGAAGCCAACGCTAGTAAACACTGTGTTAAAAACCTCTGCGACTTCCCAATCGGTGGCGACTTACAAAATAGTAAAATGTAAAAATAAAAAGAAAGAAACTAAGTAGGTGTTAGTGTATTATGTAAAATTGGTATAATCTTTGCACAGATACAGGTTCTAATGGTTATAATACAGATCTCATTTTTATATCTAATACTGTTAGCGGATAAAAATTTAATGTAATCAAGTATAACAACGTAAGTACTGAAAGGCCATAACAGTTCAGCTGCGGACTTTTGAACTAAGTTGATTGTTTATTCCGAGAGTTATGACAGAAACTCACAAACTCTAAGCTCAGTCTGGATTGTGTTAGATGTTTTTTAAGTTGTTTGTATACAAGTATCTGAATATTCCTTAAAATTATTAACAATATAATAATTGCATAATTGTACAACAACAGACAGTATAAATACTTGGGGCAAGTGTCCGACCGAACTTTCGGTTTTGCTCGGTTTTCGGTTGAGTTTTCCACAAAACTGGCGTTTGGTCAGTAGAAGTTTTCGGGTTTCGGCCAGTTCTGGCTGAAACTTTGCCGAAACTGAAAACTGTTTGTAAAGTGTCATCAAAATAAAGGAAATTAAAGTATCATTGCTACAATCGAGCTCAGATCAGTCGATTTTTAGCTCCAGACAAACATTCCAAGTTTGATAAAAAAGAAATTGAGGAGGGAACAAATAATGAGATCAAAATATATATTCAATTCAAATATCTTTATTCAATACTGAAGTTTACACTTCACGTGCTGATTGTCAAACACACTAGCCACCGAATAGAAAGGACGCCCAGACCTGGAGAAGAATCAAGGAAAGAAATTAAAGGGTTATTTTTTTATATGTCATCTTTAAAAATAATAAATAATTTGATCATTCTGGCATTATATATTATAATTGAAACAAGACATGGGAGCGAGCATTCAATAATAGGGTTGTATAATTATTTAAAATTATTATCGTAATAACCTTTAACATATAAACGTTCCTTACAATTTTTTAAATTCTATTAATAGTTAAATTTGAACGTTTACTGGGATTTTACAAAAAAAACGTATACATTGTCCCATAAACTTACTTATTCTTTCGCAGTCTAGGCTACAAAGAATTAAATTATGTTATACCCTTGGTAACCAAAATAAATACAAAACAATATTGAAAGTAGCTCAGAGCATTTAATAGTTAATAAAAAATCTTTTAGTCTCTTTACTTTTTCTGAATGTAGGTCATTTGTTCATATTTCTTTGAGTGGCGTGAAATGTTCTCGAAAAAGAGAAACCCAAGCAAGGACCTTAATATTAAAAAAACCACCGATATAAAAAAAAAAAGTTAATAACGCAAGATATTTATTGCGTACTAAAGGCAACATGAGAAGAGACTGCTCTGTCATTATCAATTGTCGTAAAAGTGCTTCTTAATTTCGGAGTAGGAGAATGCAGTACTGGAAGACGAACATGGTTGCAGACGTCCATCGAAGCCAGTAATCAACAAGAAACAACAAAAATACGGCCATATCTGAAACAACTGTTTTAGCGATTAAAGAATTACCATCTGATACCAATCCAAGAAACGAGCATTCTCATATAGAGGCACCAACGCATATTGACAATAAATTTTGAATACGTAGTGTCCCAAGATGTAAAAGCCGAGAAGAAACAAAACCGACTTTTGAAGATATCGTTGGACAAGCTTCAAGAAGATTCTGAAAACTTTAATTCTAGTTTTCAGGCAGTGGGACGAAAACACGGGGTTTATATCCCGAAGGAACTTCATGCCGTAAAGGTGATAAGTGGCTCGGCCAGGGTATGTATTCTCATTATTATGGGACTCAGAAGTAGATATTGTTGTTTGATCACCTGGAGCATGGAACCATCATTACAGGTTGCGCAGCACTGATAAGCAGAAACGTCAGTCAATGATAAAAAAGAGGCAAACTTTGAATCCATGAGCTGTTTCATCTGACAACGCCCACACATAGGTTGGAGAATAAAGGATGGCCACCGTTCACATGTGCTAGAAGTGGCCAATTGGTTGAGCATCCTCTCACCAGATCTGTGCCTACCTATTTTTCTCATATCCTCTCTCCAAATTGGATAATAAATACTTAAGAGGAAAACATGTTAAAACTATATATATAAGAAGTGCAACGATGCTGGTGATCTTTTGCAAGACCCGTCAATCCTTTTCTTTAAAGGAATTGAACCATTGGAAACTTGGAACGCTGACTTGGTGGTAGGTGATCAAAATTATGTGTAGAAAATAAATAATAAGTTATCATAGTCATTATTATTATATTGTATCTTATTTTACTTTTTGATCCCACTCGAACTGTTAAATACAAACCAAAGTTTTAATTAGTAATATTTCAAAATAGCATTACTTAGTTCTAATGCAACAGTCACAATTATTAATTTATTATTATAACCTATATTGCTATAAGAAATTTATTTGAAAATAAATCAATATATTTTAATATTTTGTTATATAAAATATTATTAAATTGAAATAAATGATTACACGTTAATATACTGGGTCTCCATTCCATGTGACTAAAATAGCAAAATAATAGGTATAAAAGTCTATATATTTTAATATTTAAGAATTTTTATACTTGATCGCTGGAGTTTCTGTTTCGGCTTGGTTTCGGATGAAACTGGCCACGGCCGAATCGGTTGGTTTCGCTTCGGTTTCGGCTGAAAAACAGTTTCGTCGGACTTAATAAATACATAATATTAATGACAAATATATTTAAAATGGTTGACTTCGATAGTTACATAGCGTTACTTATTTAAGTAACGTTGTTGTGTCTATCTTATATAATGACGATTTATTTTCATTATCCTAATAGGTTTATTTTCAATTGTGTGATGTAAATTATATTATTATTTATTTACGTACAAAATATTTTTATTATATAACATAGTTTTAAGGTTCCACAGAAGTTTACATGAAACACCTTTATACTTCACAATGTTTTAGTGACAAAACAACTTCATTGTTCATAAAGAAAGTTTGTTTAGAAATCGTCTTTGATCTTCTTTCAGGTGTCGATCAAAATACGTTGAATTAATATTAGGAACTATTAATCAAGTTCATATAGTTACAATAAGACTTATTAAAGGAATAAGTAAGATAATAATTCAGGTACTGTTAAAAGCCAATCAAATAATTTTTACGAGCGCCTAAAAAGAAAGAAATTTTAGTACACCGCATTAAAACTCTAGGAGCACAACAGACTAAATCGTAAAGTTCAGTGTTAGTTTGTTTCGTTTCTTTTGTCGGAATAGCTTAAAAACATCGTATTTTAATTCTGAGAAATTATTATTAAATACCCCATAGCATCGAGATATGTAACTGTAAAGTATTGCACCAAAGCACTTTGTTCAATGGAGATTTCTCCTTTGATGCAGTAAAGACATCAATCGGAATCGCAAAAACAGAACTATAGACTAAAGCATCATTATCGAAATTGCAGTAGAAACATGCTCCTAGTTCTAACTTAACTTAGTCTTTATAGACGGTGGACAATAAGGATCAAAGCAAATAAATATATCAATATTTTAGAAGCTATGGTTTGCTGTTGTTAATCTTAGCAGTCCTAGCTTAGCAGTTATATAATATAATATGCATTTAAAGTGTACAATTTTATTTTGAGAAAACTATGTTATATACTTCTTTAATTAATGTGAAGAATGTGGTTAACTTGATCGTGTCTCATGACGCCTCTATGCAAAATGTAAGTGTTTTGTCTGTTTACCTATTTATTAGTTTTAAGTGTCGCCACGGCGCCTTAAAACCTTAAAAAGGTAGAAAAGAACAGCAACAAAAAAATATGTCTTTCGATGATCATCTACAATAGTCGCATGAATTTATGTTATTCAAATACCAGTGCAGGTATTTTTGTATAAACAATAACCCCACAATTTAAAAGCAGTATTAAATAAGGTTGTAGAAATCATGAACAGTCGAACAAAGTATGTCTTATTTTACCCGTCTCTTTTAATTAATCTTTTCGTATCTTTTTATTTGTAAATCATAAAATTTCAGATAGTATCACGTTTTATGTGCACAAAACGGCCAATAATTAATAAAACGTATCATCAATTTATTTTTTGACAAATAACACCTTAAGATTATAAACCATATTACCTAAGATATATATATTACCTTAAGACATTAAAAGAAAACACGGGTTCATTTCTGCAGAGGGCACGTTGACACTGGCTTATATTAGCAAAAAGAAGTATACGTTTGAAGTCAGTCATTTCATCAAAACTTTACTATGGTTATGCACTAGTAAATTACAATTATTTATATTTATTGTTAGTATACATTTATACATTAGCTATAAATAGCGTTGAGCTTTTCAACATCTTACATTCTCTCACTCACTCCGCCACATTTGTGAGATGTGGGCTGTCGTTTGCTTCTCGTGAGCGTAACATGACGTCATCATAAATGATGTTTTTATCGTCACTATAATGATCTGGGTAGCGTAACAGTAACTAGATTTGAGAATGAAAACACGCAGTAATGCAGTGTAAATTACCCCATCCACGCAGTCAATTAATCCATACAGACCAAAATAATTTGTAATTAATGAAATTTTATTTTTGCACAGTTAGCAGTCAGCCACCTGATGGAAAAGTGTAGTGAATCACGCCCATTATTAATGAAACAATTAGAAGCATCATTAATGTGCGCTACCCACTCTGAGACAAATGATGCTGCCGTTCACACAACGCTACTCACACAGGTAGTCTGACTTTGCATTAGAGCAGCTGGCGAGGCAGAGGTGTCACCAGACACACCTGCATTTCAGGGCGGCACCCTTAAACAAACCCCAGCAAACTAATTAATTTGACAGTTAACTGGATTATCGTATGTCCCGGCATGCATATGTACTCAAAAGACCAAGATCCTAAGAAGTGTTTTCAAATTAACCCATTTGTAGCCTTAATTCAAAAGGTTTTCTTATGTTTTGGTCACCTAGTCGACGGAATATGCTGACTTATTACTGACTAACTATTGATAATGTTTCGAAATATCGCAAGTCTGGAAGCATAACCTCCATCACGACACACTTTTGAAGTCGGTCAAACACAATTTTATAAAATAAGTTGAATTTCACGACATGAAATTCTTTAGTGGCAATGGTTACATGGTTTACGCTATTAGCACAAGGGCTGCCAAAAACGAAAGAAGTTGTAAACGGTGGTTACTAAGATTAAAAGTTGGTTCAAATGCTATTTCAAATTGTATTCATTATCATATCATTTTTATTATACCTTTTTCTTCTTATGCAAACATAAATCAAAGTAGTATTTTTTTTTACTTTATTTAACAGGATCGAACTAATTATTAGAAATAAAAATATCGCCACTTGTTCCAAATTTCCCATTGCGTACGTACCATAGAATACAGAATCATGAGGAGGTGAATCACAGCGCTGCACACATATAAAGATACCAGGTATGTAGACGGAATCTATAATGAAGAGACGTCGAATAAACGGTACGACGTAGTCAAATCAATAGCTGTGACTTTGTACAGAGACTATTTGGAAAAGTAAAATAGATGACGATTGGGATCAGACAGAATATATAGGATTGTAAAGGTCACTTTGTTTGTTCCTAGTTAGTTATGTATGTTAGATACACTTACAGTGAATAAAGTATAAATAAAGAAAACTCAATTCAAAACATGTTGTTAATAAGAGTTGCAGACCACAAAAAAAAAAAAGACTTTTTGACTTTAGTATATTTTTTAAAAGAAAATATAACTTTCCAGTTAAACCATAGTATAAGGTAGTTTATTATTAAATGATATAAAAATTTTTACCTATAACTCTTCTCTATTTACAGGGATTTATTGCAAATTTAATTCATTCATCAGTATGATATACAATAAAGTAATATTATTTAATCCTCACGCTAAAAGTATTTAAAATATACATGTGAATAAAATTAACAACAATTAGTATATATAATATATTTTCGAAACGAACTAGGAGCTAAGTGTAGTCTCGGCTCTAAATGATACTCAATGAATGATGTAGGAGTCATAGCGGCAACATCCATATTTGTCGTGCGTTTGTGTACCAGGAGAGCATAGGGATCGAGTTCAAAGTTAAGGTTTAAGCGCTATTTAGATCGGGATCGATTTCATTATCAATTTAAAATTATCTGATGATCTGATCTAATTAGTTGTTTTAGAAGTTATTTCTTATCATCACGTCTTAGAGGGCTATGCTGAATTGTCACATAAATTTGTAATTTTGGTAGGCACGAGGAAGATACCACTGTACTTTTAATCGATGGCCGTATTCAGTCCTTTTATCTACGAGGACAAATAATAACAGAAAGTATCGTCATAACTATCTCTGGCATAACCCTTCCTCAGGGATTTCATCACCGGTCATCCATTCGGACCTTTTTTCCTTCGCCTCGGATCCGGTGTACGCCACCCAGAACTATAATTTCACTAGAATAAAATTCTACCTGCCGGAAAAATTACTTTTTTGCCTGAATTTTGAAAAGGTCATAACAAACAAGCATCTATCCTCATAGAAAATGATTATTTGGAAAGTTTAATATTTATACTCCACGCGAGGCAGGCCCAGCTTGAAGTTTACAACAACTGAAGCTGGCAGGAAACTAATTGATACAAACGGTTAAACGTCGCTCTACACTACAATAAGATTATTGGAACTTTTTCAGAATACAAATCAGTCAGACTACCATTCGACCACTGAGGACTATAGGAACTGGCCTGTCCTTAGTCTCGTCCCTAGGCAACAAGAACTCAAGAACTGTAAATGCCAGAGATTATACAGAAGATCACAGGACATACGTCTTACGAAAACAAATGATACGAAGAGCATCTTCTACAAGCAAATATTGAACAGGAATTATCACAAAATATGTCATGGGTGATGTGACCAATAACTTCATTCGACCTGATGAAAATAGACAGAGAAGCCTATAACAAATATTTTCAGTTCGTTCATAGTGTGTGTAGGATTTCGAGAACATGATTTTAATTTTAATTGAAGATGACAAAACTTAAAACAACATATAGTTTAAAATGCATAGGAATTTGGAGTTAAAACTTATATTTTATAATATTTTACTGAAATTTACCTGATTTTTTTCATCAACCAAGAAAATTTAAACGAGTTGAGTTTCTTGGTTTTCAAAGCTCCTTTCTAAAATTACGCATGTGCCTCAAAGTGGTGTAGTCTCAGTTTTAGCATGCCGTTTTAATAATAATGCTTTCATGTTAATAAGCCGAGTTAAAATCGTTGCCCTTTATTTGAATAAAACGTTTATATCCTACCAGTTGACCCACTTGCACGGGGTATAAATGGAGATATCTGTGATCTTAAATTAATTGCATTTTATTGCAAAATGCTGAATTGCTTAAAATTATTTTTAAATAGCCAGTTTTTCCTTTAAAATGCTAAGGATAAATATTGCTATCGTAATATCCCCATGATAGACATATACCATTGCCAAGTTTTTGTTGACCTTTTTGTAAGTAAAAAAAAACACACATGTGATAAAATTGGGTATTTAATCCTGCATTTCTGCATTTGACATCTATTTGCTAAAAACGTTAGAGCCGCTTTTGGGTATTTCAAAAGATGTATACATATACAACGGTTAATATATGAGTAGACAGTAGCAACTACGCCTGACACCAATAAATAGCAAAATTAAGGTAAACAATGTAAGCCACTGGGAAATAAAGTCTAGCTTTCTAACGTTTTAAATAAAGGTAAATTATTATATTAACATGGTTAAGTCAGTTCAAAATGAACTCTCTTATTAAAATATTATTTTAAATATAAAAAATCGTAATAAAACTTACAATTATGTAAAGTGATGACATATTTAGAAATATACTTTTCTTTACTATATATTAATATTTATATTCTTCTAATTTCTATTGTTTCAAAATTATCAATCTGTCGAGGTTAGATATTTTGTTGCTATTTTAGCTGTGTTCAGTTATTGTTTTGTTATAATTATATTCCTAATACTAATTAATGCGTACAGAAAGTTTTTCACAAGAAAAATTTTAAATTAACGTCAGTACGTATGGAATGTCGTTTGTTTCCATTTGATGTAAATAATATATTTACATATAAATCTTAACTTGGTGCGAAGAATTCCTTTAATAGAAATAACGCCAGTTGTGTGTAGGCTAAATTGATTTAAAAATATGTAATTATTTATCAGCTATATCCACCAGTATATCGAATATTGTTAAAAGAATTTGGCACATGCTCATAAATAAGGATGCATGTTTTAGTGGATAATTGTAAGCGTGTTGTCTCCATGTGTACAATATAAATAAAAAAAGCACTAATTAAAAATATCTCTTAAATTATTATTTGTTATTAATAATAATTGAATATAATTACTAGACGGATATTACACTGAATTGTTTTACTGTGGGGTCGAGCATTTCTATAATTAATAATTTCAGGTAAACAACTGGCCCTGAAATTGAACATTCCTGTCTTAATTAAAAATTGGTTATGCGATGTGGTGTGTAAGTTTATTGATTTTCCAACCTCAAACGATACCGTGGAGATTTATTGTATTTCAAGCTTAATATTGTTGTCAAAAGAACATATTATGAGGTTTATGCCACATTGCATTAGGCTTTTCAAAGCCTAAGTTTGAATATTATATGTCCTTTTAAGGGAACTTTTTGTTGGACTAGTTTCTAGAGCTGACTTCTCGTCTGATACTTTATCAGTGACCGTGCAGAGACTCCCAGCACTGCAGCTGAAGAAGGTGTGGCGATTATCCTTTCAGTTTGAAGCACATCTGCAAATACTATAGCTAAATGAAGGGACCTCCTTGGCAAGTTTGACGCTTTGAATGGTAAAAATATTATTTCAAAATATTTTACGTCAATTTTTTCAAAACGTTTGTAGCGACAATCGATGTGAGACGATCAACGTAAGTTTACTCATAGAAAGTGACTGTTGCATCAGTTGGTGTAGTTTTGATTTCCATTAAGGGAAAACTATTATCAGAAATAGGGTTTACCGTATGTGCAGGTAGATATTATCATATGTAAGATGTAATGGACCTGCTAAGAGCTGCAAGGACTATACTACATGTGAATATATTCTTACGAACAATTTAGCATCTAGTATGTGTAAATTTTATCTGAGGAATTCTAATTCCAAACTTCGTTTTAAATATCAGGTAAGTGTTATTACAAGGGTTACAGTAACAGGCAGAGTGTTAATAAATACAAAATGTCAAGGAAGATTATTTAAACAAATATTCACCGTAGTATCGAAAATATTTTTCTAAAAGTGTCCATAATAAAAATCAACCTAAATAGGAATAATTGGTAAACAGAATATCGTGATAACCGAATGAAACTTGTATCTCACCTTCGTATGCATCATATTCGACGAGCTGTTGTCAGACGGATAAATTACACAAATAAAGTTATTAGCATAAAAGAAGAAAGGCATTACTGAAGTGCTATTATTATAATAAAAATATACATTGTATGTTTATCAGCCCCACCAGTGTCTACCAGGATAAGATAAAGTTGCAAGAAGAAT
The DNA here is from genome assembly GCA_029286875.1 of Lamproptera curius. Classification (NCBI taxonomy): domain Eukaryota; kingdom Metazoa; phylum Arthropoda; class Insecta; order Lepidoptera; family Papilionidae; genus Lamproptera; species Lamproptera curius. The sequence goes on from JAGSMT010000585.1 coordinate 13,124, forward strand.
TGCAGCACTGGGCCATTGCCCATGGAGGGCTGCGTTTGAACAAGGAGTGAGAGCACTCTCGCCTCCAGTTAGAGTCGACAAGCGATATATAATTATTGTCTTAAATATGAATGACCTTGAAATGATCAGCATAATAGCGATTTTATTGCAGCCTTAAAGAAGCTCTAGTAGAGACGCGAGAGATTTACCTCCGGAAACTTATTTTATCATCTTCAATATATAAACATTCCCACACCAAATAAAGTGTTCCGTCTTTGTAACGTTTTAAAATGATCTTCAGCGGTATTATTCCTTGCATCTCTTTCTGAATTATCATTTTGCTCTTTGTTAGAATTAAAATGGGACCTGAAGTCGTGCTAGCTCAGCTGAACTTTGACGAAAATAATTTATTCGAACGTAACGAAACGGATAGAGGCAAAATAGGTTCTAGGAAAAAATAAAGGTTAAACTGATGGTATCGATAGTCGATCTCGCTCTTATAGATAAGCCAAAAGATCGACTGTCATCACTAAATTTAGCCAGTTAATACATGGGTAGCATGTATGGAATTGGGTTAACAAGAAGCAGTAAAGGCTGCTGTTTTACCATTGCTTATATATCATAATTTCATGCGGAATTGTAATTCTAATGCTTGTTCTGATATTTTTATTATTATTTAGTATCATCATTAAAAATATAATCATTAGTAAAATAAATCAAAATAACATTCCGGGGCTGAACGATAGATAGATTTTCCACACATAGCAACGCAACATGCAAAAACCATTTTAATCTAATAATCGTTTTTGTTATTAGTTGTTTATAAAAATCAATAATTGTTGGTTCGTGTGTGTGGTAAAATGTAACACTAGGACATACAATAAGAAATACAATTACAAATAGCATTAAGTGTTAACACAACATGGCACGCGTTACCCATATATTTAACCATTGCCTAATATTTTAAAACCAAAAATGATCGTTATTTATACTATAAATAATAATAAAATATAAACAGACTGCAAGTAATATTGTGTAGTTCTATATTACGTAGTTTGATTGCGTTTTATTGATTAAAGTGTCGAGATGAGCAGGACGTCCACCTGATGCAGTAAGTGATAGCCACTAATCCTCCAGTCTGTGTAGAAACAAAGCGATGTTGCTGTTAATGTTTAATCAGGGTGCCAACCAAACCAGAAGACTTTTTTAATTATCGTCTGTTTATCTTGAGGTTTAATTTTTTTTCGCTCAATTTGCGATAGACAATGTAGTGCCGTCTACCTTAAAAAAATTTAAATTAGGTTGGCCACCTAAATCGTGGTTGTAATATAAATAAATTGTATAATATTTAATAACAAAAAAATATTAGTTTGATGATAAGAGCTTCAAATAGTGTATAAATTGGTTAGCAACGAATTCCCAGAAGTCAAATTTTTTATATTATTCCATTGATGAATTTAATAGAAACGTGTAACAGGATACATGTTCAGGTGTTAACTTAACGTGCTTTTTACTTGGACTTTACATTCACTTAGTAATTTCATTATATTTTTTCACAGTGTTAAATGAGATAATGTTTCACGTGCAAAAGTCGTAGGATTTATGTGCTATACTTTGAACAGCTGCCCAGTTTCAAATGCCACGTGGCCCGCATCTAAAACACATTAGCTAAAGAATGTTGTTTTCGCGTAGTTCGTTATTTAGCTGCGAAATGTGACAAATGGAACTGCGTTTTAGTAATTTTTAAATATTAAATTGCTCACGTAGATAAAATGCTTATATAATCTGCTATATTGAAATCAAAGACAGTTAAAAATGTGTGTGGTTATAGTTTATAAGTTACCCATCATATAATTTTTTTTGATAATTTTAGAATTCTAGCATAATTAATGGAATATTTTCTATAGTGTAATATTATCGAACTAAAAGAAATTAATCTTACTTTATTTTGTTATGGTCATCAGGAAAACGATATACTCGGAATGGTACGACGAGATTTTTGGGCTAACCGTATTCTCATTTGTATGTTGCATGATGTATATTTTATTTTATTTATATTTCCACAATAAGGTATCTTTTAAATATGACATGAAATTAAAATTAAAATCTTTTTAAATTACTGTTTCATTACAAATTTAGTAAGTAAACAATATGTAAGCCCTTAACATAAAATATCTTCTAAGCCGTCAGGCCAAGACAATAAACTCCAATAGCTAAAAACTCACGCATAATAAAGAAAATATTTAGATGAGAAATCCGTTATTATAGTTTATTTAACATGCCACAGTTTTAAATCATATTTGGGCGGTAAAACCACTTGTCAGTGCCAGAGGATACTCTACGAGATATTTTATGCATTATAGATGAGGATAAAAGGCTCAATTCCACTCCGGGGCCTCTGGAGAATTAAAAGAGATTATTTAGAGATTAGGAAAAAGGACTATTTAGAGGTAACAATCCCTTTCTACGGACCAGAACCATGCTGCAACCTATAGTAATGGGACAGGGACTGTTGTCGTCAAAGCTTGTTATAATATATAATAGGCACATATGATAAGAACTAATACATAGTCATGAGCAAAAATTTGGTCTGTCAGAAAGTTTCAAAAATTCCTATAGTGACAAAAGACGCCATCTAAATGAAACAAATTGTGCGCTATCATGCACTATAATCTACATTTAAATAATCAAACGTTTATTGTAAATTATATTATGTTAATGTAGGAAAATAAAAAATAATTTCGATAAACTGTTTTAATGTCGCCTATAACAGAAGAATGTATATATTCAACATATATTATTAAAACAAAGCTACATATTAATACTATATTTATGTTTATTCTGTACATTAAAGGAAAAATATCTTGAAGACGTGGATTGAATCGTACACCTCAACAAACGCTGTTTTATGTATCTCAGTAAATATAATTTTCTTAATATATCTTGTAGATATACCACACCTATTATAATATTAAAAATTAATTAGGTCATCGTGGCTACATGTGATAGAAAACAGCCAAGCATACTTGATTATGTAAAAGCAAGTTAGCATCCGAATATGCAAGAACATAACATTTCTAAAGAGACCCGATTTTTCCCTTTATAAACAAAACTAAACAGCCCTTCCAAGCATTGGTCTAATTTATTTTCAGATGAAATTAACTGAGCGAATCAATTTTATCAGTAAAAAAGTAGTTTTAAAAGTGGAAAGAATAATAATAATAAAGAAATCAATCGGTTTCGAGCCACTCAAACTAACAAATGAATAAAGTCATTTCCTCTTTATTCATTATATATAAATCTCAAGCCATGGAGCGTTTGTCCGATGAACTCCAAAATACTTCTAACTGATATTGCAAATATACTTTCCTACCATCTGTAAAGTGTTTAATCCAACTTAGTACATAGAATAACTTACATCTTAATTCTTAGTAATCGCACAATGTTTTATAACAATTATTTTATATTATTATTTGATGGAAATGTCTAGTTAGCAAAACTATTAACACAGACAGTTGGCGATATCTATTGATTGGTGTCAGGTGTCAATAGATGGCGCGATTTAATATTATAAACTTTTGTTGATAATAAGAGAATTGGTACTATAAAGTAATTGCTAAAAATTCAGTCAATTTTGGCTCCAGCACCTTATAATGCCACCTTTACTCCATTGCTAAGAAATAAAAATGCAATTTCATAACGCCGTTGTTTTATAGCAGGTCATCAATTTAAAATAAAAGTAATGAATAATATAATAGTATGTCCTAACATGCGCTAACGACATAAAAATGTAAAATTAAAAATGAGTTTTATGAGCAAAATTAATAAATATAGTGATGTTAGATTCTGGGTATAAAGGAATATTTTATGATATATTCAACGGTGGATGATGATTAATAAAAGAGTATACTTATTATTTCATACGATAGTTGTTTCCTTTACGTTTGCGGAATGCAATCAACTTTGTTCTTGTTTTTAACAACCATGCAACCAAACATTATAATTATACTTTTGGTATAGTGCTCCATATCCACAATAAATTATAAATTTTTATTAGTAGAAAAGCAAGAATTAAATAACAGTACAATTTTAAAACGATCTCTTTGTGTGAATTTTTGCAAGATATCAACAGAAGGAAATATTTTGATTAATTGTCTTCAGTCGATTTTCTACCACTGTTATTTCTATTGTATTCAGGTATAACGCGTTATAATATCAGAATTACTTTTTTTTATAAATGAAATTTTATTAGAATTTTTTTAAAAATTTAACAAAACATGGTGGTCTCAAGGACTGATACTATTTCTTTCCGTTTATCTTAAGCCCTTAAATTGTTTATTAAAATGTAAAATAAGTAAACTTAGACACAGCAAATGCGAGCAGGGGTCTGTTTAGTATATATTTAATAAGATATGTTTTTTAAAAACCAACACTATATAAATACCTCATATTATTAAGATTGTTGGTGTATAAATAAACTTCTTTGAATGCATACTTTTTTCAAGCTCTATTGTTTAATAATGAAATTAATGAAATCTTCACTGGTAATAATAAAGTTTGAAGCTAAATATGTTACCTTTCTTTATATAATGTTCAGATTGCATAACTTGACAAAATTTATAAATATTCAGATATACGGAAAGTAACATTTACTATTGTGTTTAATATATGATTTTTTCTTTTGTTGATTATTATTAGTCTATATATATATATTTGAAGGTCCTTTATATATCCATCCCTTCTGTGTGTCAAATATAAATATATATATTTATATATACATATATAGGGTCAGGGTCCGATATTATTTTTTAAAAACACAGAAATCACTCTCCAGAACACACTTTATTTTAATTAATTTTGATTTAAACAATTATTAAATAACTAATTATATCGCAAACACGTGCTTCGCTGGCACACACACCTTGTGACCAGGCGACAGTCGGATGACGAACTCCGCTCCACTGACAAGCGCCGTCTTTATACCTTTAGTAGCAGGATCGATGACGTCAGCCTGCTGCATGTTGTTTACAAAACAGACGGCGGCGCCGTCACGGCCATACTGACGAGCATACGTCCTCGCATGCGTTTTCATCAAAGCTGTCTGGGAGCAAAGAAATGATTTGTTCGATCATCCTGACTTTTCAGGCATAACCACTCGCAATATGGCCAATTTTTAATTAAATAAAAATCATCAAGTCTGGTCCGTTTACCATAAATCTTCAGATCCCAAGGTCCGGGTTTACCATATAATCCTTCAGATCCTGCTGGTCCGGTTTACTATGAACCTTCAGATCTTCGTCCGGTTTACCAAATTCTTTCAGATCCTCTGCTGGGTCCGGGTCAGTTGACTCTTCAGCGGCATTATCTCTTCAGTATTGTACTGGCCTGATTGTCAGGTAAAACTAGATCTCTATAGCGTTTAGACTGCATTATTTCATAGCGCAAGCCAGGCCAGATAGGTTCTGTTACTTTATTCAGACCACAGGTGTATATCCCTTTAGTGTGATGAAGTAGACCAGATATACATCTTCTTAAGCAAGTTGGTTGGACCGTTAAACCACAAATGACCAGCAAATTAATCTCATGATGAACTTCAGTACATTTATACCAGTAAAATGTGTGTCTGCAAAGAACTATCATCAGAACTAGTGCGTGACCTAAGTGTTTACATAAAATTACTATCACTATCGACAGACATTAATGCTACTCAATTCATTATTATTAGCAGGTATAATTACATTACCGCCTGGGAGGATTGCTCATGAACAAGACGTGGCCACACGCCGTCGTCAGTCATCTCACCGTCAATATTCCCAGAAAATCAAAGAACGTAAAGAACCACGAGGAACTTCACGTAAATTTTCAAAAAGTGGTTTGTAGATCCTATTCGAACCATTAATGTGCCTAGCTCATACCTATCATTTTCGAGGACTGCAGAGATTTTGAAGGGTCCTTGTATTTTCTATCTAACTTAGTTTGTGTTGTTTTCGCTTTTAACAAAAGACAGCTACCTACAGACAAAGGCTTCACCCTTTTGATTTTCCACGGTTGAAACGCAGAGCATCTGATTGAGTTGTTTTTTATATTGGTTGGAAGCCATTAGAACGTTGCTTGCTCGAGATTCATTCTAATTGAATCGCTGGAATTTGATGATATCTCGTTATTTCAAGCGAGCTCCCTCAGTATGCAAAACATCAATTTGATGGTGTATAATCCAGTCATCGAATGTAGTCTGTTCAGAGCAAGCGTATATCAACGCACTGTTCCTGCCATGACTCAGTCAGAGCTACATTCGACTATGGTGAAGGTCATCCTCAACGTACGCATCACTGGCTCTACTCCACCAGTTAGCCTATCAGACCCAGCGATAAGGTAGTAATTCGATATTGTTAAGCCTACAAAACCGCCTAAACTACATTTTCTTCATCATAAGAACGTTCGCGATCAGCGATTATTCTTTTCGACACCAAATAATGTATCGAATCTTTAACTGCATTGATAGCATCACTAGCGGAATTGTTGCAAAATGGTGTGTTTAAGCACGACAAATTTTGTAGAAACATCAACAATGACAGAACAGTATTCCTTGCGAGATCGCTTTGCCACTCTTAACTTGCAAAAGTAGAAATCACCCTATCACCGCTTCCAACTCCTTAAGGACAATTTCTGTTCATGAAACCTTCCCCGCCTTTAAAGACCTACCAGAAACCGTTTGATAAGGCTACACCTGTGAACCCAGAATCTAATATGCAAATGTAAATTATCACACTTATTCTGAAATCTGTGAGTAGTCTGGAAGCCACACGTTGACCTGCTTGAGCTTGTAGAAGCGGGACCTGCGCTCTTGGTAGCGCATGGGGCGTTTTCGGACACCACGGGCTGGCGTCGCCTATTATCAGCAACAGCTGACGGCTGGTAATCTTTGCATAGATATAGGTCTCTAATGTATTATAATACAGACTTACTATATTCATTACTGTTAGCGGACAAAAATTTAATGTAACTGCTATAACAACGTAAGTAATGAAAGGCCATAACAGTCTTAGCTGCGGACTCTGAAACTGTTGATTGTTTATTCCGAGAGTTATGACAGAAATCACAAACCCTAAGGCTCTGGGGTCTATATTGTGTTAGATGTTTTTTGTTGTTTGCATACAAGTATCTGAATATTCCTTAAAATTATTAACAATATAATAATTACATAATTGTACAACAACAGACAGTATAAATACTTGGGGCAAGTGTCCGACCGAACTTTCGGTTTTGCTCGGTTTTCGGTTGAGTTTTCCACAAAACTGGCGTTTGGTCAGTAGAAGTTTTCGGGTTTCGGCCAGTTCTGGCTGAAACTTTGCCGAAACTGAAAACTGTTTGTAAAGTGTCATCAAAATAAAGGAAATTAAAGTATCATTGCTACAATCGAGCTCAGATCAGTCGATTTTTAGCTCCAGACAAACATTCCAAGTTTGATAAAAAAGAAATTGAGGAGGGAACAAATAATGAGATCAAAATATATATTCAATTCAAATATCTTTATTCAATACTGAAGTTTACACTTCACGTGCTGATTGTCAAACACACTAGCCACCGAATAGAAAGGACGCCCAGACCTGGAGAAGAATCAAGGAAAGAAATTAAAGGGTTATTTTTTTATATGTCATCTTTAAAAATAATAAATAATTTGATCATTCTGGCATTATATATTATAATTGAAACAAGACATGGGAGCGAGCATTCAATAATAGGGTTGTATAATTATTTAAAATTATTATCGTAATAACCTTTAACATATAAACGTTCCTTACAATTTTTTAAATTCTATTAATAGTTAAATTTGAACGTTTACTGGGATTTTACAAAAAAAACGTATACATTGTCCCATAAACTTACTTATTCTTTCGCAGTCTAGGCTACAAAGAATTAAATTATGTTATACCCTTGGTAACCAAAATAAATACAAAACAATATTGAAAGTAGCTCAGAGCATTTAATAGTTAATAAAAAATCTTTTAGTCTCTTTACTTTTTCTGAATGTAGGTCATTTGTTCATATTTCTTTGAGTGGCGTGAAATGTTCTCGAAAAAGAGAAACCCAAGCAAGGACCTTAATATTAAAAAAACCACCGATATAAAAAAAAAAAGTTAATAACGCAAGATATTTATTGCGTACTAAAGGCAACATGAGAAGAGACTGCTCTGTCATTATCAATTGTCGTAAAAGTGCTTCTTAATTTCGGAGTAGGAGAATGCAGTACTGGAAGACGAACATGGTTGCAGACGTCCATCGAAGCCAGTAATCAACAAGAAACAACAAAAATACGGCCATATCTGAAACAACTGTTTTAGCGATTAAAGAATTACCATCTGATACCAATCCAAGAAACGAGCATTCTCATATAGAGGCACCAACGCATATTGACAATAAATTTTGAATACGTAGTGTCCCAAGATGTAAAAGCCGAGAAGAAACAAAACCGACTTTTGAAGATATCGTTGGACAAGCTTCAAGAAGATTCTGAAAACTTTAATTCTAGTTTTCAGGCAGTGGGACGAAAACACGGGGTTTATATCCCGAAGGAACTTCATGCCGTAAAGGTGATAAGTGGCTCGGCCAGGGTATGTATTCTCATTATTATGGGACTCAGAAGTAGATATTGTTGTTTGATCACCTGGAGCATGGAACCATCATTACAGGTTGCGCAGCACTGATAAGCAGAAACGTCAGTCAATGATAAAAAAGAGGCAAACTTTGAATCCATGAGCTGTTTCATCTGACAACGCCCACACATAGGTTGGAGAATAAAGGATGGCCACCGTTCACATGTGCTAGAAGTGGCCAATTGGTTGAGCATCCTCTCACCAGATCTGTGCCTACCTATTTTTCTCATATCCTCTCTCCAAATTGGATAATAAATACTTAAGAGGAAAACATGTTAAAACTATATATATAAGAAGTGCAACGATGCTGGTGATCTTTTGCAAGACCCGTCAATCCTTTTCTTTAAAGGAATTGAACCATTGGAAACTTGGAACGCTGACTTGGTGGTAGGTGATCAAAATTATGTGTAGAAAATAAATAATAAGTTATCATAGTCATTATTATTATATTGTATCTTATTTTACTTTTTGATCCCACTCGAACTGTTAAATACAAACCAAAGTTTTAATTAGTAATATTTCAAAATAGCATTACTTAGTTCTAATGCAACAGTCACAATTATTAATTTATTATTATAACCTATATTGCTATAAGAAATTTATTTGAAAATAAATCAATATATTTTAATATTTTGTTATATAAAATATTATTAAATTGAAATAAATGATTACACGTTAATATACTGGGTCTCCATTCCATGTGACTAAAATAGCAAAATAATAGGTATAAAAGTCTATATATTTTAATATTTAAGAATTTTTATACTTGATCGCTGGAGTTTCTGTTTCGGCTTGGTTTCGGATGAAACTGGCCACGGCCGAATCGGTTGGTTTCGCTTCGGTTTCGGCTGAAAAACAGTTTCGTCGGACTTAATAAATACATAATATTAATGACAAATATATTTAAAATGGTTGACTTCGATAGTTACATAGCGTTACTTATTTAAGTAACGTTGTTGTGTCTATCTTATATAATGACGATTTATTTTCATTATCCTAATAGGTTTATTTTCAATTGTGTGATGTAAATTATATTATTATTTATTTACGTACAAAATATTTTTATTATATAACATAGTTTTAAGGTTCCACAGAAGTTTACATGAAACACCTTTATACTTCACAATGTTTTAGTGACAAAACAACTTCATTGTTCATAAAGAAAGTTTGTTTAGAAATCGTCTTTGATCTTCTTTCAGGTGTCGATCAAAATACGTTGAATTAATATTAGGAACTATTAATCAAGTTCATATAGTTACAATAAGACTTATTAAAGGAATAAGTAAGATAATAATTCAGGTACTGTTAAAAGCCAATCAAATAATTTTTACGAGCGCCTAAAAAGAAAGAAATTTTAGTACACCGCATTAAAACTCTAGGAGCACAACAGACTAAATCGTAAAGTTCAGTGTTAGTTTGTTTCGTTTCTTTTGTCGGAATAGCTTAAAAACATCGTATTTTAATTCTGAGAAATTATTATTAAATACCCCATAGCATCGAGATATGTAACTGTAAAGTATTGCACCAAAGCACTTTGTTCAATGGAGATTTCTCCTTTGATGCAGTAAAGACATCAATCGGAATCGCAAAAACAGAACTATAGACTAAAGCATCATTATCGAAATTGCAGTAGAAACATGCTCCTAGTTCTAACTTAACTTAGTCTTTATAGACGGTGGACAATAAGGATCAAAGCAAATAAATATATCAATATTTTAGAAGCTATGGTTTGCTGTTGTTAATCTTAGCAGTCCTAGCTTAGCAGTTATATAATATAATATGCATTTAAAGTGTACAATTTTATTTTGAGAAAACTATGTTATATACTTCTTTAATTAATGTGAAGAATGTGGTTAACTTGATCGTGTCTCATGACGCCTCTATGCAAAATGTAAGTGTTTTGTCTGTTTACCTATTTATTAGTTTTAAGTGTCGCCACGGCGCCTTAAAACCTTAAAAAGGTAGAAAAGAACAGCAACAAAAAAATATGTCTTTCGATGATCATCTACAATAGTCGCATGAATTTATGTTATTCAAATACCAGTGCAGGTATTTTTGTATAAACAATAACCCCACAATTTAAAAGCAGTATTAAATAAGGTTGTAGAAATCATGAACAGTCGAACAAAGTATGTCTTATTTTACCCGTCTCTTTTAATTAATCTTTTCGTATCTTTTTATTTGTAAATCATAAAATTTCAGATAGTATCACGTTTTATGTGCACAAAACGGCCAATAATTAATAAAACGTATCATCAATTTATTTTTTGACAAATAACACCTTAAGATTATAAACCATATTACCTAAGATATATATATTACCTTAAGACATTAAAAGAAAACACGGGTTCATTTCTGCAGAGGGCACGTTGACACTGGCTTATATTAGCAAAAAGAAGTATACGTTTGAAGTCAGTCATTTCATCAAAACTTTACTATGGTTATGCACTAGTAAATTACAATTATTTATATTTATTGTTAGTATACATTTATACATTAGCTATAAATAGCGTTGAGCTTTTCAACATCTTACATTCTCTCACTCACTCCGCCACATTTGTGAGATGTGGGCTGTCGTTTGCTTCTCGTGAGCGTAACATGACGTCATCATAAATGATGTTTTTATCGTCACTATAATGATCTGGGTAGCGTAACAGTAACTAGATTTGAGAATGAAAACACGCAGTAATGCAGTGTAAATTACCCCATCCACGCAGTCAATTAATCCATACAGACCAAAATAATTTGTAATTAATGAAATTTTATTTTTGCACAGTTAGCAGTCAGCCACCTGATGGAAAAGTGTAGTGAATCACGCCCATTATTAATGAAACAATTAGAAGCATCATTAATGTGCGCTACCCACTCTGAGACAAATGATGCTGCCGTTCACACAACGCTACTCACACAGGTAGTCTGACTTTGCATTAGAGCAGCTGGCGAGGCAGAGGTGTCACCAGACACACCTGCATTTCAGGGCGGCACCCTTAAACAAACCCCAGCAAACTAATTAATTTGACAGTTAACTGGATTATCGTATGTCCCGGCATGCATATGTACTCAAAAGACCAAGATCCTAAGAAGTGTTTTCAAATTAACCCATTTGTAGCCTTAATTCAAAAGGTTTTCTTATGTTTTGGTCACCTAGTCGACGGAATATGCTGACTTATTACTGACTAACTATTGATAATGTTTCGAAATATCGCAAGTCTGGAAGCATAACCTCCATCACGACACACTTTTGAAGTCGGTCAAACACAATTTTATAAAATAAGTTGAATTTCACGACATGAAATTCTTTAGTGGCAATGGTTACATGGTTTACGCTATTAGCACAAGGGCTGCCAAAAACGAAAGAAGTTGTAAACGGTGGTTACTAAGATTAAAAGTTGGTTCAAATGCTATTTCAAATTGTATTCATTATCATATCATTTTTATTATACCTTTTTCTTCTTATGCAAACATAAATCAAAGTAGTATTTTTTTTTACTTTATTTAACAGGATCGAACTAATTATTAGAAATAAAAATATCGCCACTTGTTCCAAATTTCCCATTGCGTACGTACCATAGAATACAGAATCATGAGGAGGTGAATCACAGCGCTGCACACATATAAAGATACCAGGTATGTAGACGGAATCTATAATGAAGAGACGTCGAATAAACGGTACGACGTAGTCAAATCAATAGCTGTGACTTTGTACAGAGACTATTTGGAAAAGTAAAATAGATGACGATTGGGATCAGACAGAATATATAGGATTGTAAAGGTCACTTTGTTTGTTCCTAGTTAGTTATGTATGTTAGATACACTTACAGTGAATAAAGTATAAATAAAGAAAACTCAATTCAAAACATGTTGTTAATAAGAGTTGCAGACCACAAAAAAAAAAAAGACTTTTTGACTTTAGTATATTTTTTAAAAGAAAATATAACTTTCCAGTTAAACCATAGTATAAGGTAGTTTATTATTAAATGATATAAAAATTTTTACCTATAACTCTTCTCTATTTACAGGGATTTATTGCAAATTTAATTCATTCATCAGTATGATATACAATAAAGTAATATTATTTAATCCTCACGCTAAAAGTATTTAAAATATACATGTGAATAAAATTAACAACAATTAGTATATATAATATATTTTCGAAACGAACTAGGAGCTAAGTGTAGTCTCGGCTCTAAATGATACTCAATGAATGATGTAGGAGTCATAGCGGCAACATCCATATTTGTCGTGCGTTTGTGTACCAGGAGAGCATAGGGATCGAGTTCAAAGTTAAGGTTTAAGCGCTATTTAGATCGGGATCGATTTCATTATCAATTTAAAATTATCTGATGATCTGATCTAATTAGTTGTTTTAGAAGTTATTTCTTATCATCACGTCTTAGAGGGCTATGCTGAATTGTCACATAAATTTGTAATTTTGGTAGGCACGAGGAAGATACCACTGTACTTTTAATCGATGGCCGTATTCAGTCCTTTTATCTACGAGGACAAATAATAACAGAAAGTATCGTCATAACTATCTCTGGCATAACCCTTCCTCAGGGATTTCATCACCGGTCATCCATTCGGACCTTTTTTCCTTCGCCTCGGATCCGGTGTACGCCACCCAGAACTATAATTTCACTAGAATAAAATTCTACCTGCCGGAAAAATTACTTTTTTGCCTGAATTTTGAAAAGGTCATAACAAACAAGCATCTATCCTCATAGAAAATGATTATTTGGAAAGTTTAATATTTATACTCCACGCGAGGCAGGCCCAGCTTGAAGTTTACAACAACTGAAGCTGGCAGGAAACTAATTGATACAAACGGTTAAACGTCGCTCTACACTACAATAAGATTATTGGAACTTTTTCAGAATACAAATCAGTCAGACTACCATTCGACCACTGAGGACTATAGGAACTGGCCTGTCCTTAGTCTCGTCCCTAGGCAACAAGAACTCAAGAACTGTAAATGCCAGAGATTATACAGAAGATCACAGGACATACGTCTTACGAAAACAAATGATACGAAGAGCATCTTCTACAAGCAAATATTGAACAGGAATTATCACAAAATATGTCATGGGTGATGTGACCAATAACTTCATTCGACCTGATGAAAATAGACAGAGAAGCCTATAACAAATATTTTCAGTTCGTTCATAGTGTGTGTAGGATTTCGAGAACATGATTTTAATTTTAATTGAAGATGACAAAACTTAAAACAACATATAGTTTAAAATGCATAGGAATTTGGAGTTAAAACTTATATTTTATAATATTTTACTGAAATTTACCTGATTTTTTTCATCAACCAAGAAAATTTAAACGAGTTGAGTTTCTTGGTTTTCAAAGCTCCTTTCTAAAATTACGCATGTGCCTCAAAGTGGTGTAGTCTCAGTTTTAGCATGCCGTTTTAATAATAATGCTTTCATGTTAATAAGCCGAGTTAAAATCGTTGCCCTTTATTTGAATAAAACGTTTATATCCTACCAGTTGACCCACTTGCACGGGGTATAAATGGAGATATCTGTGATCTTAAATTAATTGCATTTTATTGCAAAATGCTGAATTGCTTAAAATTATTTTTAAATAGCCAGTTTTTCCTTTAAAATGCTAAGGATAAATATTGCTATCGTAATATCCCCATGATAGACATATACCATCGCAGTTTTTGTTGACCTTTTTGTAAGTAAAAAAAAACACACATGTGATAAAATTGGGTATTTAATCCTGCATTTCTGCATTTGACATCTATTTGCTAAAAACGTTAGAGCCGCTTTTGGGTATTTCAAAAGATGTATACATATACAACGGTTAATATATGAGTAGACAGTAGCAACTACGCCTGACACCAATAAATAGCAAAATTAAGGTAAACAATGTAAGCCACTGGGAAATAAAGTCTAGCTTTCTAACGTTTTAAATAAAGGTAAATTATTATATTAACATGGTTAAGTCAGTTCAAAATGAACTCTCTTATTAAAATATTATTTTAAATATAAAAAATCGTAATAAAACTTACAATTATGTAAAGTGATGACATATTTAGAAATATACTTTTCTTTACTATATATTAATATTTATATTCTTCTAATTTCTATTGTTTCAAAATTATCAATCTGTCGAGGTTAGATATTTTGTTGCTATTTTAGCTGTGTTCAGTTATTGTTTTGTTATAATTATATTCCTAATACTAATTAATGCGTACAGAAAGTTTTTCACAAGAAAAATTTTAAATTAACGTCAGTACGTATGGAATGTCGTTTGTTTCCATTTGATGTAAATAATATATTTACATATAAATCTTAACTTGGTGCGAAGAATTCCTTTAATAGAAATAACGCCAGTTGTGTGTAGGCTAAATTGATTTAAAAATATGTAATTATTTATCAGCTATATCCACCAGTATATCGAATATTGTTAAAAGAATTTGGCACATGCTCATAAATAAGGATGCATGTTTTAGTGGATAATTGTAAGCGTGTTGTCTCCATGTGTACAATATAAATAAAAAAAGCACTAATTAAAAATATCTCTTAAATTATTATTTGTTATTAATAATAATTGAATATAATTACTAGACGGATATTACACTGAATTGTTTTACTGTGGGGTCGAGCATTTCTATAATTAATAATTTCAGGTAAACAACTGGCCCTGAAATTGAACATTCCTGTCTTAATTAAAAATTGGTTATGCGATGTGGTGTGTAAGTTTATTGATTTTCCAACCTCAAACGATACCGTGGAGATTTATTGTATTTCAAGCTTAATATTGTTGTCAAAAGAACATATTATGAGGTTTATGCCACATTGCATTAGGCTTTTCAAAGCCTAAGTTTGAATATTATATGTCCTTTTAAGGGAACTTTTTGTTGGACTAGTTTCTAGAGCTGACTTCTCGTCTGATACTTTATCAGTGACCGTGCAGAGACTCCCAGCACTGCAGCTGAAGAAGGTGTGGCGATTATCCTTTCAGTTTGAAGCACATCTGCAAATACTATAGCTAAATGAAGGGACCTCCTTGGCAAGTTTGACGCTTTGAATGGTAAAAATATTATTTCAAAATATTTTACGTCAATTTTTTCAAAACGTTTGTAGCGACAATCGATGTGAGACGATCAACGTAAGTTTACTCATAGAAAGTGACTGTTGCATCAGTTGGTGTAGTTTTGATTTCCATTAAGGGAAAACTATTATCAGAAATAGGGTTTACCGTATGTGCAGGTAGATATTATCATATGTAAGATGTAATGGACCTGCTAAGAGCTGCAAGGACTATACTACATGTGAATATATTCTTACGAACAATTTAGCATCTAGTATGTGTAAATTTTATCTGAGGAATTCTAATTCCAAACTTCGTTTTAAATATCAGGTAAGTGTTATTACAAGGGTTACAGTAACAGGCAGAGTGTTAATAAATACAAAATGTCAAGGAAGATTATTTAAACAAATATTCACCGTAGTATCGAAAATATTTTTCTAAAAGTGTCCATAATAAAAATCAACCTAAATAGGAATAATTGGTAAACAGAATATCGTGATAACCGAATGAAACTTGTATCTCACCTTCGTATGCATCATATTCGACGAGCTGTTGTCAGACGGATAAATTACACAAATAAAGTTATTAGCATAAAAGAAGAAAGGCATTACTGAAGTGCTATTATTATAATAAAAATATACATTGTATGTTTATCAGCCCCACCAGTGTCTACCAGGATAAGATAAAGTTGCAAGAAGAATTGCAGCACTGGGCCATTGCCCATGGAGGGCTGCGTTTGAACAAGGAGTGAGAGCACTCTCGCCTCCAGTTAGAGTCGACAAGCGATATATAATTATTGTCTTAAATATGAATGACCTTGAAATGATCAGCATAATAGCGATTTTATTGCAGCCTTAAAGAAGCTCTAGTAGAGACGCGAGAGATTTACCTCCGGAAACTTATTTTATCATCTTCAATATATAAACATTCCCACACCAAATAAAGTGTTCCGTCTTTGTAACGTTTTAAAATGATCTTCAGCGGTATTATTCCTTGCATCTCTTTCTGAATTATCATTTTGCTCTTTGTTAGAATTAAAATGGGACCTGAAGTCGTGCTAGCTCAGCTGAACTTTGACGAAAATAATTTATTCGAACGTAACGAAACGGATAGAGGCAAAATAGGTTCTAGGAAAAAATAAAGGTTAAACTGATGGTATCGATAGTCGATCTCGCTCTTATAGATAAGCCAAAAGATCGACTGTCATCACTAAATTTAGCCAGTTAATACATGGGTAGCATGTATGGAATTGGGTTAACAAGAAGCAGTAAAGGCTGCTGTTTTACCATTGCTTATATATCATAATTTCATGCGGAATTGTAATTCTAATGCTTGTTCTGATATTTTTATTATTATTTAGTATCATCATTAAAAATATAATCATTAGTAAAATAAATCAAAATAACATTCCGGGGCTGAACGATAGATAGATTTTCCACACATAGCAACGCAACATGCAAAAACCATTTTAATCTAATAATCGTTTTTGTTATTAGTTGTTTATAAAAATCAATAATTGTTGGTTCGTGTGTGTGGTAAAATGTAACACTAGGACATACAATAAGAAATACAATTACAAATAGCATTAAGTGTTAACACAACATGGCACGCGTTACCCATATATTTAACCATTGCCTAATATTTTAAAACCAAAAATGATCGTTATTTATACTATAAATAATAATAAAATATAAACAGACTGCAAGTAATATTGTGTAGTTCTATATTACGTAGTTTGATTGCGTTTTATTGATTAAAGTGTCGAGATGAGCAGGACGTCCACCTGATGCAGTAAGTGATAGCCACTAATCCTCCAGTCTGTGTAGAAACAAAGCGATGTTGCTGTTAATGTTTAATCAGGGTGCCAACCAAACCAGAAGACTTTTTTAATTATCGTCTGTTTATCTTGAGGTTTAATTTTTTTTCGCTCAATTTGCGATAGACAATGTAGTGCCGTCTACCTTAAAAAAATTTAAATTAGGTTGGCCACCTAAATCGTGGTTGTAATATAAATAAATTGTATAATATTTAATAACAAAAAAATATTAGTTTGATGATAAGAGCTTCAAATAGTGTATAAATTGGTTAGCAACGAATTCCCAGAAGTCAAATTTTTTATATTATTCCATTGATGAATTTAATAGAAACGTGTAACAGGATACATGTTCAGGTGTTAACTTAACGTGCTTTTTACTTGGACTTTACATTCACTTAGTAATTTCATTATATTTTTTCACAGTGTTAAATGAGATAATGTTTCACGTGCAAAAGTCGTAGGATTTATGTGCTATACTTTGAACAGCTGCCCAGTTTCAAATGCCACGTGGCCCGCATCTAAAACACATTAGCTAAAGAATGTTGTTTTCGCGTAGTTCGTTATTTAGCTGCGAAATGTGACAAATGGAACTGCGTTTTAGTAATTTTTAAATATTAAATTGCTCACGTAGATAAAATGCTTATATAATCTGCTATATTGAAATCAAAGACAGTTAAAAATGTGTGTGGTTATAGTTTATAAGTTACCCATCATATAATTTTTTTTGATAATTTTAGAATTCTAGCATAATTAATGGAATATTTTCTATAGTGTAATATTATCGAACTAAAAGAAATTAATCTTACTTTATTTTGTTATGGTCATCAGGAAAACGATATACTCGGAATGGTACGACGAGATTTTTGGGCTAACCGTATTCTCATTTGTATGTTGCATGATGTATATTTTATTTTATTTATATTTCCACAATAAGGTATCTTTTAAATATGACATGAAATTAAAATTAAAATCTTTTTAAATTACTGTTTCATTACAAATTTAGTAAGTAAACAATATGTAAGCCCTTAACATAAAATATCTTCTAAGCCGTCAGGCCAAGACAATAAACTCCAATAGCTAAAAACTCACGCATAATAAAGAAAATATTTAGATGAGAAATCCGTTATTATAGTTTATTTAACATGCCACAGTTTTAAATCATATTTGGGCGGTAAAACCACTTGTCAGTGCCAGAGGATACTCTACGAGATATTTTATGCATTATAGATGAGGATAAAAGGCTCAATTCCACTCCGGGGCCTCTGGAGAATTAAAAGAGATTATTTAGAGATTAGGAAAAAGGACTATTTAGAGGTAACAATCCCTTTCTACGGACCAGAACCATGCTGCAACCTATAGTAATGGGACAGGGACTGTTGTCGTCAAAGCTTGTTATAATATATAATAGGCACATATGATAAGAACTAATACATAGTCATGAGCAAAAATTTGGTCTGTCAGAAAGTTTCAAAAATTCCTATAGTGACAAAAGACGCCATCTAAATGAAACAAATTGTGCGCTATCATGCACTATAATCTACATTTAAATAATCAAACGTTTATTGTAAATTATATTATGTTAATGTAGGAAAATAAAAAATAATTTCGATAAACTGTTTTAATGTCGCCTATAACAGAAGAATGTATATATTCAACATATATTATTAAAACAAAGCTACATATTAATACTATATTTATGTTTATTCTGTACATTAAAGGAAAAATATCTTGAAGACGTGGATTGAATCGTACACCTCAACAAACGCTGTTTTATGTATCTCAGTAAATATAATTTTCTTAATATATCTTGTAGATATACCACACCTATTATAATATTAAAAATTAATTAGGTCATCGTGGCTACATGTGATAGAAAACAGCCAAGCATACTTGATTATGTAAAAGCAAGTTAGCATCCGAATATGCAAGAACATAACATTTCTAAAGAGACCCGATTTTTCCCTTTATAAACAAAACTAAACAGCCCTTCCAAGCATTGGTCTAATTTATTTTCAGATGAAATTAACTGAGCGAATCAATTTTATCAGTAAAAAAGTAGTTTTAAAAGTGGAAAGAATAATAATAATAAAGAAATCAATCGGTTTCGAGCCACTCAAACTAACAAATGAATAAAGTCATTTCCTCTTTATTCATTATATATAAATCTCAAGCCATGGAGCGTTTGTCCGATGAACTCCAAAATACTTCTAACTGATATTGCAAATATACTTTCCTACCATCTGTAAAGTGTTTAATCCAACTTAGTACATAGAATAACTTACATCTTAATTCTTAGTAATCGCACAATGTTTTATAACAATTATTTTATATTATTATTTGATGGAAATGTCTAGTTAGCAAAACTATTAACACAGACAGTTGGCGATATCTATTGATTGGTGTCAGGTGTCAATAGATGGCGCGATTTAATATTATAAACTTTTGTTGATAATAAGAGAATTGGTACTATAAAGTAATTGCTAAAAATTCAGTCAATTTTGGCTCCAGCACCTTATAATGCCACCTTTACTCCATTGCTAAGAAATAAAAATGCAATTTCATAACGCCGTTGTTTTATAGCAGGTCATCAATTTAAAATAAAAGTAATGAATAATATAATAGTATGTCCTAACATGCGCTAACGACATAAAAATGTAAAATTAAAAATGAGTTTTATGAGCAAAATTAATAAATATAGTGATGTTAGATTCTGGGTATAAAGGAATATTTTATGATATATTCAACGGTGGATGATGATTAATAAAAGAGTATACTTATTATTTCATACGATAGTTGTTTCCTTTACGTTTGCGGAATGCAATCAACTTTGTTCTTGTTTTTAACAACCATGCAACCAAACATTATAATTATACTTTTGGTATAGTGCTCCATATCCACAATAAATTATAAATTTTTATTAGTAGAAAAGCAAGAATTAAATAACAGTACAATTTTAAAACGATCTCTTTGTGTGAATTTTTGCAAGATATCAACAGAAGGAAATATTTTGATTAATTGTCTTCAGTCGATTTTCTACCACTGTTATTTCTATTGTATTCAGGTATAACGCGTTATAATATCAGAATTACTTTTTTTTATAAATGAAATTTTATTAGAATTTTTTTAAAAATTTAACAAAACATGGTGGTCTCAAGGACTGATACTATTTCTTTCCGTTTATCTTAAGCCCTTAAATTGTTTATTAAAATGTAAAATAAGTAAACTTAGACACAGCAAATGCGAGCAGGGGTCTGTTTAGTATATATTTAATAAGATATGTTTTTTAAAAACCAACACTATATAAATACCTCATATTATTAAGATTGTTGGTGTATAAATAAACTTCTTTGAATGCATACTTTTTTCAAGCTCTATTGTTTAATAATGAAATTAATGAAATCTTCACTGGTAATAATAAAGTTTGAAGCTAAATATGTTACCTTTCTTTATATAATGTTCAGATTGCATAACTTGACAAAATTTATAAATATTCAGATATACGGAAAGTAACATTTACTATTGTGTTTAATATATGATTTTTTCTTTTGTTGATTATTATTAGTCTATATATATATATTTGAAGGTCCTTTATATATCCATCCCTTCTGTGTGTCAAATATAAATATATATATTTATATATACATATATAGGGTCAGGGTCCGATATTATTTTTTAAAAACACAGAAATCACTCTCCAGAACACACTTTATTTTAATTAATTTTGATTTAAACAATTATTAAATAACTAATTATATCGCAAACACGTGCTTCGCTGGCACACACACCTTGTGACCAGGCGACAGTCGGATGACGAACTCCGCTCCACTGACAAGCGCCGTCTTTATACCTTTAGTAGCAGGATCGATGACGTCAGCCTGCTGCATGTTGTTTACAAAACAGACGGCGGCGCCGTCACGGCCATACTGACGAGCATACGTCCTCGCATGCGTTTTCATCAAAGCTGTCTGGGAGCAAAGAAATGATTTGTTCGATCATCCTGACTTTTCAGGCATAACCACTCGCAATATGGCCAATTTTTAATTAAATAAAAATCATCAAGTCTGGTCCGTTTACCATAAATCTTCAGATCCCAAGGTCCGGGTTTACCATATAATCCTTCAGATCCTGCTGGTCCGGTTTACTATGAACCTTCAGATCTTCGTCCGGTTTACCAAATTCTTTCAGATCCTCTGCTGGGTCCGGGTCAGTTGACTCTTCAGCGGCATTATCTCTTCAGTATTGTACTGGCCTGATTGTCAGGTAAAACTAGATCTCTATAGCGTTTAGACTGCATTATTTCATAGCGCAAGCCAGGCCAGATAGGTTCTGTTACTTTATTCAGACCACAGGTGTATATCCCTTTAGTGTGATGAAGTAGACCAGATATACATCTTCTTAAGCAAGTTGGTTGGACCGTTAAACCACAAATGACCAGCAAATTAATCTCATGATGAACTTCAGTACATTTATACCAGTAAAATGTGTGTCTGCAAAAATTTGCAGGGCCACTGGGCGCCGATTACCTGCGCACATTGACCTGCACCTGGATCTGAAATTGCCACAATCAACAGTCCTAAAACAAGCTTCTATCGATATTTCGACTCCTCGCAACACCAAACGATCTAGTTCGAGCGCCCGCTTACGAACCAACAATTTCACTCGCTAAAACGACATCCATCGAAGGCGCGAAACGCGATTACAGATCCGGACGATGAGACTAATCGTACAAGCACGTTTTAACTCGCTACGCAGACACAACTTGTCCTCGCCGCCGGACAAACTATACACCGTATAACAGATATCGGCACGACCAGGCCGATTCTCACCAACCAGATAGGGCGGTAAAGCTTTCCACTAATAGTCCAAAAGCAAATTATCGAGCCGAGGTTCTGCTACCGGGGCACCTCGATCAAGCCGCTTACGGGATAAAGAAGTGGCAGCCGAGCCGAGGTCCCCGTCAGGGAGTCCCTCGGAGCTAAGACCACAGAATAGAGTGAAGTCTGTGCCATAAGTTGCAACCCTCAACCCCGGGTTGTAGGTTAACTCCACCACGTGAGTCATCCGTAAAAAAAAATAGTGATGTGCAAAGTATTCAGAGTGTTTCGCAATTTTGTAACTTCTAAAGTTTATATATCGTGTATATAAAAGAGTGTTCATAAGTTAATTGCTACATAGTTATATTTATATGATAAAATTATTGAGTTTTTTAAGCTCACATTAAGGTAAACCATCAAAATTAAGTTTATCTTACGTTTCCATCAATGTTGAAAGTGATTTTAACTAATGATGATATTTTCAGTTTACGAATTATAATAATAACAAGATATTTATCATCACCATAAAACATATAAGTAAACGTTATTACAAAGCTTTATAATCGCTCTGTAGTCATGATCTATTCAAATGTGCAAGAAGTCGGTGATAATGGCGGTGTCTTAAACATGCTGATATGATGAACACAGGACATTTGTCATAAAATTATAATATTCTTTCATTGTATCATCAAGTCGGTACAATGTTTAACGTTCTCTTACTTGCAGTTTGACTTTTTTAAAAAGTATTTTACTGTGCAGTGCATTCAATAAATTTTAAATAGTCCTATGTTTTGATTTACGCCAGCAACAGCGGAGTGCACTAAAATGATTTTTACCCGAAATGTCTGTTTTAACCGAAATTCCGTCAGATTTTATTGATGATATTTTAGTTTTCGTATATTTTTTCATCATCATCATATCAGCCTATGAAAAGGCTACTGCTGGACATAGGCCTCCCCATGAGCCACCAAGAAGAGTACGATCCTGCCCACCTGCATCCACCGACTTCCCGCACAATATATGTATATTATAGGCAAGCAATAGACAGATCTCCAAGTATATGCGGCGGGACTTGCGAAACTTTAATACATCTCATAGTTAAAGAAGCAATAGAACGGAACAAGGTTCTAAAGTCCTCGCCAGAGATCTGTCTATCAGGGCAAAGTCAGTTTACTTGTTGAAGACCGATAACGGGACAGTCATCTCCAGTAAGCCGAGGTTTTGAGTGAGATTGAGAGGTTCTATGGACAGTTGTGCACACATCGTCGTCGGAGCCGCTTACTGAAGTGATGACGACCGAAGAAAGCTCACCCGGCACAACTCCGAAGATATCCCGGACGTCAGTCTGAGCGAAATACAGAATGGCTCTCGACCAACTTAAGAACGGCAAAGCGCCTGGTGAGGACGGAATTCAGCAGAGCTTCTGAAAGCGGGTGGAGAACCGGTCTTAGTCCTTCAGAGGCTCTTTAATTTCGTCCTACAGGCTGGTATTACACGCAAGAGCGTGGAGCAGAAGTTTGATGGTATTGTTTTCAAGAAAGGCGATAAGAGCCTCTTGAAAACTATAGACCGATTTCCTTCTAGAGCCAGTGTTTATGTTCTGTTCTCGAGAGTCATCTTGAATCGTCTCAGCTTCCAGACTAGACGACTTCCAGCCACCCGAACAAGCTGGATTCCGAATAGGCTTTAGTAGGATAGACCACATATTTACGCTGCGGCAGATTAGTACAGAAGACTGAGGAGTATAATTTGCTCTTTATGTGCACGTTTGTGGACTATGAGAAAGCCCTTTGATTCTGTCGAAATTTGGGCTGTGCTGCAGGCCCTTCAACGTTGCCAAATTGATAGTCGGTATATCGAGGTGCTGAGGTGTTTTGTACAGTAAGCAACGATGTCCGTCCGACTACAATCAGATAGTACGAAGCCTATTCAATTGCAGAAGGTGTAAGACAGGGTGATGTTATATCCCGACACTCTTTCACCGCTACATTGAAAGACGCATTCAAACTTTTGGATTGGAAAGGACGAGGCTATAAACATCGATGGCGAGTACATCCCACCTTAGATTTCGCGACGACATAGTCATAATTGCGGAGTCGCTGGAGGACCTCAACGCTATGCTCGATGACCTCAACAGTGTTTTCCAACAGTGGGCCTTAGGATGAACATGGAGAAGACGAAAGTCATGTTCAACGCTCATGTCATGCCTACGCCTGGTGGTTGATAGGGGACGCTGTGTGCTCGAAGTTGTTGACCAATAAATTTTCCTGGGACAGTAGTCCAGGTTAGTAAGTCCAACTTCAACGCAGAGGTCAATCGACGAATCCAACTCGGATGGGCAGCTTTCGGGAAGCTTAGACGTATCCTCTTGTCCGATATCCCTCAATGCCTAAAAACTAGGTCTTCAACCAGTGCGTGTTGCAGTGATGACCTACGGAACTGAGAGACGTGGTCCTTCACTGCTGGCGTATGAGGAATCTCCAAGTCACTCAGCGAGCTATGGAGCGGGCTATGCTCGGAATTTCTCTGCGTGATAGGTGCATGACAGAAATCCGCAGCAGAACGATGGTGACGACTTGCTCAGGTCAGCAAGCTAAAGTGGCAATGGGCCGGCTACGCTCTGAGGACCGATAACCGATGGGGAAAAAACGTTTTCGAGTGGCAGCCTCGTACTGGCCATCGCAGAGTGTGACGACCCACGAGATGGAGTGACGACCTATATTTGTTTGCCGGCTACTAAAATAACATCAAAAGTAAAACCTCTATGCAAGGACTTTGAGCCTCTATGGTCCCTTGTAATTTAAAGAAATTATAAAAATAACAACGTTTTAACATCATGTGTCCGAATACTATGTCAATATTGTAGTGTTAGCGTTTTATATTTACGAGAAGTTGTGATATTACAAACAGACACTCAATTTTTATTTATTTGTATATATTTATATATATAGGCAGACTGACTCGAGGCCATTTGCTAATTTATTTATTCATAATAGAAATATTTATATATATACAATAATTATTACTTTTCTTTGCGAATTATACATATCAAATCCACTAATTTACGGATTTTTCGCGTTACTTAAAAATATATTTATTCCCGACGTTTCGGATTCTTTCCAGCATCCATGATCACGGGGGCAGAAAGGTGGAGGGGAAATGTGATTTTTCAATAATTACAGCGGGCATGGTCATTATTTTAATATAGGTCTTACCCAAAGGCCCAAATCTTTAGTTTCTGGGAGACTTAATCCATTCTCTTTAAAAAACAATTTCAATCACATTATAGTTACCAAACGACAGATTTTAACTTTTTAACGAAAAAATAATTATTCAAAATCTATTTTCTTACCTCTCCAAAACAACAATTCGACATAAATAAAACAAAATCAAAATTAATTATGGGAAATCTTTATTATTGGTTTTGGTTTATTAAAATTCTCTTTCCTTAATCCTAGGGATCCCGTTGTCCCATGATCTTTTACCTGTGGCGGCTTTTAAAGGTTAAAGTCGGTCTCTTCCAATCCGTACGTAATTTTTCGTCCCAAAAGTCCGTTGGAGGGGATCAATCTTTCTTGGTTATTTTAAAATTGCGGGTGATTGCCCCCAATAAAAGATGCCATCTTTGCGTCCGTACCAACGAGCCAGACTTTTTAAGGGATACCCCTAAACTTTGATAGCCCTACGTGGTTTCATAAGGGTAATCTTCACCGGCCCCCGGAACGCGGAACCTAATTTGTTTCCGTTTTTACTCTTCTTTACTATGTTGTGGGCGACATGCACCAAAACCAAACCTGGGGACTGGTCTTGTATGACTGGGGGCTATCCGAAAAAACTTGGACATTGTTTAAAAACAATTTTAACTTTATAAAGTGCTTTTCAAGCAACTAATGGAAAAGCCATTAATTTTTTTACAGTTTAAATGGGAACAAAACACGACAAAGTGTTTTCCGGAA
The DNA here is from genome assembly GCA_029286875.1 of Lamproptera curius. Taxonomy (NCBI): domain Eukaryota; kingdom Metazoa; phylum Arthropoda; class Insecta; order Lepidoptera; family Papilionidae; genus Lamproptera; species Lamproptera curius. The sequence continues at coordinate 39,393 of JAGSMT010000585.1, forward strand.
ACCAATTACGGATTTACTAAAATGCATCAAATATATATCTGCTTTTTATTATTGAGTCTTGGATTAGGATGATACAGATAAAGTGGAAAGGTTTGATAAACCATTTTTCCTCAAGTAATAATTTATTTTCTAATTCTACGTTTATTTATTATTATTAAATTGCAGTATTAGTATAAACCAATGCTAAACTAAAAAAGTCTCAATTTTATCCATATCAAAAATAGCCAAACAATATGAAAAAAATAAAGATGTCAAGGCCAAAATTTTATTTAAAATCTAAAGGAATCCTTTCCTTCTTTGAAAGAAAAAAACTATTAAATAAAAAAATGGCTGTTTTGGGAAATATTTTATTTGGCCCGAAATAACCTCCTGGGATCTCATGTGTACAGTAATTACAATTTCCGTTTTTGAGACTGAACGAGATAATAAACTAAAATCTTTTGAAGTTATATTAATAAAGATGTTATTGGATCCCTCTTTTAGAAACATTTTACCGTCTGTTCAACTGCCTGTATCTTATTAATAGTTTTTATCCGGATCGATTTTTCTGTGAAGTTAAAATCTATGCGATATTCTAATCTTGAAAACTAGTTGTATAAAATTAGATCCTAAATGATATAGAAATAAGATTTTGAGGTTGACCAATGTATATTTTGGCGAAACTTTAAAAATAAATCTTTTTATTATTTTACCTTTTTTTTACTTGTGGTGTGATAATTAGGCTTTGCATCCTCAACCTGGTAGTCTTAAGTCACAACTTTGAAAAAAAGGGTTTGCGTTATTAACAGCAAGTAACAAAATGATTTGTCTAGTATTCCACAGTCAAAATTCCTTCAGGTAAACCTATTCTTTAATTAAGTTATGGGTGGTTTCCAATATTTTTATAATAATTCAAAATAACATTAATTTAACCTATAATGGGTTGGTCCTTGGAAGCTAATAAAAAACTAGCCACAGGGTAGATCGTTACGACATTTCATAACTTAAATTTATGCAAAGAATAAGTTTTTTTTAAACCATGAAAATTGGAACATCCTATACAGCCCTTTGCAAAAAATATGTTATAATCAAAAATTGGGAAAGTTAAAAGCAAAAAAATTATTAATCTGTTTTCGTTGTTTTTATTAACAAAAGAAGGGCAATTCGGTTTCATAAAAAATATGAAAATTTATACATGAAGGTGAAAAACCTTTTTTGAATCTATCATGTCTATAATCTATTTAATCGTAAGTTAAAAAAAATTCTAACGTGTTTGTACAAGGCGCAAGGTGTTTATAAAATTGAATTTGCAAACTTCAAAGACCTTTGAACCATGATGAGGAGAAATGAACTTTAAATCCAGTATCCATTTTACTGATAAACGCAAATTTGAAAGGCAAATTACCTTGTGTTTTTATTGTTATTGAACCAATATGGCGTTTAAATGTCTGCCATCCTCTGTTAATACGGTTTTGAAAAAAATTTTAAACGGTTTGTTTCCAAATACATAGTAATGGTTTCATTCTGCTTTTATTCAACTGTTGTACATACCATTTAAAGTATAAAATAAATTTTAAATCGCTATAATATTCGACTAAATGGTTACTTTTGTTTTGATCTAATTTGGTTTTCTTTAAAAAAACTCACTTTACCCCTTTCCATCTCAGCCTGTGGTGGTCCACTGGGACACATCATATCAACCTGTTATCTCTGTGGACATGTTTCCCTATTTTTTATCCATTAGGGTTTTTGGAAATATCCCAAAGCTGGTCCCGTGCGGGTTGGAAAGGGTGGAGTTTTTTTACTTTTCCGCATGGATCATCTTACTTCTCAACAATTGGGTGATCGGCCCCTTCCCCAACTTAGAGCAACAATGAAAATTTGTTGAATCCCCAAATTCAAACCCCGTGCTCCGGTTTCCTAAAACCGCCCCTTTCCCACTTGGGCTACCGGAGGCGGTAACAAACTGGTAAATTTCTTTTATGAATATGTCTTGCCCTCCAAGCCAGAAAAGCTTGAAAAATTCTTTTAAACATATTAAGTCGTAAGACGTTGTTCGTCAAAGCGGCGTTGTTTCAGTACCAGGCGAACGGAAATTGCTTGGGAACAAACGGCGTGGTATAAATATCCCAATTTTCTTATCGTTCGATATTAAGTCCCCAAAACCCTAAAAGCTAAGGTATAAGCTGTTTCATATAGTCCTGTTATTTTTTCTTAAATTTTAAATTAGTTTTTAATAGATATTTAAAGGAATAAAAAAATTCCAACAAAAATTCAATCTGGACCCAATTAACTTTTGGCTGGCCAACCTAAAGTTGGACTAAAAAAATGTTTCTACATTTGTTTACATAAATTATCACAATAAAATCCCAAAGGCGTATATAACATAAATGTTAATAAAATAACCCCCCAAATTTTTTATAATAAAAACATCAGCCATATTCAAAGCGCATTTAAAGATAATATAGTGTAAGTTTATATAAAAATTAAGCCATTCTAAAATTCATCATTATATGGGCATAAAATCTTGTCTTAATGATATTTTGATTAAATAAATACCTAAAAAGATATTAAATTTAAAAATGCAGTGGAAAAGAAATTTCAGGGTAATTTCTTTTAATGGGTACTTCACCCCCTATTTTTACCAAAAATTTCCAAGATCATAAAATCATTCAATTTTTTGTTTATAATTTTCCTCTAATCTAATGAATATTATAAAATACCATTAACGTGGTCCAATTATTTTACTGAATTAAATCCTGGAAACCACTTGGACTTTTTTAAGGGTTTTCCTGATAACTCACAACAATTTTTTTGATCCGTCCGAAGTTCATTGGGCAAAAAACTTTGGAAAAAAATAACTTTATCATTATATAAATAAAATGTATTGGTTTCAGTTTGCGCCCATTGCTTAATTTTTTTACTATACGTAAAATCACCCTTTCGGAAACAAATTTAAATAGTTTGTAATTTTTCCTTGTAATTTTTTAATAACGTGCTTGTTTTTATGAAACAAACTTGAAATTATTTAAAAGGTTTTCCAAAAGAAGCCATCCAGGTAATTAGTATTAATAACCATTTGTGGTTATAAAATAGTTCTTAAAACATTCTAATTATTTATCCCTTCTCCGTGAATTGATTTAAAAAGGAGGTTGTTTAAAACGTTTTCTTCGGAAACAAACGTTCCAACTTTATTCATTCTAATGTTTTTCCTTAATTAATTTTTTGACATAGAAAACAAAACGTATTATTAAAAGGACACCCAGTAATTAATAAATATCAAATTAAATTTAGGACATTTCTCTTTTGGGAGAATACAACAAATAAACTCACCCCGATATTTTTTTTTTGATTACAAGTTTCCCGAAACCCAAAAATGTGGTTCTTGGAAATAATAAAACAATATAACCCGGTGAAGCCAAATTTGTTTTTAATAAGGGAATTTGTAACGTTTCTTATCTACGAACCCGAATCACAGTTAACGAAACCATGATGTTTGTGTTTTTGTTCGATGAAAAAATTTTTTATATTAAAGGGTAAACATTTTTTTAGTAAAATAACTTTTACCAAAGTTCACGTTAAAAGTTAAGATACTCTGATTTTTAACCGTTTTCTCTTGCTACCTTATAGTTTTGGGTATCAGGTAAAAGTAATTTTTAGAATAATTAGGATTTGGTAAATCTTGGTACAAATTAAGTAAAGGTTTCTACATTTTGTATTTTTTTTAATTAATATCGTCTAAAGGCCCAATTGTTAGCTTATCGGAACTGGTTCAGTTTTAGGTTTAATAATATAATAATAATTGAATAACTTAAAATAATAACATTTTTTTGGCCTATAAAATACTTGAGTTTTAAATGACCAAAATGATATTTAAAGGGTTATCTACTGTAGGACATATTATCGATTATATAATTCACTACCATTGTTATTAGAGGAAATTCAGGCAGAAAAGGGCTGATAAACCTTAAATATAGAATCTTTTTGGAGATTCCTTTAAATCCTTTAAATGCTAAATAAAGTAGCTTTTCAAAATTATACGAAGAATTCTTTCCTTTTATTTATATTTTTTCTAAAGGTTTTGTTTATCACACTATTATTTTCCAACATTTGTTTGATCCTTGCCTATTTACAAATACACCCTAAATTTGTGTTTTAGTTACTCCAACTTTGTATCCTTCAAATAAAAGATAAACATAATATATAAATGCATTAAGTTTATTAAATTAAATAATAATCAAGAAATACGTTAGTATAAAAAATTTACAAGAAAGACCAATCCTTTGTATATTTTTAAATTCTTAAATTTTAAATAAAAGGAAGAAGATTATTCAATTAACAACAATAATTAACACAGTGCAAATCCTCAGACTTTATGTAAATATTCTTTCAGAATATCTTTTAAAAATTTTTATAATTGTCTTTATCTTTTTCCTAATTTTATAATCATATAAAAATCCTAAAACGATCAGAGGGGTAATGGAAGCAGGAAGGGTTTAAATTCTTTCCGAATGTCCGATAACTAATTATACCATTTTGCTTTTTACACAAATCATCAGCCTGTTTTAATTCCACTGCTGGTTAGGCCCTCCCCTATCCATTAGGGGTTTGGACCCGTATCCCACCGCTTTGGTCCAATGCGGGTTGGTGGGTGGACAAACTTTTCACTTCCAAACGCATGGGTCATCTTACTTTTAACAATTGGGTGATCCCAAATTGTCCTAAACAAAAAACAACAATATGAATTTTTGCGTCCCCCAGAATTCGAACCCTCCTCCTCCTCCCTCGACCTCCAATTTCCAAAACACACGCCCATACACAAGGCAGTTAATTAATTTCTTTTACAATCAAATTAATTTATGATTTTTATAACCACCAAATTTTATTTAATTATTTCCTAGAAGGAAAGGTAACCATAGATTAATTAAAATAGGGTTTCTTTTTCTTTTTGTTGAATCAATTGTATACTGTCCTCCATTTTTTGTACATAAAATCCTTACATCTTAATAATAATTTTACAATTTGTTTTTATAAAAATAAGATTTGGAAAAAAATTATTTAGTAAAAATGTTTATGGCGAAACAATAAAGTAATAATTTAAATAAGGCCCTTATTTTTCCAATTCATTATTTTGTTTAAAAATTTTTTGTTAGTCTTATTAAAAGTATATTATTTACAAAAATGTGGATATATAGAATAGTGTATTTTTCCTATTAGATGGGAACTTTTGGTTCTGGGCTTAAAATAAAAACCAAGTGCTACATTGCTCAATACCAATTTATATTAGCCGTTGTTAGTTTTAAAAGGTTATTAATAAGTATTGAAATAACGTCGAAAAGAAGGATATATTTAAATTTTTTATTTATTATTTTTTTCCTGCTAAATCCTTCTTTAAATCTTTGTTATCCACCAAAGTATCAAATATTAACCAAGTATGAAGCAGCCAACATAATACATGTTTAATTTAAAATTTCAAAGATGAAATAGAAGAAAAAAAAATATTACATAATTAAGCTAGACTTAGCAATAGAGTTATAAAAGGTAACCTGTTATTGGGTCTTCGAAGAATTTAAGTTTCAATTGGCATTAACTTGAACAGCTTAATTCCCAAAAAATAAGGGCTTTTAAAACAGGATAGTTCAAGTACTCTTTTAGTTTACAAACAATTATGCCAAACCACTCTTTGGGAATATGCAATGAACTAATTCCATCATTTTGATGGGGTGCGCTGTTTTCCACTCCTTAAAGCTTCTTTTGTTTAAAGTTATTTTCTTTTTTATTCGACGTATTTCAGAGCCAAGAAGGATTCTATTAAAATTTATAAATATAAAGAGACCTTGTATAAAGAAATAAGAGTTAAATATTTGTGAAAGTGAAGAACGTGAAAATTTAATTAAGAAAGTTTAACGGGCAGACAATATTTTATTAACAAAATTGATGCCGTCCGATTTTTTGACTTTGCTTCTAAATTAAACATATTCCTATGACGATATTACATATTATTATTTATTAATAAATTGGGTGGAAAGAAGTTTATTTGCCCTACTTAAAGAACAATTTGTTTTTATTTGAATTTTGTTTAATGTTTTTACATGAAAAGGCATGGAAAAAAAATAATTAAAAAATAATTAATTTAAAGAGAAAAATCCTTATAAATTGGTTAATTATTTTTTATTAGTTCAAAAAAGATCATAAAAATTGTGCTATTGTTTAATCTTCCTTAAGTCTTGAACTCTTTAATATCCGAAAGCTAAGGTTTTGAGCCTCAAGCTTTTACGCCCTTATCGAAATAGATGTAAGTTTTATCCTGGTAAAGGTTCAAAAGATTTTTTAATATAATTAGTTACTGTAACCATATTAACTTTTCTTCCTTGGTGCGATTTTGTAATTCGTTATTATTTCATTTTATAAATCTTTGTGAAAAACCAAAACGTCAAAAGCAAGTGAATATAAAATTGATTAAGTATTTTCCGCAGAAATAGAGAATCATTTCCGTTTGGTAATTATCGTTCGTCATGGCCAAAATCTAAATTCAACTTTTATTTTTAAACTTAAATGATAGATTAACAATTCTCTCTTAAACTTTTAATTTTTTTTTGTAAAACATGAAAATAATAATTGTTTAATAAAACATTCTATTTACATCAATTAAGATTCAAAGTTTATTTAAGGGTTGATATAAAATAAAGATATTCTATTATATTATTTGTATTGGTAGGTGAATTTTACCCAAATGGAACCCAAAATTGTCATATTTAAAAATATTTTTAAAATGGGTTTTATCTTAAAACCAAATTGACCTAGTAAAATTATCTTTACTTTAAATTTAATTTTAAAATTTGTAACTTTTTTAAAAATGGGGATTCTATTAACGCCACTTGCACTGGTGGTTTTTCTGCGGTCCGATTTGGAAGATTTTAATTAAAACGTCGTATGCTGTATTTATGTAATAAGGTTTTCCAATTCAAGCAATAAACTTTAATATTCAATATTCTAAGTCTCCTAATAAAACTACTAAACTTTATTTAACAAGCATTTTCTCTCATTTAGAAACGTCCAAACATTTATTACAACACAAACCAAATCCCTTATCAGAAAAATTGTTTTTTCTATCCAGTTTCATTATACATTTTTATAAATATGTGGTAAGGGCGTTCTTTGAAACCGGGGTCGTGGTGCAATCCCGATGATTCAACAAACTCCATTGTTGTTTCTTAGTTGGCTTTATGTCAATTTGGGGCCTGATCATTCAATTTGAAAAATAAAGATAATCCATCTCGGATCGGCTAAATTAAAATTTATTTTTACATTGAATTAAAATGTTTTATTCAGGTTGGTAAGTTAATTTTTCAATCTAACATTCTTTCTCTATTAAAATATTCTTATTATTAAAATATAATTGGAAAGATAAATAATTTCCTAATTAAAAGCAAGTAAAAAAAATGACACAAATTGAGATGTTTCCAAATTAGTTTAAAATGCTATTGTACGCATTGTTGAACGATTGCCTAAGGATAAAACTAACCAATAATAAATGTCAATTATTAAAATGTCTGCAGTAATATGGTTATTTTTTTAAATTTCCATTTATCCGCCCAATATTTTAAAAGCCGGACCTCATTAATAAAAGGTATAAATTATTATTAATATAATAAAGAAAAATAGACTCTTTAACCAATGGTAATAAATCATTCAAACTAAAGTTAACTTAATTTCCATTATTATTTATAACGATATTCATTAACGTAAACCATTTTTCAAGTTATCTTGGGGTCGGCAAATCCATTCAAAATAATAATTCTTTTGGGCAACTGATCCCAAACCTCCACGGTTATTGGTATATAAATTTAAAGGCACTAGCCACTTGCACTTTACATAATATATAGGGTATGTTTCGTCGAATAAATCTTGAAAATTGTTATTTTACTCTTTAAGATACTTTATAATAGTAGGTGCTCATACAATTTTTTGAAGAAATTATAATACAAAACAAGAAATCAGTAAAGGTTTTTATAGTATCGATAACATGTTTCTTAAAGCAACGGCAATGCCGCCAAAAGAGGGCGATTGATATATTTAACAAATATTTAGAAAAAGACAACATCAAAATATTCGATATAAGGAAACGTTTATTATATGGGTCCTAAAACACAATCATACATTAAAATAAAAGATGTTGGATGTAATGGCGGTACTTTCCTTTAACCTCCAGTGACCGGATTTTTTCCATTTCTTTCTATCAAGAAGATAGGATGATTAAGCTTGGTAGGCATTTTGAGTTGATCCCGGTTGGTTTCAAAGAACTCACGCGACGGTAATTGGTCAAGCCGACCGGGTCTTATGTTCTCTCTTTAACTGATGAATCTATAAAAATTTTATCTCTTTCGGATTAAGGGTTCAGTAAAGGTTAAAGTGAAGTTTTATTAATTGATTGGATTTTAACTCAACTCAAAAAACTTGAAAGTCAGAAAAGTTTTAACCAAGCTTTATTTTAATCGGCCTTTCGTTCTTTTGAATAAAAATTTTTTAGTCTTTCGTAAAAAGGGATTCGTGAATCAAAAGCAAAAACATTTTCGAGATAAATTTTGGTTGTAACGGCGTAATTGCATTAGTTCTTTCTAAAAAAAGTTATTATGGAAACCAATGTCTTCAAACAAACAATTTCAAATTTGTATAATTAATTTTACAAGTTTTCCATTTTTTGTAAATAAAGAACTAGAAAGAAAACTAATCCAAATTAATAATGGAATATAAAATATTTAAGTTTTACACTTAAGACTTTGTTAAAACAAAGAATAATGATATTGCAGCTAATTTAAATATACCAAAAGAAATCTAATAATATATATAAAAGTAACTTTGTTTAGGGTTGAATCTTTTAAGTTTGATAAACCAGAAATCCATTTTAAATTTAAGTCAGTTATGTCCCAGAATGAGCGCAGGTATTTATCAATGTATTTAATCCCTAACTATTTAGTTGACGGCAAACATTTGCTCGACAATACCAGCGACCACCGTTTACAGCTCTAGGCCCTCACAAATAATAATGTTGGTCAAAGTTTATTAAACTAATTAAATTGTTGCAGGAAAAACTTACATTTCATCATTGTTTCTCCAAGATTTAAAGTTTTCTTTCTTTATTTAACAATCAAAGGGTTGGAACTTAAATAAATACGGTTTTTATCAATTAATTATATTTCTTCAAATTCTTCGATTTTTAACGGAACTTTCATAATAATTATTTTTTATGTTAAAGGCAATAAGAATAATTTTTTTCGTGATATTATAACGTGTTTTAAATAAAAGATTTAGCAGTGGTAAGCAGTGTTTTAACAACGGACTTGTAGATGAACGTTTCCCTGGGATTTTTGTTCTAAAAAGTATTCCCTTCCTAATGTCCCAGGAAATATTTCCATTGTTCTTCGGGTTTTGGAATAACAAAATTTCTTTCCTAATATTTTAAAATTACGTGTCTCCAAATGTTTTAAAAAAAAAATTTTGGTGTTTACGGTATATATATAATAATTTTTAAATATGTATTATGAAAAACAGTCATTATATTGATTTCAGTAAATATTTTTTCATGATTCCTCTGGGGCCCAGGTCTTAGGCTACTCAGATCGCTCTCTTTCAAGAAAATAATATTTATATCAAGCCCGTTTCCCAAGGTAGAATGCCATAAGACATTTGAAGGAAAACAAGTAAAAGGGAAATAAATTTAGAAGATTTGAATTAAATAAAACCCAGCAAATAGGAAAAAGAGATATTTTGACCCTAAAGCCTTTCAAGTAACAAGTTTTTGTTTGCCAAGTGTTACAAACTTTTGAAATTCAAGCACTTTAACATTGGTTTAATTTTAACCGTCAAGAAATTAACGGCCATAATTTGATATTGGGACGACTTCTTTGGAATTGGTTTTAAAATTTCCGTTTTGTTCTTTTTATTGCAACAGGGATAGTCCAATTTGGTTTTAATTCATTCGTCTTTTTAATATGGTTCCCATCGGACATTATAATTTAAAATTATTTGAATGTTTTAACTTAATTATAGTTAAATTCTTTCATCTGGTTGGTACCATTATCTAAATTGTCCCACACTTTGGTAACCCTGTCCTCCTAGAAGGATATTGGATTACCCCTGTAAATTGAACTAACTTATTTGTCTATTAAACCGCAACACTGCAGTGTGTTGGTAGTGTCCGTTTGTAATAGATTTTTTTATTATTTAACATAAATAAAAGATATGTAGACAGAAAATAAGCATTTCGAAAAGTCCATCAATTTGATTAATCAAATTTAGTTTTTGCTTCGGGTTCGGGGTATTGATATCGGTCCTGTGTTGAAAAAAGATAAATCCAATTAAAAATACATTGGGACTGCTAGGATGAAAAAGTATTTATTAGAATTAATTTGTAAATGATGGCCTCAAACCTTAAAATATCCATTAAGTCATTATGACCCTCTTTATCTGACAGAATTTAATATTTAAATAAAGCGGACAGCAGATTCCCTAACGTTTACGTTAACTGTTACAAATGATTAATGACAAACCATAATATTTCAAATTTCTCATTCCCCGGTAACTTTACAACTCCAAATTGATGTTTTAATTAAATTTTGTAAATGCAACATCAAAAAAATTATATTAAAAAAAAGAATAGTGTTTTTTCCGGTTTTTTCTGGACGGGTCCCTTGATTTTGAACCAATTGATAAATTTTTGACATAGAACAATGAACCTAAACTTAATAAATAATTTTGTGTTTGATTTGCCGGGATAAGTAATTAAGGTCCCATATTTAATTATTACTAATTTTTCCAACATTTTCGCTTAATCCCGGGAAGGTTTTTAGCTACGTATTAACTGTGATGTATTAGCAAATTAGTATAACAAAATTATTTTCTCTCTCATTTCTTCTTCTTCCCTTGTCCTCATTGTAAGTTAATTAATTAATTAAAATTATAATGATTTTTTTAAATTAAATAATCAATTTGAACAATAATGTCAAAAACCGGTTCCAGTTTTGTAGGGCCCGTTGGCTGGCCCGTATTTACTAGGTAAACAAAACTAAACCCTTATATTCACGGTCGGAGCGTGCTTGGTACCTCAATTATTTTTTGATGTGGGTTGGGCCTTTATTTAATGGTGATTGATCCTCTATTTTTAAAAAGATAACAATAAATAAATAACATTACAAGTAACCCAGTATATTACATTTTCTTGCTAAGCTCCTTATTTTTAAATAAACTTTTTAAAAAGCAAATTAATAAAAATAAAAAAAATATTTGGGACTTATTTAATAAACTGAACATAAATTGTAAAAACTTGCTGGGTTATATAAAATAAACCAATGCCAATACTCTTTGGCCATACTTTAAATCCAATAATTTGCTTATACGGCAACTTCTTTCTAACTTTTTGGTTTCAAAAGTTTCTTAAGAATTTGTACAACTTGATAATCTGCTTTGGAAATAAATTTTCTAAATGTCCTAAATTAAAACCATATCATTAACTCTCATTTCAAAGTGGCTAAAGTGCTATGTTTTGTAATCGTTAATATTCGCGGTTGATTTTATAGTTCACTATCCTTATAAAATTTTTGGTTTCCAGTCAACGAATGTTGGCAAAATACGTCAAAATTGGATGATTTAACATCCCATGTTTCAAAAGATAAACCGAAAAATGGACTGACTGACTGACTTAACCTTTATATTTTCCTTATAAAACAAATCCTTTAAAACTGAAACTTCTTTTAAACCAACGGCTCAAATTTTCTTTTCCGTCCAATTACTCCCAATTTCATTGGGCTGACCATCAAGTTTGCATATCTCAGTGGGTCTTTTAATTGCCTTAAATATTCCTCTAGTCGACGAAAATAATCCATAAATAAATGTTTGCCTCGTTTACCCAGTAAAATTTGTAATGTCCTCTTAAACCGAAGCCGGTAGGAGAGATAGAGGACGGTCCGTTGATAAAGGTTTCTTCAAAAAACGTCTGAAAGTTTGTAATCCTAACCTACCGTTGTCTTCCATCTCAAAAGAGTAATCTTCCATTTAATCTCACCGCCCCAAGGTTTGACTGGAAGGAAAATGCCCTGGTATTAATTTCCCCTTCCTTTCCTACGCAACTCTATACTGTGCAAAGAATAAAATAGATTTTAATGATACATAAAAGATATTTTTATGTGTATCATCATCATCAACCTTGTTTTGGATCCCTGCTGGACCAAGGCCTTTCTAATACACCCATTCCGATCTTCTTAATTATCCGGCCACACCCCCCCTTTGCGAATGTCGTCCTCCATCTTGCCAGGGCCCTCACTACGTTTCCGAAGGCCTTGGTCTCCCCGGAACTTTTTGCCCAGCGGTCTCCAGTTCTGCCAAATAAGACCGGCCCCGCCCACTTCAACTTATAATCCGGGTCTTTGGTGATTTTGGTTCTCTGACGGATCCACGTCATTTCTGTTTCATTTTACGTGTACCAAATTTATTTCCTATAACTTTAAAATTGTTGCCTACTGACCAAATATACCAAGGTTTTAATTTTTAAAAAGGGAAAGGTTTTGTAAATACATTTCAAATTTCTTTTACATGAAATAAAAAATAAAGCATTAACCGATGTTGATTTTGTCCAGGACAGTTTAATGATCTTTTTACGGCTCCCAAATTCAATGAAGATTGGCTAACCTTCGTGGACTTTTTATCGAAAACAAATAAAAAAAATTTTTTAACAAAATTTTTTTCGAGGATTTTTAATTTTTATAATTTTTGGTTTTGGCCAACAATTTGCCAACATAATTAATTAAAATTATTTTAAAACTAGTATGTATTATAAAATTTTAAATTTGATTAATCCTCCCCCAATTCTTTGTAGTATCAACAAAAACATTTAAAGTTTAATCTGAAACCATTGGCATGATAACTAAAGCTATACCAAACTAATAATATTTTTTTTTAAAGTAGGCAAAAGTGTAATATGTTATATGTGTCATGGAACGAACAAACAAACAATTTCTTTAAGGGCTGAAGGTAGTTTTAGGATAAAAGTTCAATAAAAAGTTTAAAATTAAAAATACATCAAGGGCCGACCAATTAAAAGTATGACTTTGACAATAATCTGCCAAACTCAATAAGGTTCCCAAAACCCTTAACAAACAATTTTACCAAATATGAGGCATGCAAAAATTGGCTCTCTTACAAAATTTCCACCAATTTCAGTACATAGAATGAAAATTTTTCCATGCAATAACTTTTTAAACTTTTTTGGCCCTAAATGACTTCTAATTACATTTCATCATCATCCTCGGTTCCTAAGTTTCCAAGTTCACTGCTGGACAAGGCTTCCCCTTTTCCCGAGGGGGTTTTTGCCATTAAGAACAATCATTTTTTTGTTTAATTTTTTATTCAAAATGGCTATTGTGGTTATTCTTAAACGTATTTAATTTAAAGTTAAATATGTGGAGGATACTTTCCATTGGCCTAGAAGAAGCCCGGCTTCCGGATGCCCTAGGAGGGCGCAACCAGGGAAGGAGTCCTGCTCATGCCCTGCCCTTCTCCTGCAGCCAAGGTGGACTCCGGGGTGAAGGTTGTCGGTAGGTTTGTGGGCCCTCTTCCTAAACCTCCCTTAATTGTAGTGTGGGTTGAGGCCTGGGGAGAAAAAATTCGATATGGTTCAACAATCTCTTCTCCTTCTGCGACCTAAGTAAGTTGCCTTGGGAGTTCCTGTGACCTCATCTCCTGGGCCAGGAAAGGAACAACGTGGTGGTTTTAGTCCGGGGTGCCAAGTCCACCCCCGTCTTTTAAGGACAAAAATGGGCTTTGTTTTTATTGGGTTTTGTACAAACAAACTTTCACCAACTTATCACCTGCCCCGTCATTTCTGTGTTTGTTTTGGTCCCTTTTACATAAGGCTTATGGTATCTTGAGGTTTAACAGTAATTTTATGTTTTGGGTTTTAATGTTGTAAATAATTGGAACCCGGCAGGGTGGTAACACCAACTGTCTACTCTTTAAAATTAGGGATGTTTTTTAAATTTTAATATCCGTTCGATCAAAATCAAAGTAATTTGATGCCCGACCTGCTAGACAATCGAATCACAAACATTCCGATTGTCTTGCTAACAATTATAATCGACCAGGTTGCAAGAAATGATTATTGACCGCCCTAAATAAGAAACTGACTTGGCCTTGGGTGGCTTGAAAATTTTGATAGAAGCCTTCTTTAAGATATTGGCCAATCTTGTTAGTGACTCCTCTTAAATTTTAAGCAGAACAACAGGCACTCCTTTGGATTGTGATTTGCTTCATAGTCCCTGCACCAGGCGTGGGATTTGCAGCTTGTTCCGTAAGAACTTCCTTCATTTTGAAGCTCAACAGCCGGATGTTCTTTTGACCTCACCTCCTCTCGGAAACAGGCATTTTATCAACGGTGGCTAACTGTGAAGGATGTAGATGGGAAACCCCCCGTTAAGATATTTATTTGTATGGGTTTTTTCCTATTCAGTAAAGCCCAAGGTGTCAATAAATTTCTTTTAACGGGTACATATAGAAAACCAAAGAAAAAAAAATGTTTCCTAAATTCAATTGTTAATTAAATTTGTAAAATGAATGGAGTAAGGAAAAGCATTTACTATCTTCTGGTAAGTAATTGGAAAAAAGTGTCATCCATATCTTTTTATAAAACTTTGGGTGAATGGAACCTAATTTTTAGAGCCTTCTCCTCAAAGTCCTCCCCCATAAAATGTCCCAACAATGGGAGATACTGGGCAGCCCATCCTTCACCCCACTTGCATATATAAAATTCCTTTTCCGTAATAGGTAGCCAGATGTTATCCATGTTTTAATTAATATGCATATTCTATTCATGTTATTTTTAAGCTTTCTAGATATAATTGAGGTGGTCCTCAACAGGAATGTAAAGTGAACAGAACTGAACATCAAAATTCCATAAATATCATTACTAGTGAGCTGTGGTTTTTAAATCTGTAAAGTCCTTAAAAATAGTATTTATATTTATATTTATTCTCGTCGGATGAGCAGAAAAAAGTCTTGGATCGTTGTAGGAAGTCGGTGCCTTTCAAATTTTGACAACTAATTCATCCCTAGAATGGGGTACATCCGGGTTGTTGGGTCCACGATAGGTCGCCTCGTAAAAACTATTTTCAGGTAAATCTGAATGGGTAGAAGCCCCCTTAATAAATAAAAATGGGAGAAGATTCCACGTCCTCGTAAATTGGGAAATTATCCGATTAAGGCTAATGTCAAAGCGTCTAAATGAACAAAATGTTTTGTTTATAAATTTCTTTTTAATATCAATAAACTTTGTAAAAATTACCTTTGTTGTTAAATTGGCGATATCAGTAACCTTCTATTTTAACGATACTCATAACCCATCCACTTGAAATTGCAAAACCGGACCAGAATATTGAACGCTTGCATTTTTATTGTGTTAAAAGATTCTGCTCTTCTAACATATGATACCAATAGCATAGTGCAATCTTGAAGGACCCTTTGCGCAGTTGGGGTTGGCATCGAGACAAAAAACTTGGAATGATGGGCAAGGTCCCCAGAACCTAACGTTAAAAAGTCCAACAAAAACGGTGGTACCAAAAGGTTTTAATGTATCGATCAATGGTCCAATTTGGACTTGGACTAAAGGAAATAATACTACTTTTTGTTTTAGCGCACTAAAACAATACATCAAATTTATTTATGGTAACATAAAAAAATAGAAAATCTTCTATGAAAGAACATTTTATCTTACTTTACCCCTGAACAAGAAGGTTTTTAATTTAACTACAAAGAATAATGTAATAGTTTTCTCGCGTCCCTATTTTAAACATTCCCACCTGATTTTCCTCAAAATAAAAATGGTTTGGGGACCAATGTTTTAAAATTAAGTTTAATTACAACCAATTTATTACCGTGGTGATAACCTCAAAATTAAAATTAATTGAAGTATCCAATTTTAATACTAATTAATTATTTAATTAATTATTATTATTAAATCTAAATAAATATCATTTTAGTATCAGTTTAAGGTAAAAATAATTGGACCGTGATGTCGATACAATAAAAGGTACAATGATATTTATCAAACCCTAAAGCGCTATTACACTGTAAATTCGACTTAACGATTAAATGCGAAAAATTGTACAATTGGTGCAGAAAAGTGTGATATGGGCATTTCAATAAAAATTAAAAGATCCAACTCTATTTTAGAATAAACCTATAAAAATAACCATAATTTTTCAACAAGAATAATTTAAGTAAAAGCTTCGCTTTGTTTTCATTTTAAAACCTTTTCCTCCGTATTGCGTTAAGAAACATAACTTAAGGGCTAAACTCTTTTCTTATTCACCGCGAACAAAATTTTTATTTCCATGGTTCGGAAAGTTCTTAGAAAATTCGCCGATCGTTTTGAAAAGGGGCTTTCCAAATCTATTTTTAAACAGATTTTTGTCTTTGAAATTTAAATTTTTTTCGAACTCTGGTTTTTAATCTATTTTAAAAAGTTTAAGTTTTAGTAAAAGAAGGTTTCATTTCATTTATTTAACAGTTGAAAAAATATTGCGTATATATTTGTGTTAATGTGGTAAAACCTACGTTAACTTCAAATAATATAAAGTGTTTTATTACTTTTGTTATTTTCACTGAAGCAATTATAGCATGAAAAGTGGTTAAATTTTACATAATATATATTATCAAACCAAAAAATTCGGCTGTGCTGGGCAGCTTTTCCAAAACTTCGTCAGTTTTTCCGTCCACCTTCCCACAGTGCCTCAAATCAAAGTCTTCGGTCAGTACGTCCCTACCCGTTAATGACCTACGGTGCCGGGGCTTGGATTCTTACGGTTCGAAACTGGTCCCGAATTTAAAATCGCTCAGCGAGCTTGGAGAGGGCTATGTTCGGAATATCTCTGGGACCGCTCAAGAACCTGATGCGTCCGTCAAGAACCTGTCCCCGATATGGCCACTGGTTAAAACTGTAGTAGTGGGCCGGTGATATAAGCCGCAGAACCGGCGGCCCACTGGGTCGGGTTCTGGAGTGAACCGAGGCTCGCAAAGCGCAGTGGGGACGCTCGCCAAAATTGGAGTGACGACATCGCACGGTGTGAGCTGGATGAGAATAGCCGAAGATTGGAAAAGCGGTGGCGTGCATTAAGGGAGGCCCTTGTCCAGCTGTGGACAGACACGGGTGATAATCCCAGTGATTATGATGATGAATTTCATATGTTGTTATAATAGGGTGGGGTTTAAATGGTAAAATGTTCAAGAATAACCCCGATCCGTAAAATTGTGTTAAAACCATTAATTTTTAACATGAATTGAAAATAAATTATAAATCAGTTGTTTCATTTAATCATTTTGGAAAATGTTTTGAATTTCGTTGCACCGATCACCAGTTTGCATCTTGGGGATCCGAGCCTGCTGATGTAACAAAAATTTTATTAATTTCTTTATGAGTAGTAAAATGTTTTAGGGTCAACAATTTCCTTTGGGCATTTTCTTGTGGAATATTCATATAATTATTTTAACCGGAAATCTTATTTAAAACGAATAATATTTAATTTAAGGAACATTTACCCGGTCCTAAAGAAAATTTTTATTCTTCCAGTGCTTCTATATTATGTCATGTTTAAAATTATTATTGATGTTTTAAAAAATATATATTTGTTTTATAAGTTTTTTTTTTCATTTAACGAGGTTTTTAATAAATTCATGTTGTGTACATATTTCACTAAAAATAAACATATCTAAAATATTTTTAAACTAATTAAAATTTTTTCATTTTAAATAAACCATAATGTAAAAACTATTATTAAAATTCATTACTTTGAAAATAAAATTTCACTGAATTTAGATAACATCAAAAATAACAAAGATATAATATTTTTTTTAAATCAAATAAATGGCCTTTGAAAATTATAAAAAATAAATAGAAAATTCATTGTTTCGCCTCTACCGTAATGTAAAAATTCCGTTGGCTATTACAATATTTCTAAGGAGATCAAAACTGTACATAGGAAGAAGAACTAAAAGTTAATTTTATAAGACTTGACAAACAACTGTAGTAAACCCATTTTTCCCAATAACTCATTTTAAATTGAAGAAAGTAATAAAAAGTTAACCTTGAACAATACTGTTTGTTTTTTATATAATTTTTCCTCCGTATCAAGTCTGAAACAGGCAAGTGCAGCCGGTTTCCTTTATCAGAACAATGGTTTTATTTTGTAAGGTTGTTCCTCTAGTCATTATCCCGCGTAATTAATACTAATTCCACGCATATAACAATGGCTATATAATAAAAAAGAATGTTTGGAAACCATGTTTTATTCTTTCTTTTTTTTATAAGATCTTCATAAAAAATAAATAAATTACAATTTTTGTTTCTACTTCCATTATATTTTTTTAAAACTGATACATTTTTTTCAAACCGTGGCGCCTCTGAAATAAACTTAATATTAATCAGCAATCCCTAATTCAACAAATTTTAAAACTTTTCCCAATAATTTAAATTTCAAATATTTATTTGTATAATGACCCAAACCAAATTTTCCGTAACATAGTATTTTGAATTAGTTATTGTATTGTCTGAAAATCTTTTAATATGACATTCATTTTTATGCATCCAAATTATACAATAAATTTTTAATTTAGAATGGAACGAAAATATTAAAAATTCATTTTACATGAAAAGACGTCAAGTCAAACATTAATCATCCCAAAATATAACTAAGTGATGAGCCATAAATCCTCGCTAAAACAATTGCTATATTTATAAGGCCAGCTAATAAAATAAAACTCCAAATTTTAAACATAAGATGGTTTTTACCTCTGGCTAGAACTTCTAAAAATGATGTTAAATTTGAATTAAATTTTCATGGAATATTCACTTTTATTTCTAAGTACAAACATAAAGTACAAAATGCTTTATGTGTATAAAACATCATATGAATAAAATTGCTCAACTTCTTTTAAAAACTTTTAAATAAAACCCAATTTCTGGGTACTGTCAATTAATTCTATGCATTATTATTTTTCTAATAATTCAGTAATATCAGCTATTTTCAGAAAAGTCCGTTTCTCGGCCATCCATCTGAAAACTTAAACACGTCTGTTGGTTGACTGTTTTTTGCTAAATTAAAAAAAATTTATTTTGGTATCATCCCTTAACATGAAAGTGTTTCTAAAACGATTATTAACATTCGACAGACACTTAAATTTTTTTTTTATGGGCGAATTTTGGTCGGCAACGAACGCCGGCTTCACATTAAGAGAATGCTTAATTATGGGGAAAACGGTTTACTCATAAAATATTTTAACCCAATTGAAAATATTTCTAAACAAATTTTCGTTTAAGTTCCAAAATATGGAAATAAGGAAATTTTAAGTATTGCTGTTTTAAATCTTTCTTTTAGTAATAGATTTCAAAACAAAAAAAAATTTTGTTAGGAAATTTCGACGACTGGAATCAGCTCGTCTCGTCAGAATTAAATTTCAATTTTAATATTTGTACTAAATTCAAATGTCTTTATAAAATGGCCAATTTTTTTACATTGTCCATTCTTTTCAATATTTTTGCAATAATTATAAAAATTTCATTTATTTTAATTGGTAGCATTTTGCGTTATTCTTAAAAATAATTTCCAGTGATTTTCCCGGCTTTTTAAAAAGCCGATTGGCAATAAATCTATCTGAAACTGAATTTAAAAACAAATCTTATTTAAGACAATTTACAAAATATTTAAAAAAAAAAACCCCTACCTTATATTTTAAAAATAAATTTTTTGCATTATATAATTTTTAATTGCATTATTTAATAAAATTAATAAAATAACATTAAAGTTTTTAATATTATTTGTCTCCATCAAATAAATTTACAAATAATAACTAATATAACCAATCTGTTTTATCCAAAACTAAAACACGTAAACTAGCAAGTTATATTCCAACAGTTCAGTGATACAAAGTGTTTTAAAAACATAATGTAACTCGGGAAAACGTATATAAGTGGATTAGTTTTGTTTTGATATTCGGACTAATTTATTTGAAACTCTGGAGGACCATTACGTTGTTTTTTCCCAATGTTTGACCAATTTTAAAAAAAATAATAGTTTTTAAATATTAATTTGTTTCATTTTTTACATCAAATTCTTCTTAAAAAGTTTTTGCAGAATATTTTTGACAATTAATAGTAAATTTGCAAGCTTTGGTTGTATTCATTATTAGTTCTCTAAGTATCATTTGTTGCGTAAAATCACAAAAAAAAGATAATATTGTTCTTGGGTAATACTCTATGCTAGGATATCCGCGTAACTGCCTCCGTAGCCTGGTGGTATGGCGTGTGCTTTAAAACGGACGTCGTGGGTTCGAATCCCTGTGGGGACTCAAAAAATTTCATTTTGTTTCCTAGTTGGATAAAGCAATTTGGGCCCGATCACTTGTCTAAAGTAATGATCCATCGTCGGTGGGCATGTAAATCGGTCACCCCAACCCGCATTGAGATGGTGGGATCGGCCCAAAAAAACCCCTAAAAAGGGCTAGGGTAGTATTGGGACCTATGTCCAAAATAACTATCACAGGCTGGATGTAATGGCGATCTCTAACATAGATCGCCGCCTTTTCAATTCTCATTATGTACTCTGGTGGGGTAAAATAAAACAGTTAAAAAATAATAATTTGTTATCATTTCTATTATATTATAAAAAGAACATTTTTTTGCTATAAAATATATCTTAAGCTTTTTTGTTCCGTTAATTTAATTTTCATTATCAATGTAAAAACTTAAAATCACAACTTTTCTTATATTTCAGATTTTTAATCCAAATTGAGTCTACAAGTAAATCTTAAAAGTAAAAATATGATGCCTGTAGCCTAGTGGTATGGGGTTCTTTAGAAAAGGCCGTTTGTTGAATCCTCGAGGACTCTAAAATTTTCTTTTTTGTCTCTTGTTAGGCAAACAGAAAAAAGACTATTAGAAAATCAAGAAACCCTAAAAATCCGGTTCCTCCGTACGTCAGTTATGTCTATTTTACATATTTTCGTTTCTGGTTTCCTTCTCGTGGAAGGGATTATGTTTCCCAAAACTAATATCAGCAGAATTAGGCACCGTGGAACACCCCGACGGTCCCGTTGAAAAAATAGCCTCCACCGAGTTGCCTTTATTTAAGTAACTCTCAAACATATCTTTATTTATACTTTCATTAATTTGTTGCATATGTATACAATGTTTCATTTTTATTGGCTATTTGGTATAAATAAATAAACTTCGGTTTATAAATTACCATGAAAAGGCGTATGACATGTACTGATGATGGTAGATGTATAAAAAGGGTTTTTAAAGCTGTCTCAAATTTCAAATTATCTGGGTCCCTTCTTTTCTGTTAATTTGTGCATTTTGATTTGTAGATATTATAAATATGGCGTGTTTTTCTCAGAAAGATAGATTTGACAATTGGAACCCTCTTTTACAGGCATCCGATGCTAAATTATTTCAATTTTGAATTATTGACAATTTTTTTTTAGACCCGGATAAAAAAAAATATAAACAAAGATTTTCCATTGGGTGGAATTCTTCAAAACCATGGTTTTTGAATATCAGGGATAAAAAATTTCAGGGCTCATCCATTCCTCACTGTAAACCAGAAAAAATGTCAGTTAAAAATTAGATATGGCGGGCTAATTAAAATTTAAAAACTTTAGATAAAACTTGCGCAAAAAGATTTGGTGAATAATTAAAAAAAACTTTAAATATTCTTTTATTTCAAAACATGTTTGAGGGGATGAACCCCCAACCTAGTGAAAAAAAAAAGCTTTTATTATCTACCTTAACATTTTATTAAAAAAACAAAATTAGGTTCGAAAATATTTGGCATTTTTTAATATAAAATTCTAAAACTTTTTTTAATTATTAATTTCCTTTTTTAATTATTTTGTAATCTTTGCCAATTTTTTTTAAAAAGGGCGTTATATCTGTTCTTAGAATATCGGGTCTTGCCCCGATTTGAAAACGGTATTTGCTGTAAGTCAATGATTGTAAAAATGAAAAGTAATAAAAGTTTTTTTTGAACCAACTTTATAACAAAATTCAATCTCAAATTTAACTAAGGGTTTTTGGAACTCAAGATTAAAGTAGTTATAATCGCGTCTTCTATCGGGTTTTAAACTACCTTAATTTTAAAAAATAATGTTATAAAAATTTCGGTTTAAAATTTTCCAAAAATAGTTACAAAATAAAAGAAGTCTAGAACATTGGTGGTAAGTTTTCTATAATTTAAATACTCAACTACTATCTAATTTTTTCTGACATTTTTTTCTGTTTACAGTGAGTTGGGATGAGCCCCTTGAATTTTTTTCCATATTCAAAACCCTCGGTTTTGAATAATTCAATTTTGAAAATCTTTTTATATTTTTTCTTTTGATCTGGGTCAAAATAAAATGATCAGGATAATTCAAATGTAAATAATTTATCTCGGATGCTCTTTAAAAAAGGGTTCAATTTCAAATTCATCTTTCTCTGGTTTCCCTAGTGCCTTCTATTTATAAATCTCATATCAAATGCAGTCAATCTGAACAGAAAAGGCGACCCATGATAATTTGGATAAATTGCTGGAACAGCTTCTTTAACCCCTTTCTCTTTTTCCCCATCATCGGTAATGTCATACGCCTTTTTCGCGTATAAGCATCCCGGTAAATTATAATTTTATCAAAAATACAATAAAATGTCTTGACATAGCAAAATTTTGAAAGTTAAATGATTTTGGTGTTCTTTTTAAAACCCAGGACTCACAACAGACCGTATATTCCAGTTCCAAGCTCTTTTTTGGAAACCCAACCCTCTTCAGAGGAAAACATGGAATATTAAAATGAACTAACCTGAAGAAAAACGTCTTAGGTTTTTTGTTCTTTTTTTTCCGCAAAGAAAACAAAAGAAAATTTTTTTGCATTAAAAAATCCCAAAAGCCCCTCACTTGGGGAAACATTTTTCTTTCCAAATCCCTTTAATTTCCGGTTAAAATCTTTAAAGAAATTACGGATCTTAAGTTTTCTGATTAAGTTAAATTACTGTTGAAAGCGAATATTTTTTGCTTTAACTCCTAATGAAATATACAACTGGATTTTTGCTGGTCTCTTGGGAAAAGGGACGGTTGAGATCGCCAATTATTCACGCCGTGATGGACTCGGACGAAACCCCGGGTTTTACCCACCACCCGCCAATCGGGGGGGTTCGCAATCCCATTTAAACCTGAAATTTACGAACAATTTGGTGGCCCTTTCCCTATCCCAAAAAAATATTTGGGGAAAAACGACTCCGTTTTAAACCGCCCTCTAAGCTAGGGTTCCAAATAATTAATCCATAAAACAAAAATTTGGGCCCGGTTTTTTAGTGAATTGGGGTTGATAAAAAAGTTACTTTTAGGTTAACCTTTTCCCCTTTTCCTGGGGTAAAATGTTATAATCAAGAAAAAGTTTAAAAACGACAAAGCAAATTACCGTTTATGATATACAATTTTATATAATTTTTTAATTTTGCTTTTCTCTAAAGTCAGAACGCCCCAAGCGTTAGCATTGTCTCCAGTCAATTTTGGATTACTGTAACGATTTTCTGCCTCTCAATTCTTAAAAAATATCCTTTATGGGAAAATAATGTATTTTGGATTCAAAGAACTGCTATTTAAATAATCTAATCTTAATTCTATTCTCACCTCGTATCGTCCTTTGTTTATCCTCCGTATTAAGATAAAAATAACAACTCATCTTATTTCTTTGAATTCAATCCTATTTTGAAAAGGTAAATTATATTTTCTTACACTGCCGATGTTAATCTATACAAATAAAAAATAAAGTCTTTTTCTGTCCGTCTGCCTGTTTGCTCTGGCTTTTTGAATGGCGGTCTCTTTTGATGAGATTAATAAAGGCGCTAATGTATCAGAAAAAGTTGGACTACTTTTCCTTTTTAGATTAAGTCAGGCGGCCAGGAAAAACCACCTTCGTATTTGGCAAAATTGTCTGACCACTAAAAAATTAAAGGAATGACCTTTACCGGGCTTTTTTTTTTTATTTTTTAACTTATAGCAGTAGGAAAAATAATTTTGGCATAAAGTTTAGTAAAAGGCACGGATGCCCTCTCCATTTCATAAATCAATGATGCATCCCAAGGGCCCTTTTTCATTGAAAACGTGAAAATGTTCCCCGTGTCAATAAACCGTCTACGTTTTGATTGGAAAAATGAAATCTTTATTATTTTTAGCCTATTAAAATTAATTTTTATTTTATACTAAAGTTTTTATTTGTAACCTAAACTTCAAATTAAAGATTTTAATCCATTTTTGGGTGTTTCCCGTTTGTCTTTATTTTTTTTGACATTTGAAATCTTTTTGCGTCTATGTGTAGTAAGAAGGAATTAAAAATTAATTCTCAATAAAAAAAAATATTACAATGTAATTTTTACATTTGTTTGTCAAACTTGAATATTGGATTTTCTTCTTTCGAGCCTGATTCAACAAAGTTAAAAACCCTACGTTATTAGTTTTAACTTCTGATGACTTTGGTTTGTTTCAATAGTTTCTACTTTTAAATAATAAGAAAAAATTATGGGAGAATTGGAGCAGCTCGGTTTTACCATGGAAGATGGGGTTTCTTGACATTCTGTCTGACGTATAATGATGGGGGATTCGGCTGAATCTTTAAAAAGAACCCTTGGGGTTATCACCCGTTTTGTTGGTAAAAGGGTGATGTAAACAAAAAGTATCGAAGTAAATAGATTTTGATTTCCTTCCAAGAAAGGGTACCCGCCCTGTTTTTTTTAATTTTACGTAATTATTATGGATTATAATATATTCGGACATTTCATAAATAAAATCTTCTAATTCCCCTTTACCCGGATCTTTTTTATTATTCTTTGATATTTTCTGTTTAAATAATTATCATATTTTTTTCCGAAATGAAAAGATTACATTTTTGGTTTTGACCATACAATCGTAATAATTGATAAACATCGCAGTTTAAGAACTAAATAAAATTTTAAATTCAAAATTTTTGATAAATTCAACCGAATTTGGTTCAAAGCTATTTAATTTTTTAATTTGGGGAATAATCATTTTTAAAAAAAAATATTTTTAAAATATAAATTCTTTTCATCCTGAGAGAGAATAAAAAGGTATAATAATATAAATTTTATTTATGAATCATGAATCCTCCCACATTTATTTGGATGTTTGAACGTAACATGAAAATACTTAAACCCGCTTAATAATAAAGTTTGTAATTAATACAACATTACTGGTGATATAATCTCTTGCTTTCAAATCAAAGAAATGATAAACTGTCAATATTTTTTGTAACTTGCGATTCTTTGTTCAATAATCAATACTCAGTTTATAGTTAAGTTCCTGTCGTTCCACTAATTTTGGTCCAAAATTTTAATTTTTTAAAATTAATAAACCCCAAGAGTTTTTACATTCTTCAATCTATCGATCGAATATCTATCGAAAACATACCTTTTGACATTTAAAATTTCCAGTAGTTTTCTTAATTCCTTTTAAATTAAGTCTCTATAAATTTGTACAGTTTTGTCCCGTTTGCGTTTATGACGGATGATCTTAAGTTAATATTTAACACTAATTAATAGAAATCAGGTATTATACGGAACAGGTTAATTGTAATCAAATTTGGCCAGAACAACCCCGACCAGTAATATAAATTCTCTTACAAAAATAATGTATTTACGTCCATAAAAACTTTAAAGTTAAAATAATTTATTTAAAAAAAAAACCGAACTTTTTTATTTTTTCCCGGATCCATATTGGTTCTGAAAAAACATCATTAATCAACATTTCTTTTTTTAAATGAATAATGGTACCTGATTAATTCTGACAAAAGTCCATGGCTTTTATAGCATTAAAGGGGTTTTTATTCATAGAACTTAATAAATTCTTCAAAATCAAATTATAAAATTCCTTTAAATTTTATTACTTTCCCTATTTGTATATTGTATTTTGACTGCTCCCGTTTGCGGCTTAAATCATTGATTCGAAATATCTTGGGGAAGTTTAAACACATTCATATTCTTGATTTGTCTTAATTTTTAATACTTTAAAATATGGGTCCGTCTCATTTATACGGGTTAAATTAGACTTAAGATGATTAAACAAAAATTCCGTCATTACAGTGAGGGGCATGCAGTGCTTGCATCAAGTGTTTTACCTTGGTTAACGGGTCGTCACTAAGTGGCGTCGTTATAAAATCTAAGTTCTTTGGCGCTTTCTTTGTTATTGGTTTCTTTTTTACCTGTTTCAATAAATTAAATAAATTTGGTTTTGCTAATGGAAAATAAGTAATCCTAACAATGGCCTAATAGCCCTCAAGTAATAAAAATTTTTATAATGGGTTAAAATTATTATTATGAAATTAAAATGCCACGTATTGTGAAATAATTCTGAAGTTCAATGTTCCCGAACATTTAAAAACAATGTCGATGTTTGTATACGTGTATCCATGACTATGTGTCAGGTTTCATTTTATTTCTTTCCATGAATACTTATGGACGATGCATTTCTTTAAAAAATTTTTAAAGTTTAAGTCTTTTTTTTTTTTAAGAAAATGAATATGCCAAAACTAAATTTTATTTATGAAAATTTTAAAAGAATCAATGTTAATTTGTTGAAACCCTGGACCCTGGACTGTGGGGAGAAGAGCTCTCTCTTTTTCAACTTAATTTATCATAAATTAGAAACCAAAAGCGCCTTAAAAGCAAAATTGGACAATATTTTTTTTAATTTCAGACCTTCTATAAAAAAATACAATTAAAAAAACCAATAAATAATTATACAATTTTACAATGCTGTTATTGTTT
Organism: Lamproptera curius; assembly: GCA_029286875.1. Taxonomy (NCBI): domain Eukaryota; kingdom Metazoa; phylum Arthropoda; class Insecta; order Lepidoptera; family Papilionidae; genus Lamproptera; species Lamproptera curius. Next base: position 66,226 of record JAGSMT010000585.1, read on the forward strand.
TACCTTAAAATCGTTAAATAATTTTACATAATTTGGGTTCTATTTTAAATATGAAACTATGTCCAACTATAAAGTATCCAATAAATATGGTCCATAATTATTATTAAAATTTGTTTTTTAATTGTGTTCTAAAGACTATAATTTTAAAATTTCAAATAAATTTCTTAAATAAACTATATAGAGTCCGTGCTCGCAATGAAAAAGAAATAGTACAGCCATAGACGTCAGGTCTACGTTTCGAAAACATAATGCAAGGGACAAATAATGGAATGCCTTGGATTGTGGAAACGAAGCGCAGCGACTTAATTTTATTTAAGCACACTAAGTTGAAAATTTATAAGAATATTCCCAGTATCACTATATACTATATTATATTTTGTATTCAAAGCAGAATATATTTATTTCTAATAATTTCTTTTGTTTACGCAAATACTATACATTATTAAATAAGGCCGCTGGAAAGTGTTTGAAACGTCGGTAACTTAAATATGTAAAATAAACGCCATAAAATCCGTAAAAAGTAATTTTATTTAATAATAATTCTAAAAATTACATGCTATAATCAAGCGTTGCATTAAACTGAACAGCACAATTTTATGCTAATACAAATGATTAATTCTTTTGTTTTCGCGAATACTACACATTATAGAATAGAAGGACGGTTATTTTACATTTTTAATTCCCGACGTTTCGAACACAACAACGTCCGTGGTCACGGTGTAGACTGAGATGTCATGCATCTTGTTAATAGTGCTGAAATGGGGTTTCCAGATCTTACTTGTAATAAAATATTTTTAGTTGGTACTCCGACCTATGCAAAATGAACTTATTTTATTATTACAGCCAGCGGTAAAGAAGGTGGTAAAACCTAACCATCATCTCTATTGAAATTTGGATATTTTCTAATCACAATAGCCTCACAGATCATCCTGGGTCATTCTTGGTCGATCAAATCTGATGTAATGGTTTGGGTGGTTTAAAGTAAGGTCAAACTCTGCTGACTTGCTAGGTGTTATGTTTAATGTCAGCTATATGTTCCTTCACACGCGTTCTTATTGCCCGCTTTGTTTATCCAATAGAAAAGAGGCCGCAGTCACAAGCTAACTCGTATACCTCGCAGAGGTTGATCTGGCAGAGGGATATTGCACTAGACAGGTAGTAGGAATTGTCCAATCTTCTTCTGCTGCTTGAAATATGATTGGATTAAAACCCGCCTCAAAATGTAATCAATTTTGTTACACGTCTGGTTGCCTTCACTTGGTCAATGTGACAATGCCGTGGCGAAGTAAGCTTGTTGTCTCGCAGTACATACAGCTACAACATATTAAGCAATGATGTGATGTAGGCAGCTCAGCCGTCAGATGTTCATCATTATGTACAGGAAACCAATCAATCCAAATAAATATTTAAATGATAATGTACGCCATTACTCATCCCTATAAATTCTTTCATCTCTGTAAGCTAGCGTGAGCAAATCTTTGTTTCAGCGAGCATGAAGGTTCTGTCCTACTGAAATGTAGTCGGTGGCCATTGGTTTCTTTTTAACTTATAAACAGGATTAAAAAATACTACGTTTTTGGTAGTTTATACAAATTAAAGTAGTGACAGATTATTAAAACAGAGGTTAAAGTTTGACGCAATATGAATATCGTGCCGGGTTTATTATTAATATTAATTGAAGTTTATTATTTGCATTAAAAAAGAAAACTATTTAGGTTTGATTATTTTCAAAGAAAAGGTAAGGTTTTTATTGGCCGTCAAACTTTATAGTTTTATTTTGCTGATTAGAGAGATCATAAATATTAATCTATAAGAATATAGTTTGTAAAAATTTTGTTAAATACGTAATGATTTAACAGATCAATGTATGTATTAGCATATAAGAATGAGATCTTTGTACAAAATGGCCACGCGATTTGTGCCGTTTCATTTTAAATCTCTTATATCTTAATTTAATCAAAATGTCGTCTATGACGAGTATAATGAAGTTTTATGTAAACTTAAACTATATTATCTAAAATGAGCTTTGAAAATTTTTAATTTTTATAAAAAATGTTCACATTAACATATTTAATGTGGTTTAAGTCCAATTCCAATGGAGCAAGCGTTTGCAATTTAAACCCTTCAGGTTGTGATTAATACTACGCAACGAAATACCACGCTATAAATATGTTATTCGTTAATAATTACATGTAAAATTGTGAACTAAGCAATTACTTACAAAAATAAAACTCAAAACTTGGTCACCACTCGTTTGAGCTAAAGCGATTTTATATTTTAAAATAAAAACAACATTATTGAAAACAAAGCTATTTATTTCGTGATTTTTACAATTAGCATTGAGTCTCTTTACACATAAATCTTCGTAAATTCGAACAAATGCATGCCGTTGTTTGCTGATTGTGGACGCAAAACGAACTCGTCGAAAGTCGTCGAGTCGAAAATCCGGCTCTTGTTTGATACTTTCCTTCAAGTAATACTAAATAGCTGTCTCAGTCAATGATGACTTGGCCTATTGATATAATCATAAAGGCGTAGTGATAGCGTTTTGAGTAGTCTTTAAATTTGTAAAATTTTCTTGATCATTGATTTATAATACGATTGTACGTAGATCATTCATAATAATCTATAGATTTAACAGTTATAGAAATAACTATAAAGGAATTTAGTTATTTATATGAAATACTATTATACCAATATAGTACAGCTGTAATAAAGTAGATTGAATTGGCACTGACGTTAAGTGGCAAAGCCTGACTAAGGCCGATAAAGATCAGGCGGTGTTCAGCACTTCGTATTTCAGGCTCAACGTAAGCGATATAAAATTATTTTCATTAGCTAAACAAAATGCTGCTATATTATAAATATATATATTAGCTTTTTTTCGGGTATATTACAATTTATTCTTATAAAAAAAAATATAGTACCTGCATAAAAATAATTCCTAGTTTTTATGCCGTGCAAGTTTGACCCACCTATATATGATATATGTACCTATATATGTAAACAAAAACGCTATTTTGAGACAAAAACAAAATGTTACTACAAAAGCAATCAGATTTTAGAAGATATCGAACTACTACAACCGTTTTATTGGATATAGTCAACGAAATATTAACCACACAAGACGTAGTTGAAGGTACATTTTTATTCTACTTGGTTTTTCACATGCTTTGGATACTTTAAATCTGACGCTTTATTTTATGAAAACTCAATTATTGCAGTTTTGATTGTTTAAAAGCTATTGACAGTATACATCTATTGGCGATAAGTATTCTATGTAAAAAATTAAGTAGAAAAAATTTATGAACTATTGGAATGATTTATTTATATTTATATTAGCCGCGTATAGTACGATACTATACGCGGCTAATATAAATAAATCATTTCAATAGTTCATATATTTTTTAGATTTTTACTTAATGCTTATTTTCTTGCTAACAGATTAGTAATATATTTATATAAGATCCATGAATTCGTTCTAGTATCCGTTACTTAAATAGCCGAGTTTGGGACTCAGCGGTTGCTGGGGTAAAATCTTTAATAAATTGATTGATTATTGTTTGGTAAAAACATTAAATGTCATCATCATCATCATCATCATATCAGCCTACGAAAGTTCACTGCTGGACATATACCTCCCCCAGGAGCTGCTAAGAAGTACGATCCTGCGCCACCTGCGTCTACCGACTTCCCGCCCACTTGCACAGATCGTCACTCCATCTCGTGGGGTTCGTCCCACCCTGCGATGGCCAGTACGAGGCTGCCACTCGAGAACCTTTTTCCCATCAGTTATCGGCTCTACGAACTAAATGGCCGGCCCATTGCCACTTCAGCTTGCTAATTTTGTGAGCTATGTCGGTCACAATCGTTCTGCTGCGGATGTTTATATTACGCACTCTATCACGCAGAGAAATTCCGAGCATAGCCCGCTCCATAGCTCACTGAGTGACTTGGAGCTTCCTCATACGGCCTGCAGTGAAGGACCACGTCTCAGTTCCATAGGTTATCTGGCAACAAGCACTGGCAACACACACTGGTTGAAGACCTTAGTTTCTAGACATTGAGGGATTTCAAACAAGAGGATACGTCTAAGCTTCCCGAAAGCTGCCCATCCGAGTCGGATTCGTCGATTGACCTCTGCGTTGAAGTTGGACTTACCTAACCAGACTACTTGCCTTAGTTAAATATATTGGTCAACAACTTCGAGCACGGCGCTCCCAACAACCACCGGCGTAGGCATGACATGAGGGTTAGACTTGACTTTCGTCTCGTCCATGTTCATCCTAAGGCCCACGTGTTGGGAAACACTCTTGAGGTAATTGAGCATAGCGTTGAGGTCCTCCAGTGACTCCGCCATTATAAATATGTAGTCGGCAAATCTAAGGTAGGTGATGCACACGCCATCGATGTTTATACCTTGTCCTTTCCAATCCAAAACTTTGAATGCGTCTTCCAATGCAGCGGTAAAGAGTTTCGGGGATATAACACAGCACCACTAAGCTCCTGTGCCACGCTTCTGGCGTAATACCAACATGTAAGAAGAAATTAAAGAGCCTCTGAAGGACTACAAGTACCGGTTCTCCACCCGCTTTCAGAACCTCTGCTATAATTCCGTCCTCACCACGTGCTTTGCCGTTCTTAAGTTGGTAGAGAGCCATTCGTATCTCACTCAGACTGACATCCGGAATATCTTCGGAGTTGTGCTGGGTGAGCTTTGCTCTTGGGTCGTCACTCGCAAGGGATGGTAAACGATTTGAAATAGTTTTGTAAAAAGTTTAGTGTGTGTGTAAATGCCGGGTCATTAACGCAGCGTAAGACCCCACAAATTCTCTCACCGCCACATAAGATGTAACATGTCGTTAAGACTTCACACTGGCTACGGTACCCGGTACTCAAAACCAGAAGATACTGTCTTCTGGTTTTTACTGTGCTTTGACACTGGTGCTTTGTGGGAGTAACAGATATCATGATGGTACCTCCAACGGTCGGTCTTTAGTAAATGGAGAACTATAAACTTACAAAAACTTACTTTTTCGGATTAATAAATTGAATATTACGATAAAGCAGAAGCTTTTTTTAAGAACTATATTTTTATTAAGTATCTGCTACGGACCAAATTAGCAGTTGGCTACGAGCCGAGGAAGCAGGATGTATTATTTATGAAATAGACACCGGTCTTTAATCCTTTATGATGCTATTAACCCAGATAAGGAATAAGTTTTTTAAATTACCAATTTGAAAAACTGGGGAATAGTTGATTAGTGTATACCGTGAGTTACAAATTGGACATGGCAATACATTAATAACGTAATAAGTAGAAAATAAATCTAAAATCAACGATATCTGTAAAAATATACTTTTTAACCGTCTAGAAAATGATAATTTGGTAATGAATAGCAGACAGCGGTGCTCCTGGACACCACTCGTATAGTCTGCGTGTTCCCTTGTTTGATCGTATTACGAAATTCAATCTCATCGTCTTACGTTTAACAATGTATATTTGCCACATAAGCTTGCATCGCTAATTTCAACCCTTTAAACTATTTTTATCGCAAAAATTAATAGCCTACGTCCTTACTTGTAATCGTTTTAATGGTTTAGTCAGTAAAAGCGGACAGACGGCGTTACTTTCGAATTTATAGTATTACTATGTAAAATTAGTGATTACGTATGAATTAAGTGAGAGTGCACAACTTTGTAACAACTTAATACAAGTGAGGCACTTTTTTAACAAGTTCATGGCTAGTTCGTTGCTACGTAGGCCACAAATCTGTCATTTATGCCAGTGGTTTCCCACACAACTCCGTGGCACAGAAGAAGAAATAAAAACCACGGTTTGGAGGAAGAAACAAACATACATGTTACTGTCTTTTTATTGATGAGTTAGCTATTCCAGTGTTTTAGTTCCACGGCTTACGGTATCCCCCAAGGTACGTGATAAAATGATGCACTTTTCCGCTGCAGGATGCCGGCCACAAAAGCGACTGTACATGGCTCGACAATTCATGTATAAAGATGGCTAAAAGAACTGACTGGTCTACATAAATTAGGACGCAGTCTTCATAATGCGCTCTTGTAAATAAGCGTCGTAAATACATTGCTGGTTTAAACTATCTTTTAATCGAGTATTGGAATTTACAAGATAGTTCCTTCAATCAATCACTTTGTATAATCAAGTAATTCTGTGCCTTATCTCAATTGCAAATAAATAGATAGGGCTAGAAACAATGACCCGTCAAAGATTTGATGGCCGCGGGCTGTACACGGTACGGAATCACTGATGCTACTTCGAAAGCACTTTTGCGACTTAGTAACGTCACGAGAAAAAAAAAGCCATTTTTAGTGCAAAATACATGAAATTCATTTCTTAATCTTACACCGTAACACATGAGGTAAAGCTTACCCATACTTTTTAAAACAATATTTTTAAAGAGAAAAAAAATATTATTCACGTAATTAATTGCGGATTTTTATAATAATAAATTAGTTTTACATACATATACGATAAAATTAACATGTAAAACTAAAATAGATTTAAATAAAGTTTCACTTTAACGACAGGAGCCTTTTGTAACGAGATAAAGTGTAACAAAGGTAACATAAAATAAGTGCTCCATTTGTAAAGAGCCTCTTTACTGATTAGTGTTAATAACTTAATACACTTTTTAAAAAGGCTTTGGTCTGCTTGTTGAGAAAGGCATTTCGGGGTTGAAATTATATCCTAAAACTGTTAGGAAAATAGAAAAATTTTAAAATAAGTTGAGGGATTGCATTCTTTTAGCTCTTTTAGCACCTAAACAAGTTTATGCAGCAAATCCTATCAAGTTATGCTTACAACGCACGGACGGATTGACAATGTCTTTTATCTTTAATATTTACTCATTTTTATTTGATCATAGTCTTTATGTCGTAGTTAATATATTACCTATACAAATTATATTAAAGATTAAATATTTAAGTAAAGTTAAACATAAAAGGACCAACCTGCATCACCCTTCAGCATTGGACCAGCGTGGTGGGGTACGGACCAAAAACCTCCTAACGGAGAAGGCGTGCATTAGAGGAGATCTTTGTCCAGCGGACCAACGGACTAACACAGGCTGATAATGATGTGTGAAATATAAAAGCACCAATAACTCGGGCGAAATTTCATGCTTAAAGGTCAATGTATAGCAATAGTATAGCTATATGGGTGTGTGTATATATATTGATATACTTCCTATGCATGTTGTTATGATCAGAATAAAAGGCAGCCAACATTTGAACGATACTAAATAAACATTATCCGCCATAGTCCGTTTCTATTTGCCAGTTCAATCCATTTATATCATAGCGTTGTATAACCATGTTTCACTTGCGAACTTAGGTCAGCCACTGAAAGTTTCAGAATGTTATTTAACCTTAAAGATTCCACATTTATTTATGCTTTATGTCTATGTTTTCACATTAATAAAATATGAAAATATCTCACACACGTAAAATGCGTCTACGATAAATTTTAGTCGTTGTTAGCGAATTTTTCCCGCAACTAAAAATTTTTAAGATCTGATTGAGATCTAATCTTAAGGTTTAAAACCAAAATCTATTGTTTTGATAAATTGTACTAATTCATACAAACTGTAAATAAGCAAATCCGACATCATTAGTCAATTCGTGTTCACGCTCTCGTCCTAAATATTATATATCGCAATGCTAGATATAGAGCATACGTGACACCTCCTTGTGTGGCATACGTCTTGTATACTTAATTTTCTGTGTACATTTAAATTGTTGTAAACTTTGCCTATTTTCTGAAACTATAAACATGTTTAAAGCGTGCCTGCACTGCTGACTTTATCATATCTATTGAATATGAACCAAACACTAAAAATAGGTATTGTTCTTTAATTATCTCACATATTAAAATATAAGATCGACTGTTCAATTCCATTTCTATACAATAGATAACAATTACAAAGTAATACCACAAACTATACACTCACGATTTACGACTTCCACACCGAAGCCACAATTTAAACGGCAATTTGGTCTTTGGAGTTTATTAGTATTCTTAGGGGCATTCTTTGTCAACAGCTCTATTATGAAACTCCGTAAAATTTAGGTGAGAATTTTTTTTTTCGTCTATGTACACAGTGCACAGTTTTTAAATAATTGTAAAGTGTTCGTCTTTAGAAGCTGGAGGTCGTGGGTTGGAATCATGCAGGGAGTCAACCAATTTTCATTATTGTTTCCTAGTTGGTTAGTAAAATTTGGGCCAATCACCCAATTATCTGAAAAG